>CM050909.1:5545000-5660000 GCA_027726005.1 Juncus effusus
GTTCGGATATCTCGGATACGGATACGAATATGGACTCATTTCGGATTGTTAAAACGGATATTTTAATATGTAGTCCGATTTCTCATTTTAAAGGAATTACACTAGATATATCATTGTTCTACATAGTCAAACTACCGAAAAAATACGACTACTTCCAAATAATGACAGTACTAAAACAAAAATATCACTATACTTTTGGCGGTTAGGGTTTTGTTAGGTGGAGAAGGAGTTAAAATATGTCTTTAAGTTGAATGTAGCGATTAAAGAAGAAGAAGAAAAGATGGAAACTCGGTTGTCAAATAATAGAAAAGAAATATAAGGAGGTGAATTTAATGGAAATTAGAAAAGATGGAAATTAGTATGGTTATGAAATAAAAGAAAATTAATACTTATTGGATATAGATTTAAAGTTGAGTCTTATAAAAACAGGTATCCAAATAGAAATATTGTCCGGATACGAATAATATATGTATCCGTATCCTTATACGTCTCATAAAATAGATATTGTCTCGTATCCATATCCGTATAAAATATAAATTATCCGTATCCGTATCCGTTGAATACGGATATTTTTATTCGGATATGGATATTTTTATCTGACCTGTTTACACCCCTTATGGATATACTATTTTTTGTATTTTTGTAAATTTTATCCTTAACAATATTTTACTTTGTTTGGGTGCGGACGTAGATCAATACCTCAGCCACGCAAAAATTAGAAGCTAGTATTATGTTTTTATTGCATTTATTTAAGTTAGGTTTAGATCGTTATTATAAGGCACAGATCAGAGAATCAATTGTAAAAGAACTATGGCTAGCTTGTAATTCTCTTATCGCCTACTAACCCAAAGAAAAAACATTTAACTCTATTTTAGAAATAATACACAAACACCGCTCACGACTTTGCATGTAATGCTGGACAAGTTACGAATTTTTTTTGTAAGATTAATGTGTGGTGAAAATAATATACTCCATTAAGCTTTCAACAAGCTGGGCTGCAACATCTCAAGAATAGACCCCAGTGACTTCAACAAAATCAAACTGAAACTTGAACCGATCAGACTGAAAATCGACCAGGCCTAAAATTAACCAGAATCCATCATGACAACTACTGTATTTGGCACAAGCGCTCAGCATTATCAGTGCCCAATTGACCTAACCCAAATATGATCTAACAAGAATCTAATTTGATCCAACCCAAAATTGACATGACAGTCAGATGGTATGGTTTGGTCCTTGAATTATGTTGTTGCTTGCAACTTTTAATATTTCTAGAAACTATAGTATTATTGCACTTCTCATGAAATGAAAAAAGATCTTTGGACTGACACTGTATCGAATCAATATGGTAACATATGGCACCAAGCACCAAAATCAAAACATCCTTCACAAAATCAAAAAATCCTTCTTTATGAAGGATTTAAGTTCGATCCAACGTTATTATGATACCAGACTATATAAATCCGTAGGTGATGGAAATAATACTTTTTCTGGTGGGACAGATGGCATGACGGCAACATACTCACAAAATAAGCATCCGCAATTATATGCAAGAGCAAAAAAGAAAGTTATAACAATAAGACAAGAAAATCGATCAGAGATTCTAACCCTGGAATGAGATAGACAACTGCATACACACTTGCAAGTAGAACTCCAAAATCTAAGAGTAGAAATTGGAAACATCACGCTCTCTGACCAGAAAGACGACACCTTTTGGAATACCATACCTCAAGGATAAACAATTTCAAGTTAGGTATGCTCACAATTACTTCTCGAATAGAAGATTTGGCACATCAAGGCACCATATAGAGTAAAAGCTTTTGGATGGTTGATGACAAATGACAAAGGGAACTGATACTGTGCGACGGTATATAAAAACTGAAAAAAATATATATATAAACTGAAAATAAACAGTATATAAAAAATTCATTTGATAAAACAGTATATATTTTAAAAAATAAAACAATATATAAAAACATATAAACTGAAAACAAACAGTATATATTTTAAAAAATGAAACAGTATATAAAAAGATATAAACTAAAAACAAGCAGTATATAAAAATTCATTCGGTTACCAGTATATTTTAAAAAATGGAAACAATATATCGTATATAGAAACGTCATAAAATAGTATATAATTTTAATCCATCACTACAGGGTCACTATAATACTTCGTCATGATTTTCCATTTCCCAATGACAAATTGCTACAAGTAAGCTTAGACGCTCGGGATGTGAAACAAATGAACATCTCTTCTTTACATGCAACTTCAGTACGCAAGTATGGGAAAAATAATTCGAGCAACAAAATGCCACAAGAACAAAACAAAGAATTCTAGATATGTGGAACAAAATTTAGATGCCTCCAGCCGAAAAATAATGGCTAGCGGGATGTTGGAACATCTGGAAAGAACAAAATAACCAGATCTTCAACAACCAAAAAATTTGAGTCGAAGGAGTGGTAAGTCTCAACGGATATCCAAGATTTTACACGATACAACTAGACACCTAATTCAAGAAGGATATAGGGTCCCTCATAGTTGTGTCTTTGTTGTTGGCTTTAGGATCGTTTTAAAACTTTTTTTAGGGTGATCTATTTTATTTAGCTTTCTATGAGATGATTGTAAATATCTAATTATAAGCAACCTTTTATTTGGTTTAATATCAATGTAAGACGAATGCTTACCTTTCAAAAATTATTAGTCCCTGTACTATATTGTTGTGCACGTTTAGTCCCTGTACTCTTAAAATAGTGCCCCATTAGTCCCTGACCTAACAGAATAATTTAGCCCCGTTAAATATTTTTTAAAATGACCATTTTACCCTTATATTTTTATATTTTTTAAGTACAAGATTTTTTTTTATTCCTTCTCCTTTTCTTTCCTTTTCCCCTTTCTTTCTCTCCTGTCACGAACAGAAGAAGAAGGAACGAAAAGAAGAAGAGAACGGAGGAGAGACGAGCTCCGCCCCCCCCCCCCCCGCCCCTCTCTCGCCACCGCTCCGGTCCATTCTGCCGGGCGCCGCCGATCAGTCCATCTCTCACCGCCGCCCAGTCCCACTCCTCTGCCTCTCCACTCTCCGCAGCCCCTATTCTCCCCTCCACCTTCTCTCGTCGTATTGCTCCAGCCACTATTCTCCCCTCTCTCCACTCAGTCCGACCTGGTTCCTCTCTCCACTATAACCCGTCCGCCTCCTTCCGCCGCCACTTCTCCCTTCCGTAAGCCTCTTTTTTTTTCTAAGTTTTCTACTTTTTTTTTCCCTTTTACTTCCATTAATCTCAAATTCCTCTTCTCCATTTCGTGAGCCTCTTCAGGTGACTAATTTTTTTTGTTTTTTTTACAATTTGAGAGATTAATTGATCAATTAATTTCAATTATAATATATTTAGATTAATTTACTGATTGATTTAGATTTAGTTTAATGTTAGTAATTAATTTAGATTTTGATTAGTGAGAAATTAATTGAAATTAAGTGAAACCAAGGTTCCACTATCAAAAATTATTTCTATAATTTTAATTTTCTCTTTTTATTTCTAAGGCTTTGTGTTGTTATTTTCATTAATTTTATTTGTTTTCATTTGTAGATGGCGAATTCCATTACTTTATATATATATCATGGCGGTTCTTTTTGCGGGCAACCCATTGATGCATATAAAGGTGGTGAGGTCAAAATTGCAAATGAGGTGAACTTGGGGCAATTGTCCTTAGTAGAGATTGAGAAATCTCTCCAAGAATTAGAATACGGAAATGACTTTAGATATTTCTATAAGTACCCTGATGAGGGTCTTGAGAAGCTTAAGATATTACTAAATGATCAAGACATACAAAAAATGATTGATAATCTTGGATCTTGTGACACACTTGAGTTGTATGTAGAACATAAAATAGAAAAGAGGAGAGAGGAAGAAGAAAACAAGGAAGAAGAGGAAGACTTTGAGAGTGAAGATGATGTCGACATGAGTTGGATGGTTGAGTCTGATGATGAGAGGATTGATGAGGATTTGCATAATACCGAAGTTGACGCGATTATTAGAGATGAAGTTAAAGAATATTTTTCTGTGTGGGAGTTACCGGATGAAGAAGACAGTAACATGGAGGAGAAGTGTTGGGATAGTGATAATTTGGAGATGATCGACGGTTCAGATGATGAACCTACTCACAAGTATCCCGAGTTCAATGAAGAAGTTGATATGAAAGAAAATATTAAATTTGAGATAGGCATGAAATTTTCAAGTATTAAAGCCTTTAAAGATTCTTTAGTAAAAAATTATGCTGAGGATGGTCGTGGTTTTTCCTATGTGAAGAATGACAAGGAGAGAGTTAGGGTACTTTGCGCTCAAAAATGTGGTTGGTCAATGCACGCAAGTTGGTCTAATGATAGACAATCATTTCAGATCAAAACATTCGAGAATGAACATAAACGTGGCAGACATTATGAAAATCTTAAATTTACTTACAAGTGGGTTGCTCATATGTATTTTGAGGAAATTAGAGATAATCCCAAATGGGAACCGTCAAAGATGGTTGCAAGAATCGCACGAGAGCATGGTCTAGTAGTAACTAGATCGACATGCTACAGGGCGAAGAGAAAAGTTATTAGGAGCGTAGAAGGAGACATAGCCGCACAATAAACTAGACTTTGGGATTATTGTGAGGCTGTAAAAAAATGGAATCTCGGTACGACCATGAAGCTTGAATCAGAAGATCACTACTTTAAGAGGTTATATGTGTGCTTAGATGCATGCAAGAGGGGTTTCCTATCGGATGTAGGCCAATTATTGGACTAGACGGTTGTCACTTGAAAACGGCTCTTGGAGGTTGTTTGTTGGTAGCCGTAGGGAAAGATGGAAATGAAGAGATATTTCCTATATGTTATGCGGTGATCGAAGGAGAGAATAAGGATTCATGGGGGTGGTTCTTGACTCTTCTGCAGGAAGATTTGGGAACGGTACAAGAAAAGGGTTGGACTTTCATCTCTGACCAACATACCGTGAGTAATTTTTAATTAAATTTTTTTAATGTTTTTACTAAATTATCATAATACTGAGTAATACAATTTTATTTATTGTAGGGATTGGTTCAGTATATTGATGAGCGGCTTCCTTATGCGGAGCACAGATATTGCGTGCGGCACATGTACAAGAACTTCAACAAACTGCATAAAGGACAAACCCTAAGAGATAGGATGTGGGCAGCTGCAAAAGCAAGTAACCAAACCAGTTTCACTCAAGCAATGGAGCACGTCCGTATCTGTAGTCGAGAGGCATATGATTGGCTGACAGGCAAGGACCCTAGAAAGTGGTCTAGACACGCGTTTCGTAAATGGCCAAAATCTGACATGCTCTTGAACAACATTTCTGAATCTTTCAATTTGTATATACTAGAGGCAAGAGAAAAACCTATTATTTCCATGCTTGAGATGATAAGAAGGAAACTTATGCACATACTTCAAGTGAAGAGAGAGAAGATGGTCAATTGGCATGGTAACATTACACCGAAGGTTAGAAGTAAGATTGATAAATGCAGAGCGGAGATGGGAGATTATCGGGTTTGTTGGGGGAGGAGGACCAAGATTTGAAGTTGATCATATACAAGGTGTAAAAACCCTGGTGGTTGATTTGGAAGCAAAAACATGTGATTGCGGCAGGTGGGATTTGATGGGTATACCATGTATCCATGCTATGGTAGCGATTCTCTACCATAAGAAGAATCTTGAAGATTATATTAGTGCATTCTATAGCATTGAGACATATGCTAAAGTGTACGAGCATGTTATTAACCCGATGCCAGGTCCTGATAAATGGCCTAATACACCATGGGGTGATATTTTCCCTCCAAAAGTGAAGAATCAACCGGGGCGGCCTAAGAAAAGGAGAAGGAGAGACCTGAACACTGAGCCAACCACTGACCTTCCACAATATAGAATTTCAAGAGAAGGAAATCGACTTAAATGTGGCAATTGCAGGGAGGTTGGACACAATTCTTTAAAATGCACAAAACCTAGAAATCCTAATTATGTAAAGAGAGTTAAAAAGAAGACCACTTCAAATAATCAAGTATTGTTTGAGATTATTTATTTTGTTATTTTTATGAGCTCCTAATTATTATTTAGATACATTTTGATAATTATGAAATTATGTAGGATGTATCAAATACGAAGAAAAGAGGAAGAAAGCCAAAGAACGCCGCAAATGAACCTACTTCGCAACCATCTCAAGTCAACTCTAATATTAGTGGACTTACAATTAATTAGTGCATTGTGGTGTTAGTATTATGATTTTGTTATTTTGTTTGACGATAATATTATTTCGTTCATTGATGCCTTTTGTTGTTTGCTAATACTGAGATTTTTTTTTTTTTTGGTGAATGTTTAGATTTATGGCAGTGTGATGAGATTTAGTGCGGTGTGGCTTATTTGTAGTTGATGACTCTTTAAATTTTGTAATTCTATAATTTTCATAACATAAGGATGAAACTATGTTGATAAAGCATATAAACATTCATCATGTGCATTGTGGCTTATTTGTTACCTGTATGATATTTGTGTATGATAATTGTACCACTGGTACCATTATTTTTCTCACGCAACAAAACAAAATAGTAACCAACCTGCATGCATTCAAACACCACATACAACATAACTTTTTTTACATCTATATAATATTCTATTACATCTCAATTTACAGATAAATCATACATATTACATTAAGAAACATCCATACAACATCCTATTACATAAATCCCAAATTTTCAGTCAAATAAGCATAGTTAACCAATTAGTACTGAATCATGCTGGTAGCAAATCTCAACCTCCATACTAGTGCTCAATAGCACACAACCTCCATACTAGTGCTCAATCCTAGTGGTACGAACAGTACCAATGTAAGCTATGTTGTACCAATCCTAGTGGTACAGCTCTTTTTCAATGAATGTGTGAGTGATTCTTGTCAAAGCATGCAATGGAACGCCTTTCCCAATGAATCTGCTTCTTTCCCTCGCTCACTTCTTTCTCAATGAAGGCCCTTCCATCCAAAAAAAATCTTAAATTCTTTCAATTTTTGAATGCTTCATTCAGTAGCCAAATAGTAATAATGCATAACCTGCCCCTTTCAGCTTTGTGATGTACTGATCTGTTGAATTAAATTATAAATCACTTTGGTTAAACTATAAATTAGTTTGATTATACATTATAGTATTAGTTCAGTATACAGTGTTATTTTATATATTGGTAAATTATCATGTACCTTCAAGATAAGAGTATTGCAGGTCCTCTATGCCATAGTTTTGGTAACAAGCTATAAAAGACAAAACAAGACATAATTAAACTTTACAATCATCTATTTTATTATACAGTAAATACAATGGAGTGCCTAATTTAAGGTTCCATCAGACCCAATCCCTTTGTTAAACGATATTTATATTGATCATAAGGCATGGTTTTATGTCATTCTTATTACGATTAATTCTCTTTCCTGAATTATAATTAGACTGAATAAATTAAAAGATATTAATAACACATGCTAATTCTTTCGTACACGGCCGTGTGTTCTCCTTCAGTCTCAATTTATCATCGGGCCTTGAGTATCTCTGTCGTATCCGAGAGTAACAAATTCTATCTTGATCATTCACATTCCAACTCATGGTTTACTAAATACCCGATCATAGCTTTTATAATTATCCG
Organism: Juncus effusus; assembly: GCA_027726005.1. Taxonomy (NCBI): domain Eukaryota; kingdom Viridiplantae; phylum Streptophyta; class Magnoliopsida; order Poales; family Juncaceae; genus Juncus; species Juncus effusus. The sequence continues at coordinate 5,552,682 of CM050909.1, forward strand.
GTTAAAGACAACGTTTGACTTTGTCAAAGTATAAAGATATACATGCAGGAATCTATGATGACCTCAAGTCAAAGGACTACTTATATATTAGATGATGAGAAAATACTAATGACATATACCATGTATATTCTCATAGTGGGTCGATCCAATATATGTTCTCCACCATATATTTATAGTAATGAATTGATATCAAATATGCATGATCAGTAATATGTAATCATCATCCAAATAACATACTAGTAACTATATATATGATTTGAGTTTTTCAAATATAATGTCTAATACATAATCTGTTTCCCACACGGTAAAATAGTTTGGCCTAGGTCATTATTACTTTCGGTCTCCCACTTGCACTGAACTAAGTAATAGATACTCATTGTTCCTCTAGATACCTCAGACCCATTGACCTAACAAGACACTCATGTTTTGCTTACAGTAGTGGCTTAGTAAACGGATCAGCCACATTATCATCGCGAGGTATTTTACACACTTTCACGTCTCCTCTTCCAACGATCTCTCGGATCAAATGAAAACGTCGAAGTATATGCTTGGTTTTGTGATGTGATCTTGGTTCCTTTGATTGTGCAATTGCTCCATTACTGTCACAATAGATAACCGTAGGGTCCAAGATACTCGGGACTACTCCTAGTTCCGTCACGAACTTCTTTATCCAAACAGCTTCCTTAGCTGCTTCTGAAGCTGCTATGTACTCCACCTCTGTGCTAGAATCTGCCACAGTTTTCTGTTTAGAACTTTTCCAAACTACTGCTCCTCCATTTAGACAAAACACATAGCCACTTTGCGAACTATAATTGTCTACATTAGTTTGGAAGCTCACATCGGTGTAACCTGTTACAACCAGCTCATTGTCCAATCCTCCATAGACCAAGAATAAATCCTTTGCCCTTCTCAAATACTTGAGAATATTCTTAACAGCCATCCAGTGGTTTTCACCGGGATCTGACTGATACCTTCTTGTTATGCTTAATGCTTGTGCCACGTCCGGTCGAGTACTTACCATGGCATACATGATAGATCCAATTGCCGAAGCATATGAAATCTTACTCATCCATTTCCGTTCATCTCATATTGCTGGACATTGAGATTTACTAAGTGAGACGTTATGTGACATCGGAAGAAATCCTCTCTTAGAATCTTCCATACTGAACCATTTCAGTACCTTGTCAATGTATGTACTTTGACTTAGACCTGTTATCCTTTTAGATCAATCTCTATAAATCTTTATTCCTAATATATATGCAGCTTTTCCTAACTCTTTCATTGAGAAATTATTCCCCAAATATGTCTTGACGCTCAAAAGCATGGGAATATCATTTCCAATGAGTAGGATGTTATCAACATAAAGCATAAGAAAAACTACCACGCTCCCACTGACCTTTTTGTAAACACAAGGTTCTTCTTCACTTTTGATGAAACCAAAATCTTGATGACTTCATCAAAACAAAGATTCTAGCTACGAGATGCTTGCTTTAATCCATAAATGGATTTCTTAAGCTTGCAAACTTTTCCAGAATTATCTGGTTCGACAAAACCCTCGGGTTGTATCATGTATACATCCTCGGTTAAGTTTCCATTTAGAAACGTTGTTTTGACATCCATTTGCCATATTTCATAGTCATAATATGCAACTATGGCAAGTAAAATTCTGATTAATTTAAGCATGGCGACTGGCGAGAAAGTTTCATCATAGTCAATACCATAGATTTGTCTGAAACCCTTCGCCACGAGCCGTGCTTTATAAGTTTGCACATTTCCATCCATGTCAGTTTTCTTTTTGAAAACCCATTTGCACCCGATGGTCTTCAAGCCTTCTGGCGGAACAATCAAGTTCCAAACTTGATTATCGTATATGGATTACAGCTCAACTTTCATTGCTTCTTCCCATTTGTGAGAATCTGGACTCGACATAGCTTCTTGATAGGAAGTGGGCTCATCATCTATGAGCATCATGTCATCGTCATGAGTCACGAGATCTCCATATCTCTGTGGCTCTCGACGATCCCTAACATATCTACGAGGAGGTACTTGTGTTATATTTTCAGATTCATTAAGTGTTGATGAATCTAATTCTTGTTCCACCATCGGTTCTGCATTAATTTGCGAATCTTTAGAAAAGATAATCTGCGAATCTTCCCAGTCCATAATTCATATGGCGTCTTTTGTACTGATTTTGATGGAATTCTGTTCAGTATGAATGCAGCTGTTCAAAAGCATAACCCCAAAAGGAAGTTGGAAGATCCGTTCGGCTCATCATAGATCGAACCATATCGAGTAAGGTTCGATTTCTCCTCTCGGGTACACCATTCCATTGAGGCGTTCCAGGCGGAGATAATTGTGAAACAATTCCACAATCCTTAAGATCTACGAACTCTTGGCTTAAATATTCGCTACCACGATCTGATCGAAGTGCTTTGATTTTCTTACATTTTGGTTTTCCACTTCATTCTTGAATATTTTGAACTTTTCAAAAGATTCTGATTTATGCTTCATTAATTATATATACAAATATCTACTCAAATCATTAGTAAATGTAATGAAGTATCGAACACCACCTCTAGCTTCTTTACTCATCGGACCGCATACATCTGAATGTATGAGCTCTAATAAGTCGTTCACTCTTTCACCTTGTTTAGTAAAAGGTGAGTTTGTCATTTTGCCCAATAAACATGATTCGCATGTCTCGAACGATTCAAAATCGAATGAGTCTAAAAGTCCATCTTGATGGAGTTTAGAAATGCGTTTCTCATTTATGTGACCTAAGCGATAATGCCAGAAGTATGTTGGATTCAAGTCATTGGATTTTAACCTTTTGGTATTAATGTTATAAATGGACTCATTACTTTCTGTTTCAAGATCAAGAATATAAAGACCATTTTCTGTGCGGACATTCCCATAGAAAAGGTTACTTTTACGAATGATAAATTCATTTTTATTAATAATAAATTTATAACCATCTTTCGTCAAACTCGAAATAGAAATCAAATTCATGTTTATTGCAGGTACAAAATAACAATTATTAAGTTTTAAAACAAGTACAGAAGGTAAAGATAAATTATAAGTTCCTACGGCTAATGCAGTAACTCTCGCTCTATTTCCCACCCGTAGGTCCACTTCGCCTTTTGCTAATTTTCTACTCCTTTGCAGTCTCTGCACATTATTACAAATGTGAGTTGCACATCTAGTATCTAATACCAAAATATAGAAGTAGATAAATTAATTTTAGTAACAAAAATACCTGAAGATATAGTCACACTACCATTCTTCTTAAGACTTTCCAAGTAATCCTTGCAGTTTCTCTTCCAATGCCCCGACTTGTTGCAATAAAACAAAGACCGTCTTTTGCTTTCTTAATATTAGGTTCAGGTAACATCTTGTCCTTACCCTTGTCCTTTTCATTGCCTTTGCCCTTGCAATTTCCCTTGAATTTCTTTTTCATATTCTTCCCCTTTTGAACCATGAGTACATCATTGCCAACATTTGGCGTCATACTCGTCTCGCACAACTTAAGCATACCGAGCAACTCGGTAATAGATTTGTCCATGTTGTGCATATTATAATTCATAATAAAATGTTTAAAATTTGGGGTCAAAGACCCGAGAAATATACCGGTAGACATCTCTTTGTTTACCTTTGCACCAAGCTTCTCAAGGTAATCAATATAACCTTTCATCTTGAGAACATGGATGGCCACTGATGTACCTAGAGCCATCTTACAATTAGTAAAGGCATTATGCGTATTGTACCTTTCAGTACGTGCCTGCACTTGGAATATTTCCTTGAGCTGCGTGACCATGGCAAAAGCCTCCATTTCTTCAAACTGCTTTTGAAGTTCGGAGTCTATTGTGGCCAGCATAAGGCAGGTGACATCATTAGAGTCATTGACATGCTTACTATAAGCAGCCTTTGCCTCATCCGTGGCGGCATCACCCACAGGTTCTTTTTCAGGAAGAGCATTTTTAAGGACATTTTCTCTTGCTTGAGAACAATTCTCAGGTTGCGGTACCAATCAAGGAAGTTTTTCCCATTCAGTTTTTCTCTTTTAAGGACTGATTGCAGAGTTAAACTTGATGTGTTTGTTGACATTTTCTACACAGATTTGAAAATTTAAAGTGTTGTTAATACTGGCTGATTTTTTAATGTTTTAGATGTGTTCATATAATATAACTCCCACTATTTTATTCAAATCAATAACCCTTAAAATATTGATTCGGAAATGTCAACTCTTTGAAATCTCGTAGTGGAACAAGACCCATATTTCATTAAATCTCAAGGGAGCTTTGGCTCCCAATCCTAAGACTTAATTATTTAGGTAGGATCAAATCCAATTGCATCACATGCAACTCTTCACTAATCTCTCATGGGATGGACATCTAGTTTTAACTTGATTGTCCGGCGTAAACCATCCCATCTTATGCCCCGAGCCCAAGTCCGATTTGATACCTCGGTTAAGTCGAACCATATCTAATCATCGGCAAAATAGTCAACAACACACCCTGCTTGGGCAGAACCAATGTTGTTTCGCATTTTGCCGCATTCTCTCATCTTAAGATAGTTCCCACACACCAGCTTTGGCATGAACCTATGTGGGATCTATCAAAATATCGAGAGATTTAGGTATGGAGGCATTTCATGACTTAATATTTATTTGAAGAATTTTTACTTTATTTTAATTCTTTTAATGAATATTAATAATGACATGCATGGCCTTGATCATTATGAGCCAACATAATGATCATAATCCTAAGTGTTGGATGAGTAGTCGAGGCGATGAACTCCTTCATCATGTGATTGGTCGAGGCGATGAACTCCTTCACCATGTCTCGGATGTCGACTTGTCATAACTCTCATAAATAACAATTACATACAAATGATGGTACCATGATCGTATGTAATTACAACAAATTACACATCATATATTACAACCAAATTACACAAACCACAAATTACAACCAAATTACATACATCACATCACATCACAAATTACAACCAAATCATAGACATTCATTCACATCACAGAATCTAAAGGCCATGCAGTCATATGTTATTAAATTATTTTATCTTATTTATTTAAACCATTAATGAAGAATTAGGATTTTTACTGACGGCAATTCGCTCGCCGGTGAGCGACTGACGGAGTTTGGGGAGGAGCCCAATGGCGGTCCAGCTTTTCAAACTGAAGATCCGTGTATTATCAATCAAATCAGAAAAATAAATCTTATTTATACCTCGGATTCGGCTAATCCGGTTTGTAGGGCTTCGCGATTCGTCTCCAAACGACATCCCTGCATCTCTTGCGGATCTCATCACGAAAGGTGCTACGATTCCGGCACCGCCCTCTACACGTATTCACACGCGAACTGTTCTTGTTGCCGGAGAAACCGAGATTAGTATATCCGGTTTCTCTTTCTCTCTCTCTCCACAAGCGGTTAGTGTAGGATTAGTGCCCTACGCCAAATGTATTTGTGCTAGGAAATGGATTATGTATTAAGACATTATTATTTATTCAATAAAGCTTGTTTCTTATATATCTGTGTATATGGGTTGTGAGTGTAAATCTTATATCAACCAAGAATGACACTTCAGGTTCACATCATCAGAATATGTGATTCTGATAGTAGAACTGTGAACTAGCGAATGACATTCTAAATGTCCCTAGTGATATGTAGGATGTTTATAGAGACAGACATACTTCAGCTAAGAACCTACATATCCACACTAGTATATTCGCAGGCTGGATGATCATGTTTTGCTAATCATGGACATAGAGATGTCAAGTCTGGAATATAGGCACGTGTTAGAGAACATGTACTGGACTGACCACACTATGAGAATATGCATGGTATATGTCATTAGTGATTCTCATGTGAATAGTGTGCTTGTTCCTACGACCTGAGGTCACCATGGTTTCCTGTATGAGGAACTGCATACTTTAATATGATCTTACGTCATCCGTAACGGGATCATCATTAGGGCCATCATTAGGTATGCACTGAATCATGACGAGGAATGTGAGTGACCAAGTTGGGATTTGTTCCTCTCATTAAGAGGGAGATATCTCTGGACCCCCTGAAGAACTAGGACTGAAGGAAATGCATGGTCATGCTCAAAATGGATTAACATGTGTTGTTAATATCATTTTGTATTTACTCAGTCTAATTCTCGATCAGGAAAGAGACTTTGATCAAACTCAAGGATAACATACTTCCATGCCTTATGATCAAGACATATATCATAGAACAAAAGGAATAAGAAAATGTCTATTCAGATAGGTTTATGATCGCTGATCATTTCATTTAACATGGGTAGTCATGACATCAGTCTAGATGTTACTCATGACTTACGATCCTTGGAAGATCGTTGCCAGCGTTAAATGGAACCTACACGGTCACACAATGAACTCCATTCGTACGGGATGAATATACCTCAAAACAGTTATACATATGATATATAAATTGGTGAACGAAATAATCAATCATTGGTTAATTGATTGAACAAAACCATATTCCGTTGGCAACGAAATAGTTCCGTTCCCAACGGACTTGTTATGGAAACTCTAATAACCTTAGTTGCCAAGTATTTCGTTATGGAAATACATATTCCGTTGGCAACGGAATAGACGCGGATTAGGGTTTTAGTTATGGTAACTGAGCAATCGTTCGCCTCTCTCTCTAGTATAAATAGAAGGGCATAGTCCCTCTATTATATAGACAATTTAGAAGCCTCCATGCAGCCGAATTACACAGAAAAAGAGAGAGAAAAATTTTGAGAGAATTCGGAAAGTATTTCCGGACTCGTCTAGCCGAGTTCGGTTATTCCATATGACTGAAGTTCGCGTGGATACGAGTAGAGATCTCCTACCTTGGAGATTAGCGAGCGATCAAGTTCTTCGTCCCTAGGAAAAGCAAGAAGATTCTCAAGGTCGAGCTTCAGAAGCCAGGAAGGAGAAGGAAGCAAGACGGAAGTTAGTTCAGACCTACATCCGCTTCTCTCTCCCGGATCAAGAAGATCCGAGGTATAAAATTTTAAATAGCATAATCTCGTACCTTTATTTCCTTTACGATGATCCTAGGGAGGGTTAACCCGTAGGTTCCGCTGCGCATGTAACGTACATGGCTACGGGTTTCCCAACAGTTAGCACGTGGTCTAAATCTTCTGACTTAATCAGACGAACCCTTCATCTATTTATAGCATCAAATACTCACACCTCTTCACCTTCCTTTTGATTTTCTGTGTCCAACTGAGTTAGTTCTGTTTGTGTGCGACCCTGTAGGTTCATTTAATATTGGCAATAAACTTCAGGTTTATAAATCATAAGTAGCGTCTAGTACGACGTTATGATTACCCAAATTAAATGAATGATACGTGATCATAACCTGTACATCAATTATGTATTTAGTCCCTTTGTTAAACGATATTTATATTGATCATAAGACATGGTTTTATGTCATCCTTATTATGATTAATTCTCTTTCCTGAATTATAATTAGACTGAATAAATTAAAAGATATTAACAACACATGCTAATTCTTTCGTACACGGCCGTGTGTTTTCCTTCAGTCTCAATTTATCAGGGGGCCCTGAGATATCTCTCTCGTATACGAGAGTAACAAATTATATCTTGATCATTCACATTCCAACTCATGGTTTACTAAACACCCAATCATAGCTTTTATAATTATCCAGTTAAAGGCAATATTTGACTATGTCAAAGTATAAAGATATACATGTAGGAATCTATGATGGCCTCAAGTCAAAGGACTACTCATACATTAGATGATGAGAAAACACTAACGACATATACCATGTATATTCTCATAGTGGGTCGATCCAATATATGTTCTCCAACATATATTTATATTAATGAATTGATATCCAATATCCATGATCAATAAAACATGATCATCATCCAAATAACATACTAGTAACAATATATATGATTTCAGTTTTTCAAATATGTTTGTCTCACAAACATCTCATATATGACTAGAGATAATTTAGAATTGTATTCACTTTGCTTTACGGTTTTACTATCAGAATCACATATTCTGATGACGTATAACGGACATACATATTCATGATTAATTAATAATCTAACAACTTTTATGCACAATTATTATATGAAAAACTTTATGAGATAAAACATCCAATACAAAATATAATGCCTGATACATAATCTGTTTCCCACACGGCAAAACAGTTTGGCCTAAGACATTATTATTTTCACCAACATATTGAGCCCCATATTGACAACTACAAAACAACAAACAAATAAGAGGCGCATAATTTGTAATAATAACAAAAGTAATAAAATAAATAAATGTCGAACTTTTTTCCATATTATAAGATATTGTATTATATTTATGACCTAGAAAGGATAAAAATATTGTATTATATTTATGAACAAAATATTACAATCCTAATTTTAAATTACATTCATTTTATTTGATCATCAACAATTTTCTCATAAATAAAATCATCATCCATGTGATATCTTGGCATGTATTGTCCCTCAAATTGAGCTACATCATTGGATTTAGCAAAACACGGTGAAGAATTTTCTTGGTCGTTGGCTTGAGCGATTCGGGCCGACTTTGGGTGACGTTCGCATTTTCTTTTCTGAATCCTGAAACAACAACCCTGTGTTACACCCCTGAATTGTATTTCTAACAACAACCCTATATTACAACCCTTAAATAACTATAATTATAATAGTATATTTAAAGCTCAAAGGTTTCAGCCTGTTTTTTACACGTGTCTGCTTCTTTATAGTGTACTTAGATTATTTAAGAAAGCAAATATCAGAAAACATCCATAGCCCAGTGATAGTGCTTCTTCCGCATGTTCCTGTATGTTGCGAGTTCGAAGCTCCCCGCTTGCAATAATATTTGGGCAATTGGGCAAGGCGATTTTAGGGCAGAGGCGAGAGCTTCTGGAGGAGGCGCGATTTTAGGGCTGCCCTGTTTGTCTTTCCAAGCCGCAAGTTTAGCTTGGAATTTTTAAAGAAGGGGTAGCCTTCTTTGGCCGATTTAGAGTTGGGGGGGGGGGGGGGGGGGCAAGATATTTGATGGGTAAGGTTTCATGCTCACAACCTAGGATTTCCTTGATCGTGTCTCTAAGATTGGGGGCGTATAGCAATATAGGTGAAAGAGCTCTTTGCTCGATTGATCTTGAGTTCCGAAATTTCCGATAAGGTGTCCAATGCCAAAGAGATAATCCTTAAATTGCGTGGGTTATCCTCCAAAAAGAGGAAGAAGCAAGATTAGAGTTGGAAGAGTTTCCTATCGAACCATTTAAATTTGAGTTGCCTAGCAAACTAGGATTTGAGTTGGACTTTTTGGCCTTTATAATTTCCTTAAATTGAGTAAAAGTCAAGTTTAAGGAATTTCCTTCATCTAGAAGCCTATTATAAATATTTTGTGCTTGATTGGCTGAAATATCGAGACCCATTGCCTTTCTAACAACTATAATTGAGGTTGGAGTGAGCAGTTGGGGCTTAGAAAATTCATTTGTCAAAAGTTGAATAATCCCGGCCTCCTTAATAGATTTACTAATGTTTGAGTTTGGATTTTTTTTAGTTGGTCCTTTTTTTTAACCTCGGCTGGCCTGACCCATCAGCAAACCTAACTTTTTTTATGGGCCGAACCAATTTTCTTTGGGCCATTTTGGACAAAGGCTGAAAAGGAAATTAGATTCCCGATTTTTAAAAGAGATGGAACTCTTTCCCTGGATAAAGGAGCTGGGATTCACATACCTGAGTATTTAGCAGTGCCTTTGTGTTTTCTCCCGCATCGAGTGTGCCTTCCGCTTCCAAAGTCTTTTCCTGCTCTCCAGTCTGCACGCTCCTCCTTCTTCTTCATCTTCTTCCCCTTCTGACCCCAACTCAGGCGTGCCTCCAGTCTGATCCCTTGCCCCAACAGTCATCTGAGGTTCAGACTGTGACTGAACAGACCCTGTGTTGGCTCCTAGTGGGTTTGAATCCATATTTGTCTTGTTCGACTGGGAACCGGCGAGATCCGTCATGGCTTGCTGGTCTGGAGTGTCAAACGCCATTAATTCCAGCAATGGATTTGCTCGGTTTTTCACGAGAAGTTCAGAAACCTCCGACCTCATCTCATTGCACCTGGAAAATTGACTGAGTTTCTTAAGCCTGCTTAATTTCTCCTGCCTGAAAATGAATTCAGGGCCTTGATCATTGTACTCTGATGAAGAGATTGAGTCATCACTAGCCCAACCCAGAGCTTTCACTCGGTTGTGACTCGCTGCATCAAGAACCAAACTCTCATGTTCCCTTTCATGCATGTCTGAAAATAAATTCAGGGCCTTGATCAATGTACTCTGATGAAGAGATTGAGTCATCATTAGCCCAACCCAGAGCTTTCGCTCTGTTGTGACTCGCCGCATCAAGAACCAGACTCTCATGTTCCCTTTCATGCCTCTCTTGTTCTGTTTCCCTCTCTCTGATCTTTTCAAGTAACTCTTGGAAGTATTCTTCCGCCGGAGTTGGGACCAAAGGGACATAAAAATTGAGAGGTTCATCACTTTGACTTAGAACTCTGATTTTGACATCAGATTCAAGCCTATTGAAGATGAGATCAACTGCACCACTGACTTTTGCCAGATCAGTCGTGGATAACACCACTGTGAGAGTTTCAAGAGATGATAGATGGTCCAGGGGGCCATGGTACATTAGAATACCCATTGAGCTAGTGTTAATGGCTAGCTGGTCAATGCAAAAAGCTTGTAGAGGAAAATTTAATAAATTATACCACACTCGATACCTGAACGATACCGGCCTTGCATCAATGGATGTATCTCATTTATAACACACAAAATCATCTCTGCTGACTGGAGCTAAGTCACGATCAAAAAATTCCTCACGGTTCATGATAGATGGTCAGAATAAGAGTTACTTTGATTGTCCCCAATAGACTAATTCAAAAGGGGCAATCCATTGATGGCACCTTTCTAGGATGATGTTGAGGGCATAGAGGTTGTGGTGATGAACATGTCGTTCATCGATGACTATGGCTGAATAACCTCTAGCTACGTTTTTGAGATGCTCAATAGCGGGTCTAATGAAACAGCTAACTCTTTCAGGTCGGTTCAGAGGCATATGTTCTTCGCCAAAGAGGCCCTAGGGCTCCAGTGGATCGTAGTGGCAATTTTTTATGCCTTGCTTTTCAGACTTAGGTATGTTGATTGATTGAGAGTTGCTTCCTTGATTCCTTGCATTTTCATGCTTTTAATTTTTTCTTGGTTTTTCAATTGCTTTTTCAATTGATTTGATTTCCATTTGAGCTTGTTTGACCTCTTGTTTTTTTGTTTTTGCAATATTTGGCTGTGTGACCGGGTTGGCGGCAATTAACAAAGTGGTTTGACACAACTCTCGGTTGGATACCCGTATTAAAGGCATCTTAAGTATTTTTCTGTCCAACCCGGGTTGAGAGGATTTGAAGGCCAACAGATTCTCCGTTGGGGAGGAAGAGAGAGGAGGGGTGGGAGAGAAGAAGGTTTCCTTTTGCGATTTGTGTCGCCTTGAATCAGGGGGAGATCGGATGATGAGTTACCTTTGGAGATCACAGGCCGGTTTGATGGATAAGGTCTATCATTATTTTCAATGACCAGGCGCTCGGGAGGGAGTCCCTGCCATGCCTTCTTCTTCACTCGTTTGTCCATGGCTGGGTTCATGGGTTCCTTGCCTGGTCGGCATAGAGGATGGGGTGGTGAGGGGCTCCTACTAGAGCTTGTTGGTTTTAGGTTAGAGGCTACGGGGATCTCCATTGTTGAGCTTGGGTTTTGTACAGAAGAGAGTGAGAGGGAAGAAGAGATAGTATTTATGGGAGAGGGATTAAGTTGTATTGATATGGGCTTTTGTAGGAAGTATAGGAGGGAAGGGTTTTGCTAGGGTTTACAATTCGAAACCAGCCATTTCCCTCCTCTATCACACTCCTTTTCTCTCTTCCTCTCATCCCTACAGGTGTGTATTATTTTACCCTAATTTTTTAGCATTTTTTATGGTCGTGATTTTTTTTTTGTGCATGTCCCAGTAATTTGCAATGTTATTAGAACTGATTCGGAGAGCAACCCGGATGAGTCTCGGGTCACTAGTTTACTGGTCGGACCAGTGGGTCGACCAGTTGGACTGCTAATCTTTAATAACTATATATATTAAATATGTATTGAATATTATTTAAAATAAATATTTTAATTAATCTTCAACAAACATAAATAAATTGCACTACAGTAAATATAAGCTTATCTTCCCAACAAAATCATTTTTTTAATTTTTTAGTAAAAACTAGTGCCGTACCAGTATAATTCATGCAAGTAATTCATGATGACACTTTTTCATATGCATCCTCTGTTTCTATAAATCTCAAACCTTCTTTTTATATCCAAATCTTAATTTTCTTTACCCACCATTTTTCTACTAGTTAGCATATTATAATTGTCAAAGCCCTAGAACTGAACAATTTCATCCAATCAGTATATCTATAACCATCCTCTTGTTAGCTTATTCATTTTTTCTCTCTTTATTTTGTGCTTAATTGCAAAAATTGAGGAGGCTGGCGGCACAAATTGAGGAAAACTTTTTTTTTTGAGTAAATCATATTGAGCTAAATTGAATGCTATAAGCTTAATTGAAGTTGGTGGGAGCTTGCAGAATATTCTAGTAGAGGAACTTTCCAGATTTCGAGAAGAGGACCATTCTGAAGTTTATCTCTATTTAGTCTCTGATGGATTCAAAATTGGTTTTATCCATTAGGTAATTGAAAAGATGATGAAAGAATCGAAGAGAGAAGAATGAATTGACAAGAGACGGGAAATATCAAAAAAACAGGCATGGAAGAATCGACAAGAGAAGATGAAGGAATTGAAACTGCATCAAAAAATTGATGAAAATTGGGAAAGAATCGAAGCCTACTTTAGCTTAAAAAAAGAAATGAGAAAAAATTCGGTTTTTTTGAGTGGTTCAGGTCACGGTTTTGTAAATAAACCGGCCGGTTTAGCCTGTTTTATCCGAATTTACAACACAAACGATCCTTTAATCGGACCAAACCAGGATTTGATCCGGGTCCGATTTTTTCTGGTCGGACCACCAGTCCAGTTCGGTTCTGATAACACTGGTAATTTGAGTTGATTGTAGGGATAAAAAACAGGTCGGATAATATCCGACCGACCGGTATTCGTATCCGCAAAATATCCGTATTCGGAAAAAATTATTCGTATCCGGCCGGATACGGATATGGTAATAGATTTGGCTAATAATATCCCAGGTATGAAAAATATTTGTATCCGAATAATTATAATCTGAATACTATCCATTTTAAGACACTTCACTATATATTGGATATGAATATAAATATATATGTTGCTATTTTTTAAAATATTTTAGTCTTTTTGTCATTTTTGAATATGAATAAGAATATTTATTCAAATCCATCAATTTTTTTTATTACTATTTTGAATGTTGTTACGATTTTGTTATTTTTATTGTTATTAACAGTAAAATATATATTTGAAATAAGACGCAGTCTATCTATATTTGGATATCCGATAAATATTCGTATCTGTATCCAGTAATATCCGAACCTAATTTGTATCCGGATCCGTATTCATATCCCGATACGAAAAAATTATATGGATACGGATATGATAGGACCCCGATCCGAACCATATCCGAATCGTTTTCACCCCTAGTTGATTGTTGAAAATATATATTTTTGTAACGATTTATGTGCAAATTTCAAATTTTGATTTGTCTTTGCAAGTTCCAAAAAGATGTTGGTGCAAATATACTATAAGCTCTTTGCTTAACTGGACTAAAATTTAGTTCATATAATAAATTGAAAATTGAAAATTAAAAACGCTTAAATTGTGCTCAAATTGAAAAACAAAGTCCTTACCTAATTTGAAATTTGAATTAAAGCTCTAACAATACAAAAAAAAAAGGAAAACAAACATGGGCCAAGCCCCGAAATGGAGAAAAAAATGCCCCGACCAAAAAAAAGATAAATAGGGGCCAAGTCGACCTAGAATCGGTCGAACGATGACCTGTCGGGTTGACCGATTTTTGCAAACGACTAGACGGGTCTGTGCGCTACCGACTAGGTCTCCTAGTCGGGACTTTTGTATTCATTGCCAGGTAGTACAATAATGAAACATCATGCTCTTTTTCATATTTTTCGATACAATAGTTGAAATCTAAAATGAGTTGGTTAACTATGAGGAAACCAATCATAAAAATCTATTCGGAAATTTCCAAGTTCTGATTCTCCGCAGCCTTGAGGTCCCAAGTTCTGATTCTCCGCAGCCTTGAGGTCCCAAAAAGACACCGATACAAATATACCAGTAGCTTTTTTTAACTTTAGTTAGATTACAATTTATACTTTTTTTTTGAGGAATCAATTTAGTTCATATACTATAAATTTGAAAAAGAAACTACATTATGCCTGAATTGTAAATTATATTATTGAAAATTGGGAAAAGCCCTCAATCTTGAAAAATTCAAAGAATAGTTGCTACCATTAAGTCTCCTCCAATACAGGATAGAAATGTCTCATTAGCATTTAAATACAATAATATATGTACAAACCTCATAAAAAATCACCAAAAAATAGAATAACAAAACAAAAAAAAATATATCACAAAAAATAAACCTATTACAAATTCAAAAAGGCAAAAATGGAGGGAACCAAATCAACCACAGACCAAGCGAGACCCGCATACTGCACGAACCTTATCCCCGTATCCACATCATAAACCTTCTGAGGAAAAAGACAAAAAAGCCGCTGGGCATATCCAGTACTTTTCATCTCTTCGTTGTTATTTTCTTTGAGAGACGGTACGTAGCAAGAGGAAACAATTGGAACGCCCAAAGTATTGCATACAATTGGGAGCAGCCATTTGGAGATGGCTTTACTGCAGAATTTCACAGTAAGAATTGCAGGGATTCCTATTAGAATTCTGAATAGGAAGGTTTGGAGAGAGAGTTGCGGGGTGAAAATGCGAGGAACATTTTCATGGTGGAAATTGTTATAAGTTTGTTGCACTCCAATAACCTAAAAGAAATAAAAGTAGTTACACATAGTTTATATATATCAAATATATAATAGGTGAAACATATGTATATTTATATATAATTATCTACATAGTTATATTATATATTTTAAATAATCAAGATGAGAATCGTGAGACTATAACCCCATTAAATTCCAGAGTATAATAAGTGATATACTATGTAGCTAAACAAATAATCGGTGAAATATATACATAGTTATATTATATATGTTTATAATCCTATTAAAATTCTAGAATATAATGGGTGAAATATATACATATTCAAATAAAAGAGAATATTTATATTATTTATATTGTGTATATAAAGTGCTTACAATTCCAAAAGCAACGCCAGTAAATGCAGTGTGAAACTCAAAGCTTGGTGTGGGAAATTCAGGAGTTGGATATGCAAAGCAGAGCAGAAATGAAAGGCTCACACAAAAGGACGTAACTGTAATAAAATTGAAACATTAGATCATAAAAATAATTGCATGGGAGATGGGAGTACAAAAAACTTAATTATTTTTAACATTGGTGGATATGGAATTTAATGTTGGATTTTAAACCATGCACTGTAATTTAGGGCCTTAGGCTACAGATCGAAATTTAGCTGGTAATTATTGGTACCAAAGTGCCAATTTTATTGTAATTAATTTTGCAAGTAATGCTCAATTTAACCCATTTTTTAATCAATTTACCTCAAGTATACAGTTAGTATTAGAAATAAACTCAATTTCACATAATTTAGCCTCATTTACCTTTAACTCTAAAGCTAACACAAATCAAACGAAAATAAAAATGAAAAGTCAGGAATCAAATGGTACCATATGAAACAGTACTAGTACCAAACAAAATGGTACCAAAAATGTAGTAAGTATGGGAAACTTACTATTTTGTCCAGAGATAATGAAACTATCAACATAGCCATGAACAAAAAGCCAAAACACAAGAATAATTAAACCGAAGCATATTCCAGCTATAACATCTATTAGGCTGTGCATCCCTAGATAAATCCTCGCTATAAAATAAAAAATAATTAAAAAAAGGTTATTATATACCAAATAAATCCAAAAATAATTTTGGTATTAAGGTAAGAACATTTCTAAAATAAAATGAAAGAAAACTTATGCTCACCAATGCCAACTAGCATAACAAAAAGGAAAACAATGCTAAAACCACCAATAATTGTCATTCCATCGTTTGGAGCTCCATATGTCAAAACATAATGCAACAAATATCTACACAAATCCAAAATTAAAATAAAAATCACTTACACGATGACTCAATAATTCATTTTTTTAATTAAATATGCCAATTAGACAAGACAAGCAACCGTTTTTCAGAGTGAATTAAAAAGGAAAGGCTTGTTTACGAAATTTGAAGCAAAAAAGAAAAATTAGATACAAAGATAGAAACATTTTTTTTGTAAATTATTTTTCTGTTTAATATATCACGTGTGGGATTTTAAACCCACCATAATTATTCAAAAAAATAAAAATAAATACCCTGTTAAGCAAACTGTGTTAAGAGCATGTGAAGATGGTAAACCATATTCCATTGCATGTTGTTTTTCGTCTTCTGTAGAAGTAAGTCTTCTCACTGGAGGGCAACTCGGCCTAGGAGCTGACACCACATCCTATTTAGCAAAAAAAAAAAGAATCAAATTTATTAAATTTGGAGGTAAAATAAGGAAAAATGAGTTCAGCACATCTTATATACTGAAAAAGATTCAAATTATGTCTATATTTGAGGTAAAATAAGGAAAAAGAGTTCACAAATGAATTTACCACATCGTATTTACCGAAAATGATTCAAATTTGTCAAAATTGGAGCTAAAATAAGGAAAACGAAGGTATAAATGAATTTCATGATATTTGATTTAATTTACCTTAATACAGTTTCCGATGTAATCACAGAAAGCCATTAATAAGGTCATCTGTCTAGCCAATTTGCCATGGCCGCTCTGTTGTATGACAAAAGAGTTTAAAAAAAAAGGAAAATTGAATACCACTTATTCAAGTAAAATGGAAAAGTAAAGTTGAGAGCTAATAGGTGTACCCAAAAGAGAAGAGGGAGAAATCCTGTGTAAAATGGCACCGAAACAACACACGAAACCAACGAGAAGAAATTATCCAAGAACCCATTTTGCCATTTCTGTACCAATCAAAAAGAAGGATAAATTACACAATTCAAAAAGAAGGATTAATTACTCAACTCAATTTCAAACCTTTTAATCTCCCACGTTCAAATAGAAGGATAAATTACACGTCAAACACAATGGATGGTTAATTGGGCAATTCAAACCTGGATTCTGAGAGTGAAGGGGATATCAGCGAGCACTTGGCGCTCGACCCGCGGCTGAACCAGCGATCTGACCCGCTTTGTTATGTCAAACAAAGAGGCAACGAGCATCCATCCAGAGATGGAAGCGAGGGTCAAAGCTTGCCAGACTGAAAACCCAGCTTCCATTTCTCTCTATTCAATCTCTTCAAAAGAACACAACACTGGCAAGATATCACAGTTTTTGAGCTTTTCCTTCAAACTTCATGCCATGGTTGCTTAGCTCATGATATACGAGGAAAAAATGTCTCAATTCAGCTGGGATCTCCTCTTGATGTGATCAGATCGCTACAAAATAAACAGAACTAAGGACTGCTTCTCCTTTATTAATGAAAAATGAAGTTGGTACCAGATATGGAATGAAATTAAATCGTGTTAGTTTTGTATGTTATGTTGTTTTTCTTCTTTCTTTCTTTTGAGGTTCTTTTTGTCTTGAATAGGGAAGGCTGGCTTTGAATTGAACGGGACTACGGGAGTTAGAAATTAACCTTCCGCCTCCATTCGGGACCGAGGTTAAAAGGAAATTACAGATGGGTTTCCTAAGTTTTCTGTTATTACACATAATTGCAGAAGCATGCAATTTTTAATTGGGCCCAAAAAAATATTATTTTATAAATTTAATTAGAGGTTTACTAGATGTGTGCATTATGTTAATGTTAATTTACCATTAATAATGATAAAAAGGTGAGGTTTGGGATAATAATACAAATATTTTTCACAATGAAAATGTGTACTAGTCTATACAAGGATGAATCTTACTAGAAATCAAGAGGGTTTATGTAAAATTGTATTATTATAAAGGGAAATGTGAAATCATAACGGGGATAATGTAGCGATCATGTGACGACAGATTGAAATTATATGCTATTTTCTCGCGTTTCTATATACGCTATATATTGTTTTCTTGCGTTTCTATATACGATATATACTGTTTTCATTTTTTGAAATATATATTGTTTAGCGAATGAATTTTTATACTTTTATATACTGTTTTCATTTTTTTTAAATATATATTGCTTTATCGAATGATTTTTTTATATACTGTTTGTTTTCAGTTTATATTTTTTCAGTTTTTATATATCGTCTCTACAAGCTCACTACAGTATCCGTCGCGCGGTATCAGTTCCCTATTATAAAATTGTATCGTTACGTTTAAATTAGAACATTATCATCAATCATTTGCAGTCTATACTTGATAAACATGCTTAATGCATGTTGAACCTCAAACTGAACAGGGGGGTCATGTAAAGTTTATCTCTTTAATATAATTTTTATATATAATTTGTTTATATATATTATTATTTTTAATATATATATATATATATATATATAATATATATATATATATGTACTATATTATTACTTTGACATATACTAGATAGTTTACTATTCAGTTTGATTTTGGGTTATAGAAATTAATGAAATATCCCGAATAGCCAAATGCGATCGAATTAAATTTAATATTAGTATTTTTCTAAACCTATGAAGTTAATTTTTAATTAAGCATATTAACATGAAGTATAAATGTGACTTGGTTTTTTGTGATTATTAATTTTGATTAAATACTATTTGATATCTTTTTCTAATTAGGCTTACTAAAAATTTCTTTGTTCGGCTCAAAAGTTAAATAGTTCAATTCAACTCTATAAATTTCAGTTTATTTTTTGTTCTCTTTGACTTTTGTTTAATATGTTGGAATGAAAGGGACCAAATATGAAATTCTACTGTAATACAATTGCACAGAAAAAAAACAGAGGATGTGAACTTGTTTGTGTGATTGGGTGACGTTTTTTTTGTTTTAGCATTATTTTGAAGAATAATTAATCAGATAGCATTGTTTTGAAAATAATTAGCCAACTAATATTTCCGTCAGATTCTCTGGAGGAACTGGCCTGACACCCTTAAACATGATTAATTAAGGAAAAAAGGTAGTTCCGCCAGAAGGTCGGGCGGAACTGGGTAAAATTCATTTTTTCAGGTTAAACTCTCAATTTAGAAGGCCAATTAAGTCAAAAAAATTACGAATTCAGCAGTTCCCCCATACCCTCTGCCGGAACCGCTTATTTTATATTTGTTTGCCTCTAACGCCATGAAAATTTAGCAAAAAAAAAAATATATTGTTCATCACAGTTCTGCCAGAGCCTCTGACAGAACAATGATTTTTTTTTTTGCTAAATTTTCATGGCGTTAGAGGCAAAAAAAATAAAAAATAGGCGGTTCCCCCCTGGCGGAACTGCTGAATTCGTAATTTTTTTGAGCTAATTGACCTTCTAAATTGAGAGTTTAACCTGAAAAAATAAATTTTACCCAGCTCCGCCAGACCCTAGCGGAACTTCCTTTTTTTGTTAATTAATCGTGTTTAAGGATAACAGGCCAGTTCCGCCAGACCCTCTGGTTAGTTCCACCAGAGGGTCTGGCAGAAGTGCTAGTGGGTTAATTATTTTCAAAACAGTGCTATCTGATGAATTATTTTCCAAAAAATATTATTTTAAGAAAAAAATTCTGATTGGGTGGGATCCGTTACATCTGTCCATCAATTTGCAGTTTCTAATCTCTAGTAGCTTCTCTCCTCCTCTCTTAATTCTCTCTTTTTTCCCTAATTTAATTACTTGATTAAGATTTATGGGATCCTTAAAATGAGATGATTTGGGGCCTCACACTTATACAAACAAATATATCATCACCTTACTCTACGAAATAATATATTAGCCACCATTACTAGCTTTCAAGGATTTGTTTGTAAAATTATAGTCAACCGTCAGCATTTTCTCTTTTTTTACCAGTTGGAGAAGGACGGAAGGAAAAGAGGGACGACAAAATTAGAAATATAATTGCACATCATAATTTAATTTTCTCATTACATATTCTTAAAACACCTTCTTATAAGTTATACCCACATAGAAGTTACCGTTATACAACGCCAGGTGTTTGGAGTACATGTCCATAATTTTATATTTCACTAGTGAAAATAATGATGCTTTAATCACATCTTTCAATTTGGCCAATACTTTATCCGTCGACATTATACAAATAATTTTAATTCTAGATCCTCATTTTCATAAGCGACATTAGCTGGCTGTTTGTGGTCTGAGGTCTTATTCAAAGGTGACGCGCGTTGTTTGTGGGCCACTGATCTTATTAACAAGAAGTAGGCAACTTTCAGCTGCATATACCATTACTTAGATCTCGCCTAAGAATCAAGGAAAAAAATTAGTTAATACGTATGAACTATTTTTGTGCACTCCTCAAATGATGATTATTAATAAGTAGAGATCTGATGCTACACGACGAGTTTTCCTGTCATACAATAAGACGTAAAAAAAACTGTATATATAATTTAGTGATAAATAGTATATAGAGGCTATAAACGGTAAACAAACAGGACATATAATTTACTTTTTTAGAGATAATAAATAATATATACGTAAAATTATATGAACAGTATGTAGAAAAACAAAAAGTATAATAAAAAGTGGAAAAAACTACACCGTCGCGTTTTTTGTGTGCTCATGTCTATCGCGTTTTCAGATTTTCCTAATAAGAAAGAAATGAAAATTGCTAAATTAATACATATAAATTTTATACCTACAACCTCTTATATCTCAAATAAGATACTCTATCACTATGTTATAGTACCATTTGCACTAATTATTTTTCTTTGATGCAAGATCCAAGTAATTGTATATTTTTATGGCTGAATTCACATAATTGATATAGAATTTAGATTCTATCAAACTGTATTGCCTTAACATTAGGGGTGTAAACGGTACGGATACGGTTCTGATAGTGCTCTTACCATATCCATATCCATATTTTTTTTTCGGATTCGGATACGGATACGGATAGACCCGGATACGGATACGGTTCGGATATTAAACGGATATGGATACGGTTCGGATATCTCGGATACGGATACGAATATGGACTCATTTCGGATTGTTAAAACGGATATTTTAATAAGTATCATAGAAAATTGCTATATAAATATAACTATTAAAAGAAAAAAATTTAAGCAAGTAATTGTACTAGAAATTCATTGTTCTACATAGTCAAACCACAAAGAAATACCATTAGAGTAATTTGGAGGTTAGGGTTTTCTTACATAGAGAGAAAATTAAAATATGTTTCTAAGTTGAATATATGTCTTGAAAAAGAAGAAAATATGGAAACTCCTTATGAAATAAGAGGAAAGACTAAAGATATATAGGTTAATTAAAAGTAAATTAGAAAAGATGGCAACTATGGTTGTGAAATAAAGGAAATTAATATTTAATGGATCCAAATTGGGCCTCATAAAAACGGATATCCAAATAGAAATATTATCCGGATACGAATAATATCTGTATCCGTATCCTTATCCTTATCCGCATCATAAAATTGATATTGTATCCGTATCCATATCCATATAAATTATCCGTATCCGTATCCGTTCGGATACGGATATTTTTATTTGGATATGGATATTTTGCAGATACGGTACGGTTCGGATTCGGATATTATCCGCACCATTTACACCCCTACTCAACATACTGTGCTAACAACAATGTTGCAATGCCGTGAGAGTAGGGGTGTAAATGGTTCGGATAATGATCATACCATATTCGTATCCGTATTCGAAAACATATTATTTTTTAAGATATGGAAACGAATACCACTTCGGTTCGGATATTACCGGATATGAATACGAATACAAATATTTATATGGATATCCAAATACAGATGGACCACTTCTTCTTGCAAATATATATTAACCTGTGTTGCAAATAGCGGTCTGTAGCGGCGCAATAGCTGTCCTATAGCATTTTTCGACGATTTAGCGGTGAAGCGGTCCGCAATAGCGGTGTTGCGTGTGTGTTGCGGTGTAGCGGTCTGAATAGCGTTTTTGATGGATTTTTTTTAATGGATTTTTTTAATGGATAGATATGTTATATTGTAATATTTTAATATTAATCATATTTTGATTTTGGACAAGTAACTTTTGGCAAGAACATTTCAAACTTTTATTGTTAATATTTTAATATTAATCATATTTTAGTGTTGCATATTTCTTCTTTTAGATTTTGTAGTGATATATATTATGTAGTGGTATATAGGGAAAAAAATATTTATACATATTATCCGCTATAAAAATATATCTCCGCAACATCTGCGCTATACGTTGCGCTATACACAATTCGCTACATGAAAATCCTAAACCCAACACACCGCTAAACGCTATTTGCAACCTTGATATTAACTACTAATAACCTAAAAAATGACAAAATAATAATAACAATATAACAACCTCTAAAATAATAACAAGTTTTAAATATAACAAAGAAATTTAAATGTTATGAATATATATATATATATATATATATATATATATATATATATATATATATATATATATATATATATATATATAATGTAGAGTGAAATAACAAAAAACAGATAGTATCCATTTGACAAATTATCCGAATATAGATATTATCAATATCCGTTCGTAGGACTGTCAATGGATCAGATTCGGATCGGATTTAGGCAATATCCAAATCCAAATCCATTTGATATTTAGTAGATCCAAATGTGAATTCCAGTCCATTAAGAAAATGTAGATCTATATGTGGATCCGAATCCATTATCCTAGGAAGCAAAACCATTATCGTATATGTAACTATCCATATAAGAATGTTTTTTCCCTCAAGCTCGGGCTAAAAAAAAGAATATTTTTTATTTGAATACGAATATTTTATGAATATGAGTCGGTCGGAGGTCGGATATTATCCGACCCATTTACACCCCTATGCGAGAGACAATAGAATTATGTGTGCAGATTAGCACTATAGTAACCGAAAAAACACTTCACGTCCAAGCCCAGTACATCCTTAGTATGTCCTACTAATATCAATGTTTTAAATAGCGGTGCTATAGCGAATTTCTGCCATAAAACATAACACACATTAAAAAATTAGCGGAATGGCCGCTATAGCGGTCAAATAGCGTTCAAAGAGTTAGTTTATGTGTTTGTATTCTGGATAATTAATATTTATGTGTTTATTCTGGATAATTGTGATGTATGGTAATTATTTTATTATGAACAATTGCACTATTTTTATTTAATATTTATGGTGTTTTAATTTTTAGTTTTTTATATTGAAAATTTTATTATGACCATATTTTTTCATTGATATGTTTGAAAATTTTACATATTTTTTTTATATTACACGTCCTCTATAAGGTCATAACTCCGCTACTAAAAAAACCAATCTGCTACGGCCCGCTATATCGCTATTTAAAATATTGACTATAGATTTATTGTATTAATAATAATATAGATTTATTGTAGTAATAATAATAACAATAATAATAACAATAATAATGATATTGATTTTTTTTTTAATGCGAGCTTGAGACTGATATTGATTATAACTATTACTGATTGATTGTTATTACATATATTTCTAACCTAGTGATTGAGCATTTTGGTTGGAATATAAGAGGTTGATAATTCACATTTGGAGCCTAATGATTAAGTTTTTTTTTTATTTGTTATAAGGAACTTCTCACTCGGGAAGATTAAAAATAATATTTTAAATTGTTTATTATGCCTGAATGACTGTAATTAATTATCATACTATCACAATTCCCAATTAAAATTGAGTTGGTCAAATAGTAATATACAATTAAACTTCTGTGCATGCTTTCCTATATCCTAAAATACATTAATATCTTTTTTTATTTAAATTAAATAAAAAGCTATGAACTAAAATTGAAAAATAAAATAAAAAATACATTAATGCTTTGCTGGTAGCCCCTAGATAATTTGGTCTTCTTCACTGATGTGATATCCTTTACAAATGAGTCTTTTATATAACTTCCAACTACCATATTGTCTTCTATAAATTATAGCGATTCAACTGCCTTATTTATATATAACATATGGTCCTTGTACACTTATTAAACTTTTATATAATAAAAATCAACACATTGACAAATAATGCATCAATAAATTATATACTTGTTGGAATTGGTATAAAATATAGATAAAATATATATAGTTGGCATTCCAAACAAACAGTGCTACACAAATATAAAACGATAAAAAAAAAGCCATTTGAGACTCAAATAAACTCACAATCTCAGTCTTTGTTTTTTACCTCGATGAATGGCTAAAATTTAATTTTCTAAAGTTAAAAAAGAAATTAGTTCTCATAACCATAATTTATTCAAAAATTAATCTTAACCATTTATCAAATATAAAATTCAGTGCTGAAATTTAGAGTTTATTTGCGAATTTCAAACAACTCTCATGAACCTGTCCGAAGATATCGTACTATATATTATTCACCTTTAAACCTTTAATATACATGAATGCAAGAAATCCAAAAAACAGTCACAAAATCAATACCTAAATTGAAAAATGAAAAAGAAAAAGATTAAAAAAAACAGTACTGCCTTATTTTAATTTTGAGGTTGATTCTATCAACAGTACTCTTATTTCAATTTTGTGGTTGATTCTGTATATAATACTAATACTAAGTTCCTAAATTTTGTTTAAGAATGTGGGCCCACATATTTAGGACAATTTGGGCCCAATGACCGCCCAAATAGAAACGAGCCTAACACTAACACCAGGGTCTAACTAAGTTTTTGAAGTGTCAACCTTCACTCCAAAAACCATGATTAGACCATAATTAGGACAATTGGGGCCCAGAATTAAGATAAGTTGATAAGCAATGAAAATGTTGGGCCACAATTAGGACAATTTGGGCCCAATGATGGCCCAACAGAAACGAGCCTTACACTAACACTAGGGTCTGTCTAAGCCGCAAAACAAAAGTAAATATTCAAGTGTCAATCTTCACTCCAATGCTCCGATCACTTCTCCGCTCCCTCTCCTCCTCACCCGCCGGCGGCGGCTCCCGCTCCGGCGCCGCCTCCTCCCTCTTTCTCTCTCGCTCCTACGCCAAGGCGAAACCCACCACTAACTCAAAGGGCAACAAGTCGAAGTCAAAGGGCGGCGGCGGGAATGAGGAGTCATCATCATCGTCCTCGGCGGCGGAGTTGTCGACCAACGTAGACATTCTGAACGCGGAGTTCGAAATGCCGACGGATCCCCTGCCCGTGACCTACGACAAGGAGCTCGACGTGGGGCCTGACGGCCGCCCGCTCTTCGCCTTCACCGACACTTTCTCCTCGTTTTCTCACCGAGATGTCAACACCTACGTCGATTTCAGGTCATTATTGCCATTGTTAACTAAATCAATTCTTGTTTATCTCCATTTAGTACACCCTAGTTTTATTGTATTAATGCCCTAGTTTTTGTATTACTGCCATAATTATATTATTATATTAATTTTATTTTATTAACGCTCCATTATATTAATTTTATTACAGTAATGCCTTAATTATATTATCTTAATGCCTTTGTGGTATTTTTTCAGTTTATGAATGAATTTGTTCACAAATCTCAAGATTTCTTTCAGTGTCTGAATGAATTGAAATGCTTAGCATGGCTGACTAATTAGGGGTTTGGTTAATCGGTTTAGCCTTTCTTTGCTTTCCTTTTTATTTAATTTCTCTCTCTCTCTTTTTTTATTTAATTTTCTTTCTTTTTCTATTTTAATTTTCTTTCTTTCTTTTCAGTTTCTTAGTTTTGTTATTTATTTCGATATGTAGTTTAATCTCCATCTTCCTATTGGAGAAACAGACTCTATGATATTTCAATGAATACTAGGCTTTGACTTAGGTTCATTCATTAAAAAAAAAAAGGAATTCCGAATGAATTTGTGGTATTTTTTTTTATTTTAGTTTGGATGAATGGAAGGCGGTTTTACCCGAGGGATTACCGCAAGGAATGATGAAGGAATTTGAGGAGACAAGAAGGTGTGCAGTAATGGTGAGAGAGAGCTTTCTAGACTTGCGTGATAATTTCAGAAGAATCGTCGATCCACCCATTTCAAGCAAACGAAAAGGTTATATTACCTACATTCATCTCCGTTTATTACACCCTAATTTTATTATATCAATGCCCTAAATATATTATTACTATATCAATTTTATTATATTAATTTTGTTATATTAATTAAATTTCATTATATTAATGCCCTAATTATAATTTTATTATATTAATGCCCTAATTGTATTATTATTATATTAACTTCTTATACTAATTTTGCTATATTAATTTTATTATATTAATTATATTAATCCCCCAATTATATTACTTCTATCACATTAATACGCTAATTTGTTTCCCTCACCACCACCAAACAAATGTCTTATATCTCGCTATTTTTCTTCGGTTTCCCTACACCCAAAGAAGAAAATTGTTTTCCAAGCCAAACAATCATTCCATTTCTTACTAATATTTTTTTTTTCATTTTTTCAGAGCCGAAGAAGCAAATTGTCTTGGACGGCCCTAAGAGTTGTGGGAAGAGCATCGCGCTGGCCATGTTGGTGCATTGGGCTCGGACCGAAAACTGGCTCGTGTTTTACGTGCCGAAAGGGAAGGAATGGACGCACGGCGGATTTTTCTACAAAAGCCCCTATTGCGATTTTTGGGACACGCCTGTCCAAGCCACCAGAATTCTGCAGGTATTTAAAAAAAATGGTTTTGGGTTTGGAAGTTTGGGGAATTTAGTGTTTGGTAGGGTTCGGTTGTTGAGTTGGATTGAGTCATGTGTGCAGTGATTTTATATGAATTGTTTATCAATCAGTCTTAACTAATAATCTCTTTATCCTTGGATTTATTTTTGAAACTTGAAAACTCGTAATAGTAATTAGAACAATTACTATGTTAAATATTTGAATGCTCGAAACTCCTCAATTTATCCCCAATAAATCCTCCATTGTGAAAATTAAGATTCAATTAAACACATCAATTAATGTCAATTGGCACAGAAACGATGAAAGCCCAAAATGGGCTGATTAAATCTCAATTCAGCCCCAATTAGTCCCCAACTCCTCAACCAAACACATCAACTAATCTCAATTGTTCTCATATTCCTCTACTACCAATCTCTTTGTTACTCTTTCTAACAGTCCCTTAGGATTTTGTTTTTCTGGATTTTAGTATGGGTAATGATTCGGACAGGAACATATTTGATGCACACAGGAAATTATGACTAAATTTACTTTTTTACCCCTACTTAATGATAATACTAATTGTGCATGTGTTTTCATTAGATAAGGGCAAAAAAGTAAATTTCTTATATTATTTCCTGCATGCATCAAATGTTTTCCTGTCCGAATCACTACCCTTTTAGTATCTCATTCCTAATAATCTTCTCATTAACCCCCTTTAGGATTTTTTGAAATTCAACGAGGCGAAATTACTACAACTGCCATGTCGAATCCTGGAATCGATCCCTTTGGGAGAAGGAGCGGGAGTCGGAATGATGAAAGGCGCCGATTCGATGACAATGCCTGAGAATTCGAGTCTGTACGATTTGATTCAGACCGGAATTACGTACACTCACGCTTCGGTTGGAGTTTTGGTGAGGTTGAGGGAAGAGTTGTCATTGGTCAAGGACGTGCCTGTTTTATTCGCCATCGACCAGGTCAGTTGAAAATTTGCTTTTTTTGGTTGAGAATAAGTTGAGAATTTGGTGTTGTATTGGTTGTAATTTGTTTGTTTGTTTTGTGTTGATTATTTGGCAGTATAATAGTTGGTTCACGTTCACTGAGTATCAGGAGCCGGTGACGGTGCGTTCGTGCAGGCCGATTCACGCTAAAGAACTTGCTTCGGTTTGTTTAATTAATTAATTTATTATCTATTTGTTTGTTTATTTATTTTTAATTAGAATAAAATACTTTTAGATCATTCTTCCGTTGTTTGCTTGCTTCCTTTCTTACTTTTAATGCATGTTAGGTGCAACAATTTTATGTCAAATACAGATAAATTATGTTGAAATTCACGTTGAAGTATGTTTTTAGCTTCATGTACTTGATTAAAAAAAAAGAAGAAAACAGCACAAGTTCACTTCCCAGATGAGCTTCAACTATCTTGTTTTTTTGTGATAAATCTCACAAATCCTTTTTTTCCCGTTTTTTTGTATCAGGTAAATAAATACAGGTCAATGATGCATAATGACATGATGGTTGGAGCATTTTCTCACTCTACGGCTGTCGGAAAGCTGAGACAAGAGCTTCCTGATGTCCCGAAAAATGCACGTGTATTGTTTCCTAGATACACTGTAAAAGAAGCTGAAGCGGTCTGCTATTACTATCTTAGGTACTGTATTTTGTATTTAAAGTATGAATTCGGCATAATTTCATTTTTCATTTTAACCGTGCAAAATGTCAGTCAATATTATGTAAAGGAGGAAAGTTTCATGCGTGACCTTAAAAAAAGTGTGAATTATCATGTATTCGTGATATTTCCTATGTTTTTTAGTGGTATTCATGATATTTTCTCTTGTGTAGTGTATGAATGATATTTTGAGATTTTGTAGGGTAGGCATGAATTTTTTTGTAATATTTTTAGTTCTTATTTATCTAGTTAATTTTATCGTGACAAATTCAACTTTAACTATTAACTGAACATAGAAGCCCGCACTATAGTTGTAAAGGGATGTCATCTTTTTTTTTTTTGCATATTTATTGTGCATTGAAAAATTAATCATCTTTGGCACAATTGCATCTAGCTTAATTGGCTGATTGCTTTTATTTTTTGGCAGGCAAAAATTAATAAAAAAAGAAAAATTCTCTGAAGAGAGATGGAAGAAGATTTACTACTTGTCAAATGGAAATGGCTCAGAAATGCGGTGGCTTGCTCCTTTTATATAATCATATTTTTTTATGAAATTTACTCTTTTTTCTTACCTTATGTTGTAGCTTTTTCTTTACAACACTTCATTTGAAATTTACCACTTCAAGAATTTGTAATCCTTCTTTTTTCCTAATATGTTTGGATTAGGGATTTTGTCGTTATACATGATTTTGTTAGAATTGGCAAATAAATCATTCATATACTTTTTGGGGTAGACTTCAATGTGAACCATGTTTGAGTTGAGAGATTGGATGTTTATTCTACATGGAATCTTCTAAATAAGGCATATTCAAATATTCAGAGAGTGATAAATCATATCCTGTTATTCCAAATTTTGACATTTTTTTTTTTGAAAAGACTGATAGATCATATCCTCAAGTAATTTAAAATGTAAGTACAAAGGACAAACTTCTTATACAATTTATTTCAATTCTTTTCAAAATATCATCTAATTGGTTTACAATTTGCTCTGAATCGGCTGTTCTTGCTTCAGCTGATCTCTCAAAACTCTTCTCAACAATTTATTCGAAGCTGTCCGTGGAAATTCAGGGACAATCTTGACAAAAGCCACCTATCAAATTATAAATAAGATAAATACAAAATTATTAGCCACATTAAAACCAAACATTTCAATTAATCAAAAGAAGGATTATTTGTACATAATATCTATACCTTTTATTATTTCAGAATTGGAGTATTTCTAATCAAATTCCTTTTTTAATCTTTCCACCTATAGAACCGGCTAGTTAAAAACATAAATATAAGATTGATTCCTATTAAATGGTCATACCTTGAATAGAGGGTTGAGGTTGTTTTGAATGGCCTTTTGAAATTTCTTTTTCAGAATCTCAGTATCACACTGAGCTGATTTATTTTTCAACACTGCCAATATAACAAGTTGCTCTGGACCTCCACTCCTTGATTTAATGCTGATTGCAGCTGTTTCTAGAACTTTTTCGTCTGCTCTATTGCACACTCTTTCTATCTCAACCGAACTTGTCTGTTTATACCAATTAAAATAACGAAATAAAAAAGTGCTAATTTGGAAAATGGACAAAATTTTTTAAATTTCAAGATGAGAAATATATCATATACTGCTCTACTTCTACACTCCTTTTTCGTCTCAATTAGGTGGAAATAAACACTGAGGGATTTGGAGCTCTATCCTAAAGAAAGTTTGAAAAGAGAAGATAGACTAAAGAGGACATGTTTCATGTTTTCTTTTATACATGATCTATAGGAGTATATTAGATATTTTGAGGTTTTGTAGGATAAAATTGAAAAAAGCACGACAACCATTATTATATACCTTAATTCCTCCGAGGTTCATTGTATCATCAGCCCTTCCATGTACAATGTAATAACCACCAACTGTTCTTTGAATTATATCTCCGTGTCTCCTAAGTTGCTGGAAGATCGAAATAAAGTTACTTAATAAATATGCTTCTATAAGTATAGTCATAATATTTACTCACATGGGCTAATTTTATACGTACCCTTTTAAAAGTGAAAATATCAAACATAATTGTTCAAAAACTCGAATATTTCAAATTCACCCTTCAAAAACTGCAAGTATCAACTTTGGAGTTTTGGAAGGATTAATTTGATATTTTTGGAGCTTTGTAAGAATAAATATGATAAAAAAGTTTTTGAAGAGTATATATGAAATCTGACTTTTTTCCATTTTTTATATCATTCCCATCAATTTTAGTATTTTACCCTTCCAAAAGTGCAAATATCAAATTTATCTTTGAAAATTCAAAAGTATCAAATATAGGATTTTGGAGGATAAATTTGATATCTTTTAGAGTTAGAAGGACAAACCAGAATATATACAATATCTAAGGGGTAAATTTTGATATTTTGAGTTTTTCATAAATAACAAGATCATTTCATACCATTCCTTTGTAAGTTGGCATTCCATCAAAATAGACTTTGTTATGATCAGCATTAAGTAACCGATTTGTGGCCCCAAAGTATATTGGAAACAACCCTACTTCTCCAACACATGGTTCTTCATGAGGCTGTCAATGAAACACAAAACTTTCCTTTTTTAATTTTCATATAAGTTAACATTACCAGAACGACTGACTTACGTAAGGATTGCCATGTTGATCGAATATAATTTTTTTTTTTTTTTTTTTTTTTTTTTGAGGGGATTCGAACCTGGGTGGTTTCCATCCGGTGCAAGTGATCGAATATAAGTTAGGGACTATATCACGACACACTGTAGCACGCCGAAATAGTCACGACAGTATATATAGCTAATAAACAATGTATACAACTGTATATATAATTCATTTTTTGTAACAATATATACATAAACAGTAAAAATAGTGTATAAAAAACAAAATAGTATATTAAAATTAAAATAGTATATACAAATTCCAAAGTAAAAAAAATATAAAGAATAAAAATAGTATATAAAGGAGTATACAGGAAAAAAATAATATATTGAAAAGTAAGAAAAACAGTATATATTCCATCCGTCGTGATTCGGCGAGCTACAGTACTGTCGTGATATCAGATCTCCTGAACATACATAAGTTAACATTCACAGGGTCATATAATAACGACTCACTTACATATGGATTGCCACGTTCATCAAAAATAACGAATCCGGTGGACAAGGAGGAGGAGCTGAACGCGCCAAATGCCTGGGGCTGCAAGGGACTCCCTTGTATGTACGAACTCGCCAGCTCGGTCCCGCCGCAACACTCTATTATCGGTTTGTAGTAAGATCGGGAAGACAGCCACAGATCGTCGTCTGTGTCGGACGCCTCTCCCGTCGATCCGTACGCCCTGAGTTCAAACGATTGATTGGCTTGAGTGTTTATTTATTGATTTATTTCGGTACAGATTGAGTTAGTTGTATAGGGGAATTTCATATATGTGTTCGTACGAATTAGTTATGATATACGAGAATTTGTTTGTTTAAATCAGTTATGGTATGAATTACTTATGATATAGTATTTATTTATTTAGATTAGTTATAGTATAGTATTTATTTATTTATTAAAATTATTTAGAATACCTTCTAAAAAGTAAAGATATCGAATTTATCCTTGTAAATTTGCAAATATCATATTTAGTATTTACCCTTCCAAAACTTAGAAAATACCAAATTTATCCATAATTTTCGTTAGAGATTTCTTATGTAAATTTAATAATTTTGGGTAAATATTTCTAATGTAAATTTAATAATTTGGGTAAATTTGATATTTGTAAGTTTTGGAAGGGTAAATGCCATATTTAAATTTTACAAGGGTAAGTTTGATATTCTGGAAGGGCAAGTATGAAGTTCGCCTACTATTCTGGAAGAGCAAGTATGAAGTTCGCCTACTTATATAGTCGAAAGAATGGAAGTGATTTGGATTTGTGAAAAGAAAACCTTATGTTGGTCCAGTCGAGTCCTTCCATGCACTTGCTGGTTTTCCATGTTTTTACTAAGCTAGGCACCGTTCCTAAAATGGTCACGCCTGCATCCTAAATCAAAATTTGAATTATTTTTTGCTTGGACGTAAAAACAAATCATCATTTTCACTCGCAAACATATAAATACTTACTAAATCAAGGAAATTATCTAATAAAAGGCATGATTATCAACTTAATTAAATAAAATATAATTTAAATGACATTTTTTTCATCTACTCAATACCTGTATAAATTTACCGAAAACAAGAATAAAGATCAATATAAACTTATTTTTTTCTTTCCGAAGGAAAATATACTCCTTTATCAACTTAGTTACCCAACCCAAAAGTGTGCATACACATATTTAAATAAACTACAATCCAAACAACAATTTATTTCTTATAATACCTGTATGAATTTACCGAATCCACGGGCGAGCGGCGATCCGTGATACAAAGCGAGAGTTGCGCCGGCCAGAAAGCAGGAATAAAGAGTAATGGGGCCCATTACCCAGCCTAAATTTGTAGGCCAACAAAATACATCTCCTGCTCTGATGTCGCAATGAGCCCACGAATCGCCAGCGCATCTTATCGGCGACAGTTGCGTCCATGGAATCGCCTTTGGATCGCCTGTGAAGGAAATAGATTTATTAAAGTGTAGTGTATAATTTCATGTGCTATGTGTACCGCTGAAAGAATTGAAATGATATGGATTAGTTTACCTGTTGTTCCTGAAGAAAATAGTATGTTGGTCACGTTTTCAGCTGGCATGTAAACCGTAGAGTAACTATTTGGCCTGTGGAAGAAATGAAGAGGAAAACTGGTGAATTAATCATTGCAAAATAAATATTTGCTTAAAGAGACTTGTCATTGTGATGTAATAATAAATATATATAAATTGAAGAGGTTACATACTTTGGAAGGCAAGATGATTTTGCAAGGAAGTCTTCCCAAGATAAATCATTGTTTCTTAGTCTGATTCCCAAATCTGAACCGAGTGAAGGAACCACAATTGTTTTGCATGTAGTTCCCTCTGCAA
Source organism: Juncus effusus (assembly GCA_027726005.1). Taxonomy (NCBI): domain Eukaryota; kingdom Viridiplantae; phylum Streptophyta; class Magnoliopsida; order Poales; family Juncaceae; genus Juncus; species Juncus effusus. The sequence goes on from CM050909.1 coordinate 5,586,310, forward strand.
CACGACTAAATAAAAGAAAATTTCAGATAAAGTGGTGAAATTCTTTGAAATTCATAGACCTAAATCAAACATAGAAATTATTCGTTTAAAAAATCATAATACCTGTAAAGTGGAAACTTTCTCCCTCCTCTTATTATGAAATCCTGGAAATACAGATGTTGTAGCATTTAGCAAAAATAAAGTTCATTTAAACAAGACTAATAACAGGTATTACCCTTCCTAACAAAAGTTTAAGGTTTTGACCAAAATGGTACCAGTACATCAAGTAATGATTGTCGTAATTTGCATCTTTCACCAAATCAGCCCCAAATTGCGCCTCAATATTACAATTAAGCATGAACCAAGCTTAGATTGTTCAATTAACAATTGGGGCTCAAGTTAACCGAATTTGCATCTACCCTCCATTCTCCAATTTTCACTCAATTTAGCCTAATTTACCCTCAATTGTGCAACTAAACAAAACCAACAAGCCTAAAACAGTAAACCTACAAATGATTAAAAAAAAATCTCACTTGAGTGAAAATCCCATTTGCTTTAGAAACTTTCATGCGAGTTCCAATCTCCTTTGCCGCAAAACTATCAGCAATTGAAACCACAATTCGGCCGGAAAGAATTATGGCCAAGTATATAATAACGGCCTTGCAAGTCATAGGCATGTCTATTGCAATTGCATCCCCCTTTTCAAACATTGTGTCAAGTGAATTTGCCACCATCCTATAATTAAAAGGAAGTGATGTTTCAAAAACTAATCATAAAATATTTTCAAAAATTAGAAAGAGGGCGGGGGGGGGGGGGGGGGGGGGGGGGGGGGGGGGGGGGTTGGGGGTTATAAAATAAACATAAGATATGGGTGTTAGATTAACTCAACTACACCCATATCATTTTCACGATCATATTATGAAACAATCTACACCACCAACAATATACATATGAATTTGGATGAAAATAAATTCAGGCAGAAACTAATAGCAGATTTAGATTTATTCTTTCCAATCTCTTAAATAACAGAGATGTTTTTATTTGCAATCTTCAACAACATAGTTATAATTCCGGTATAACAGAAACGTCTTTTTTTCAGAATTTACGTTCACAAAAAATAGACATAGCAAACTAAACAGAGAAACAAAGCCAACAATTTGATATAGATTCATTAAAAATAAAAAAAATTAATAAAATAAAAAGATAAGACACGTACATAACCTCGTCACGGAGCTCCTTAACCGACATGCAATTAACTTTCAAATCATCAAGCCCTTCGTCTCTCCACACAATCGCCACACTGTCATCTCTCTTGTTTTGGTGCTCAACTGGTGAAATACAACACTCTGCGATATTTAATACTGCATCAGGAAACCAAGCCCCGCCTGATTTTGACTTGTCTGATTTATCCAGTATGCATTTCGGTGGGGTTTGGAAGTTTATAGAAAGCTCCTTCGCGACAATCGACCAATAAATCTGATGAATAAGACAGAAGGTTATTTAGCGTGGAAACGAGAAATGTTAGATAAAAAAGAAAGTCGTTTATTATTACGTCTGGATGCTATGAATAAGAAAGAAGGTTATTTAGTGTGGAAACGAGAAATGTTAGATAAAAAAAGAAAGTTGTTTATTATTACGTCTGGATGCTGAACAGAGAACTTTTGGAAGAGATTGTAGCTTGTGATTGGGTCTTTGTATTTTGATCCGAAGAATTTTGGCCCGTGAGATTCCATCACTTTACCGAGATTTGTCTGTTTACAGTCTAACCTGTCATCATTCAAACAATGTTTATAAGTCAAAAAAATATATTTCTAATTTGGTAAGATAATTTCTCAAAAAGAAAAAAAAAATAAAAAAAAGAAACAGGCTCAATAAGTGACCCAAAACATCAAAAAAAAGTAAGAAGTAAATGCTCTGTCATTTCAACAAAAGCTTTCAAAGCTTCTACAAATTACCAATGAAAAATGACAGAAAAAGAAAGAAATGAATAAGAATTCTTATGAAGAGGGGAACCAATAATTCAAACAATAAATGTAAGCTAAAAAATCAAGCTTGCATTAAAAAAAAAATATTTATAAGCCAAAAAAGTAATTTGGTAAATTAATTTTCTCAAAAAGAAGAAGAGAAGAACTGCCTAAGGAAGTGCCAAAACAGTAAAATAACAATTGAATGGTAATTTCATTTCAAGTACCCTCAAAGATTAATATTAAAAAAAAGTACACCACAATTAAGAACAATCACAAATGTAAGCTAAAAATATATTTCTAATTTGGTAAGAAGATTTTCTTCTAAAAAAAAAAAAGAAACAGGCTCATTAAGTGCCAAAACATCAAAAAGTAACAAGTAAATGCTCTGTCGTTTCAACAAATGCCTTCAAAGCTTCTACAAATTACTAACGAAAAATCACAGAAAAAGAAAGAAATGATAAGAAATCTTAAGTAGAGGGGTACCAATAAAAAATAATAATGAAATATATGAATTGTAGTAAGAAATCGTACGGAGAGGGGAACCAATAAGGGGGCGGGCCACGAGAGGTGGAATCCCAGCGAGCATAGACCGAGTAATAAACAAGCTGGTGAAGAGCGTGCGGATGCTCCGGCCGAAGGAGAGGCGCCACCGCCGCCCAAATCGCCGGCTCCGAGCGGTGCTCCGCCGCAGCTCGCCGCAGAGAAGACACAAACTTCTCCGCCTCCTGAAGGGAAACAGAAGCTTCTGTGGAAACATCACTCGGTTCTATTTCCCATAAGCTGTTCTTCGCCCTCTCCATTTTCGTTGATCAAATTCGTTGAGTGATTGACTGCCTGATGGTTGAGTGGGAGGGAAAGAGAGCGGAGTGGGTAGGTAGTAGATGTTTATGTTTTATTTGGAGAGGAAGATTTGGTGATGTCCAAATTGAATCAATTGAGACAGGAAGGTTTCTTACTTTCTGACCTGGCGTGTTATGATTGGAAGAACTCACCATGAACCTATGCCAGCTTGCTCTTTTGCCCTCCAATTTGGTGGCGGGGTAAGTAAGAGAAGAGGACTGTTGGAGAGGTTTTGTTTTTTTGTTCTTGTCAAAAATCTGAAGGAATCATCAATCATGGGATATCTGGACTTTTTTTTTTTATGTATCAGTTTTTTCAAAAATAATTTACTAGTTATGACTGTTATGAAAAGAAAAAAAAGAAACTACTATTTCGCTACACCTAGTGGCGGAACACTTCTTGATCCGTCAGTCACAGTGACGGAACATGTGAGTTTTCAGTTTTTTCGAAAATATCTTATTTGGCTGGCTAAACATGATTAATTAGTGTAAAAAATTTTGTTCCGCCGGAGGTAGTGGCGGAACAGGTTAAATTATTTTTATTGGTAGACTAACAGTTAAACAGGGCTCATAGATGAGCAATTAGCTTAAAGATTGAAGAATTAGCTTCTTCCGCCGCTACCTATGGCGGAACAGGCAGTGATCCGCCATAGATAGTAGCGGATCAGGCGAATATTTTTTTTCACTTACTAACTTGGGCTCAGACCAAAAAACGCATAAAAAAGGCATGTTCCGCTACTTCCTATGGCGGAACAACTTGTTCCGCCATAAGGAGTGGCGGAACAACCTTTTTCATATTAAAACCCATCCGATCCCTCGTTTTACCTCTCTCTCTCTCTCTCCTCCCATTAAACCCTACCCGACAGCTAAAGAAAGAGGGGCGATTTGGATGTGATTTAGGGTGATAATTCTTGTCAAAAAAATCCAAAAATTAGTGGAAATTAAAGGAGAAAGGAGGAAATAGGAGGAAGAAGAAGAGAAAGGTAGTTGATTTTATTTTATTTTGAGTTTAGATTTAGAAGTTAGTGTTGATGTTTTTTGAATTGATTGAAATTAGGGTGAAATGGTTTGAATTGATTGAAGTTAGGGTGATTTGTTTGATTTGATTGATTTGTTTGAATTTAATTTGTTTGAAATAATTGATTAAAATTAATCGATTTTTTTTTCAAATATGGTGAAATATGAATAAGAAGGAGGAAGAGGAAGGAAAGGAAGGTGAAGGAGAAGAAGAAGGTGAAGTAGAAGTAGAAGAAGAAAAAGAAAATTTATTCGGTATGTATATTTTATGTAGTATTTTTATTTAAAAAATTATGAAAATATTTAATAAATAATTTTTATTATTTAGTAATTTGAAGAAAATGTATAATTTAAAATTAAGTAGTAATATATTTATGTATATTTGAAGAAAATGTATAATGTTAAGATATATATATTTTTTTAGAGTTAAGTAGTAATTGTTATAAAATAAAGAACAATAGAATAATAAAAGAGAGAATTGGAAGGAGAGAATTTCATTGAATTGTGGATTAAGAATACAATAGCCACTGCCCTCTTTATATAATAGAAGGTGAGTGATGGACAAGAAATCTCTTGCCTGATTTAGAATTACAGTAAAGGAAATAATCTAACCTAAATACAATAGAATATACAGTAATAAATATCCTGCCATGACTCCTTCCATTCTTATAAGCATTTCCTAATTTATCTTTGCTTAGGGGCCAAGTAATGGACATTCATAACACTCCCCCTTGGATGTCCATATTTTATCTTTCATACGCATTAGAAGTTGCCTCATTAAAAACCTTATAAGGAAAACCTAGTAGGACAAAACCTTGGCTAAGGGAAAAAGAGTGTATCGCGTATTATCATTATTTCTCATTATTTCATATATTAAATATGCCTCGTTAAAACCTTACTAGGTAAAACCCTATGGGAAAAAGTCTTAGTGAAGGAAAAAGAGTGCATCATCATTCTATATATTACGCACAAAAGTTGTCTCGTTAAAAACCTTGCTAGGAAAACCCATTGGGACAAAAATCATAGTCAAGGGAAAAAGGGTGCAGTGTGTATTATTTCTCCCCCTCATATATGCAACTATATGTGAGATGACAAAGTTCAATCTCTGTAATATATGCTTAAGAAGAGATCTGCTGGATCATTATTTGAGGAGATTCGTTAAATATTCATTTCACAATCATCATTCTCATGCATGAAATAACTTAGCATCCTTTATTTCAATTGTCAATACATCAAACAAGTTATCTTGATGATCTTAATGGATGCGATTTCTCCACATTATATCATTGTAATAGATGGATTGTGAAACAATAACTCCTTCAGGGAAATAATATTCAATTTATGATTCAAGATAATATTTTATGCCTTAAAGAATTTAATCTTATATTCTTTTGAATAATATAGTAGCTTTTGGAGCTCTTCGAGAGTACCATAAGATTTTAAATCATCAATATATATCAACATTCAAAAGGTAAATATATAGTTTCCTAAACGTAATTTTGATCAATTACATAACATTCATTCAACAAACATTTGTTATAGCGATTTTATCACATATCTCAATATTGCATTAATAATTACAAAGATCTTTGTAATTTAATAGATTAAATCTCTCGAGAGTTTGAAATGCTTCAGGCATTCTAAATCCTTCAGGGATTTTCATTAATATATTGCAATCAAATGAGATATGAATAATTTGCTACTAAGTTAACGAGTCCTCCAGGGACGACAAAATTAGAAATATAATTGCATATCACAATTTAATTTTTCATTACATATTCTTAAAACACCCTCTTATAAGTTATACCCGCTTATAAGTTACCGTTATACAACGCCAGGTGTTTGGACTACATGTCCACAATTTTATATTTCACTAATGAAAATAATGATGCTTTAATCACATCTTTCGATTTGGCCAATACTTTATCCGTCGACATTATACAAATAATTTTAATTCTAGATCCTCATTTTCATTTATATATCAATTGCAATTGCATAACTAAATTTTGATTAATCACAATTTTATTTCGGTTCCATATTTATTCTAGTAGAGACATAATTTATTGAGATCTCATTATTTTCAATATTGTTAGGTACCTAAACCTCTTCTGGGGTAATTTGCTCGTCATTGTCTTCTACTCTTTTATCATCAATATTCTTTTCAGAAGAATTTATTTCTTTTGAAGTATTGATAACTTCAAGCCAACTTTCTTATCATGCTCTTTTCTTCTACCTTGGATCTTTATCATTGGAACCGATTGGTCGACCATGCTCCTGGCATATCTCAAACATAAAATTATCCAAGGATATCTCAATGAGCACTAAATGCTGGAATATCATTTTTCATCAATATAAATAATATAATTGCATATTGTTTCACATTAATAAATTTATGAACTTCTAGTTCATATTAACTTGTTAGAGGATCTAAGTGAAAGATATTAATGATGCATTTCATATAAATTATAACTTATGTTTTCCAGCTCTTGTTTCTCTCCCCCTAATGTTATCATTAATTATTAATCAAGTTCTTCAGGACTTTCATTGTCTATTATATCTTGAACATATTCATTAATATTTCATTTGTTTCACAATAATCACTTTGGTATTCATTTAATTCTTTCTTCTGGAATTTTGTCTACAAACATCTAACACATTTCAGGTGTGTTTTTGGATGATCCTCCAGGGATATCCATCCGAATTAAGATGTAGTGAATAATTTTGTGTAATGAAGTTCAAGATATCAAATTATGCAGGGCAATTTAACTTAACATATATGCCCGACTTTTATTTGTGACCCATTTTTGTGCGTTGCGGTGGAGCTACCGGAACAAATATTACACATCCAAAAAAATTTAAATAGTATTTACTCGGCTGCAGGCCGGTCACAAATTATAATGGGGAGTACTTATTATAAAATGTTGGCTTTACTCTAATTAGTGCTGTAGCATATATCATTTCATGGCCTCAATCAAAAGACGAGCTTTCATTTCATTATTAGGGGCCAACGATTAATTATAATCGCTTAACAAGATATGATGTTATATCATTCTAAGTGCGTTTGTGGGCCAATGCTCAACTATAATCTAAATCAACATATAATAGTCAATTATTACTTGGGATGTAGCCAACTGATCATCATCAAGACGATTTTTCTTAGTTGTACGATCCAGAAATTATTATCTTAATTAGAATATTCGAGCAAGCAATCTCGCAAATACAATATTTCGAGATTAAATAAATGTACATGTGACCATCTAATAGATGCATCTATTAATACCATAAAATATCTAGATGGCCCACATGAAAGAGTAATAGGGCCACATATATTTCGATTAATACGCTCAAGGAAATTGGGTGATTTATTCCCAACCCTGATTTGTGATGTCTAACAATTAATTTTCCTTTGATAACATGCAACACATGAAAATTCATTTGATAAAAGAATCTTCTGGTTCTTTAATTTATGCATATTTGAATTCTCTGTGATTATTTGCATCATCATTGCTCCGAGATTAGTTAATTTTTGTTTCATGTCAAATCATGAAATTTCTCTTCGAACTAGTGAACTTCTGGTTCATGTCAAATTACAAAATTACTTTTCGACTAGACGAAATCTGATATGCAGAAGCATAAATAAGTTTTAAGTCAATAAACTTATGGTTTACTAATAAATCTGACTTAATTGTATTAGTCCTTCATAATACAAATCAATAGAAAAGCTGCAGGTTGTTCTAATGAATATTTCTCAAAATACAGAAATATTGTCCACTACAATGAGGCACACATATTTATAATTCTTATTGTGCCCATACATACTTTGATTCATATTAGTAGTATCAAAAGAAAGAAAAATAATGATAATGATAATAACAATAATAATAAGAATATAAAAATAGAATAAAAGAAATTTTTCTTACTCGGTTCTTTCTCTAACTCGTTCTTGTTAATGTGCTTTAAATCCAGCGGATGATATCATTATCGGTTATCAACTTTTTCATTATGGTGATAAACAAGTCGACATTATTATTTTCTCTTTGCTTTTAAGACGGCTTAATAAACCCCCACAAGATTTTAGGGCGTACATAGAGACATACCAAATGTCCTTTACTACCACATAAATTTTTAGACCATTTTGTGCGTTCTTTCCGCTTTCTTGTGTGTTTTTCTTAATATAATCATCACAGTCACAAGTATAATTTCGACCTTGACCTCTTACACGTCAGCATCCATATTAATAATCACGACTTGTATATGTGGTATTCACTTCTGGGAATGATGCGGAACCAATTGTACGGAATTCGTGATTTTTCATTTTAATGAAAATTCATTATTTTGCTTATATACAAGAAACAGTAATTTACAATTTTAAAGCATTATCTATTATATACAGGCAACAAAATGGTAACTCTTCTGGAGTCTTAAATTACATTTACAATACATGGTATTATATTAATACCTGTCTTTCAATTTCTAATTATTATTTTAGTTGTTCAATGTCTGCTGGACATATGACAGACATTTTGGATTCCACAAATAAATAAAATAAATTGAATAAATATATGGTCAAGGAAGTCCGCCTAAAAGTCTTATGTAATATTTAAGAGCTTACTGAAATGGTTTTCAATTATAAACATAATTAACCATAATTTTTTTTCTTTTAAAGAGACTTTATAGAATTCGACAAAATATTTTGGTGTACAACAGGTACTTAACCAATGCTCTTTTATACAACATCAAAAATACATATTTTGGAATCAGTTACAAATAATATCTTGTTGTATCTTCTCATTGTCTTATGTGATTTTCTTGTAATGACTTCTGGCATTGGTCTCATTTATGTTAATATTTTGCAACATTCACTTCTGGGAATTGAATGCAATTATTTAGACAAGTTTCATAATTTCTTCTTTTACAACTCATTAGTTTGCTTATTCACAATAAGATATGATATTGGTTTTCAATATATCTTACAACTCTCTTCATCTTATTGCTGCTTCAAGAGCAAGATAAAAGGTAAGGAGTATCATTATTTAATATATATTCTTCATTTTTTTTTTTTCAAATTATTATTTGAGAGTTGATCTTCGAGATTTAGACAATATTTCTGATTTATATTCTTGCAACTACTGGTGCTATATTTTGCAACTTATGGTGCATACAATAAATTTTACAACTTGTGTGCAAAGGAAAAAAATTATTGCAACTACAGGTGCATAAATAAAAATAAATTTGCATAAAAATAAATGTGCGTAAAATAAATGTACATAAAAGTAAATGTGCATAAAAGTAAATATGCATAAAATAAATGTACATAGAATAAAGATAAATATACTTGCAACTTCTAGTGCATAAATATACTTACAACTTCTGGTGCATAAATATACTTACAACTTCTGGTGCATAAATAAAAATAAACATGCAACTTCTGGTTGCGTAAATAAAATTAAACAAGCAACTTCTGGTGCGTAAATAAAAAAAACATGCAACTTCTGGTTGCAAAAATAATTAAACAAGAAACTCTTGGTGCATACAAAATAATTTAAACGAGCAACTTCTGGTGCGTGAATAAAAATAAACACGCAACTTCTGGTTGCAAAATAAAAATAATTAAACAAGCAACTTCTAGTGCATTGATCTATAAAGAGAATCTGCAACTTCTGGTGCAGAGATATGTTCTTAAAAGAAGCTCGTAAAATAACGAATTTCAAGAAAAGAAAAAAAATCGAATAAAAGAAATCCAAAATAAATAATATAATGAAATATTAATAATTTGAAATTGTACCTTCTGAAGCAGAATTTCAGTTATGTTATTTAGAACTTCAAATGCTTATTATAGAGTCGTACTGATAACGTGTTATAAAATAAAGAACAAAAGAATAATAAAAGAGAGAATTGGAAGGAGAGAATTTCATTGAATTGTGGATTAAGAATACAATAGCCACTGCCCTCTTTATATAATAGAGGGTGAGTACTGGTCAAGAAATCTCTTGCCTGATTTAGAATTACAATAAAGGAAATAATCTAACCTAAATACAATAGAATATACAGTAATAAATATCCTGCCATGACTCCTTCCATTCTTATAAGCATTTCCTAATTTATCTTTGCTTAGGGGCCAAGTAATGGACATCCACATTAATTATATTCATAACAGTAATATGTTTGTTTATTTGATTTGTATTTATTTTTTTTAAGTTAAGTAGTTAATCTAAAGTTAAGTACTATTATATATTGATTAGTTATTTGGGTTTATTTGTTAAAATAAATTTATATCATTTTATTTTATATAAAGATGTCATCTGGAGTTGGTTCAAGTCGGGCGGACAAGGGGAAGGCTCCGACGGTTGAGCCCGAACGTCCGGCATATCGTCCACTGAACGCATTACAAAATAGATACATAACGAGACGTTTCGACAAAGAAATACCGACATTGCCGACTACATTACCGGGGGTTATCGGTTTAGGCACCATTGCACAGCTGTATTGTATTTTAAATATGGTTCTATATATGTACTTATTTTTATTACTAAAAATATTGTACTTATATTTGTCGTTTATGCAGGTGCCATGGAACTATCAGTACGAGCCATATTTTCTGAATGCATGCTTGTTACAAACGCAGAAGATCGGTCATATTCCTAGGCTACTATGATAAGTGCTCTGCAGAAGCGGTGGAGACCGGAGACACATACTTTTCATATGCCACACGGAAAAATGACCATCACGTTGAATGATGTGTCATGTTTGTTGGGGATGTGGGTTGATGGCACGGCGTTGTTTTTGACTACCGAGACATTAGCTAGGTAGATAAAGCGACGGAACTACTCGGGAAAACCCCACCAGCAGATATGTTCAGAGGTGACAAAAGAAAAGGCAGGATTTCGAGGAAAAATTTCCGATTTGGAAAATGAGGCCCCCCTCTTAAGGGTGCAACAATATTGTCGAGCTTATATGATCGCATTCTTCACCGACGTTTTGTTTGCCGACTCGAATAGGGATTCATATTCCCTCATGCCATTAGTGGTTTTTAGAAAATATGTAAATTTTGCAAGAGTGGGCATTTGGGAGTGTGATTCTCGATTATCTGTACCGAGAGCTGTAAAAGTACTGGTCCAGATCGGAAAAATATGGGGGGTTGAGTATTATTATTATAATTATGGGCGTGGATGCATTTTCCTTCTCTTCGGCCGAATGTGAAGTTGACTCCCGAAAGATTGAAAATGTACAAGAATCCGGATTTTAACGATACGGTTGGAATGATGTTTATTGGTGCTACTCGGAGAGACGAGAACACGTACAATCATTTGCTGTCACGTCGGGACTTGTCCGACAGTCATCCATCATATGCTGTGGATTGGACACCTTATGAAGAATTCCGCCCGAGATTGCCACCCATTTGTGGAGAAGAAAGAGATACCTGCTTACTCTCTTTGTCGATGACTGATATGTGGATTGTCGAGCGTTGTCGCCCTCATAGGGTGATGCAACAGTTCGGGTATCGGCAGAACCCTTCCCAAACCCCCCCCCCCCCCCCCCCAAAAAAAAAAAAAAGAGAAACCCATATATGATGAAGAACTGCACGACTGGAAACAAGGCCGCGGAGATAATTGGCCGGAGATTCACAAGAAGTGGATTTATCTCTGGGAGAGTAAATGGCTACGAGCCCCGTCGCGTAAGCCGCGGCCATACGATTCAAGCAAAACTGACGCATACTTGAGGTGGTATTACAGTGTGTTTGATACGATAGTGCAGTCTCAGGTTCCGCACGGTACGAGAACATACCGCCTTATTGTTTCGGACAAAAGAGCCGCGGTAAATAATTTGTATTCCTAATATTTTCCATAATTTTTTTCAAGTTAAAAATAATAAATATTTTTTCTAAAGACAAAAAGCATGATGGATGAAGCCAGCATAGGATTCAAACTGTTCTGAGAAATTGGTTCGCTGAGTTTAGCAGACATAAAAGCCGGCATAAAGAAGTGGTTATGATGCACGAAGATGTCATTGGAGAAACTTAATGAATTTAACGGGAGAGATGAATGGGATGTTCTGGATACGGCAGAGGGAGGAGAAGAGGAAGGTGGAGAAGACATCAGTCAACATACTTAGACTCAGACTCCTCAGATGATGACTCGGGCGGCGTGGAAGAGGAGAGCAGCCGACAAAGGTCGTTAGGGTTTATTATGTTAGGGTTTGTGTTTAATTATGTTGGACTATGTTAGGGTACGGTTTGTGTGTTTTTTGGACTATGTTTTATTTGAATTATGTTTTGTTTGAACTATGTTTGTGTTTGCTACAAATTCTTAAAGAAAAACAACAACATAACAAGTTCTTAAAGAAAAACAATAACATAACACAAGTTCTTAAAGAAAAATAACACCATACTACAAGTTCTTAAATAAAATAACTTAACACAAGTTCTTAAATAAAAACAACACCTACAAGTTTAGGGTTCCATTCTCCATCGGCCTCCACCCCTTTGCGTGCATCTTGGTGCGGTGTGTCCGGATAATTTGTAAACACTGCAATTCTTTCCATGAATGTTTGGAATACAATGTCTAGTGAGAAAGTGACGAAGTTGCTTTGACTACTGAACCATGCCTGGATCTTGGAGCGAATTGGATTTTCAGTGGTCCTCCTTCCCAATTGCTTGCCTCTTTTGCTCGAGTTCGCACATAAATCTTTGTTTTTGGTACCGCTTTGCTTTTCATGACTGGCATGAGAGGTGCGTTCTTACAAACCTTGTCTTGTTCACCATTATTTCTCTGTACATGAGGATTTCTCTCCATTTTATGGCCAGAAAGAACCAAATTCTTTGCTCTTTGCGGACGAGGAGTGAATTATCTGCCTCTAACTAGAAACTTCAATGCACCTTCTTTTGTCTCCCTTGTCTGCTCTAAAGTTTGAGTTTGATCAGCCGAGTTGATCTTTTGTAACTCCGTTGAAATCGCCATTGTCTCCATTACATTCTCTGAAATATGACTCTTTGTTCATGCTGTCCATACAATTGTGGAATCGTTTCTCCTGTCTTCTACCGCGCTTCATTCTTCTGTTCGCGTTTTTCCTTGCAACTTTATCACCAGGAACCAACGTAATATTGCAAACTTCTGCGTGTGGCCTCCAAAATAAATATCAATAAATAAACCTCAACATTGTTTAAGTGCTTAATCAGTGGATAAATACACAAGTAAACAAGCACTAAATATTAGGAATATTTATTTACTCTTCTAAGTTGGCATATTCACTTGTGTCTTGTGAGTTTGAACTGGAGAGATGAGAAGTATTACCATGTTTGCCCATTCATTTTGAATCATAAGAAATGTAATCCAAAACATGTTACATCTGTACCCATCTAAATAAAATAATAATTGAGAATGCAGACTACTTTCATTTTCACCTATCATGTATATGGTCCTTGGTACTTCCTTGTTTTTGTAGAAAATAAAATATTGTATACTTGAATATGATAAGAATATGATTTGGAGGTGATATTCATGTATCAAAACAAATGAAGACAATCGATAGAACAATATAAAATTGAAGAATTTATTATACAATCTGACATCTTCATTTCAATGGTTAAAGAATGCATGTGAAATGTGAACTTATGAACGTTTGAATACTATTGACTTTTAGAATATTTTATCAAATGTGAATGTCAATTTTTGCTGCTAAACCGGATAGGCAAGCATCCGGAAATTGCCTGGAGATGGGGTGAAAAAAAAATTCTATACATCCAGACAAACTTACAAATTGCTTAGTAACTCTGGTGTGAAAATTACATGGCAACGTAAAATGTGGAGAATGAAAGTGCCACTCAAGAATAAAATCTTTGTATGGCTCATGACTAATAACAAAATCCTTACGGCGGACAACTTGAGGAAAAGAAACTGGCCTCGTATTGAAAGATGTAGCCTTTGTAACCGAGGTGAAGAAACATCATCTCACCTTTTTATTGATTGTGTATTTGCGCGAGCCATCTAGACTCATATTTTTGCTCAATGGTCCCTACCCCATCGTGACTCCAACATCCTCCAACTGTGGTTGAGAAACAAGCCACTTTTTCAATCGGAAAAACGAAGCTCATGGTACGTCACATGCATGACCGTCTGGTGGTGTATCTGGACGGAGAGAAATCGAAAATTTTTCACTTCTTGCTTGAAGCCTCACAAGATCGTAGTTAAGGAAATAAGAGACTTGGCGGATAAATGGACTGCCAGCCTTGTTTAGCTAGACACCTCTTTCTTATCATGACATGTATTCATAACCATCTGCTAGTAGTTTCATGATGTTTTCATATTTGCTCTCGTAATTTAACCCCTGTAAAACTTTATTTTTTATTAATGATAACGAGTGGACATAGGTAAAAGCCTACCACTCCTTCAAAAAAAAAGAAAAAACCCCGCGTAGGCAAGGCATGGAAAGAAGAGGATTGTAGGGTAGATCTTAATCACCCATACTAGTAAGAGAACTTGAGGATTTAGGAATTAGTTGCGGATCTTAATTGGATTGGATCGCCGAAGGGTTTGTTTCAAACAAAAGAGGAGTGATGGAAGACAATGCAGACGATTGCTTGGAGGAACTTGCCCAAAGGTAATATTCTCAATGTTTTTTCTTTTATTTCACACATCAAAGATTACAAATTTACAAGCCTATTTGATCATTTTTTACCTCTTTTAGTATATAGTTTTGGTTTGTATTATTTAGTCTGGACCAAAGAAATGTATAGAAATACAAATAGTTTCACAATTCGTCAGAAATTACATATACACAAGTTATAGAGAGTTTTCACATATATATATTGATGTAAGAATTATAAATAGTTTTGCATCCGTCAGGAATTACATATACATAAATTATAGAGTTTTCACATATATATAGTTGAAGTCGAGATAAAAGTTTTTTTTCTAATTTGAGGTAGTTACCACCATTTGGTTATGCCATTGGTAGAGGTGTGAATAGTTAATGTAACTAACTTCTATATTTAGTTCGGTTCATCTTAAACCGGTTTGACTTTTTTCGATTATGTTCGGACTGGACCTGAGGAATATACACCCTTTGTGTCATAGAGATACTACATCAAATAATCATTTGCATCAAAGATTCATATACATTGCTTTAATTAACTTCCTACTCTTTTGTGTGTGAAATTAACAGGAACCTGACTCAAATTCACTCTAGATACATGAATGGTCGGATCAAGTCAATTATGCTTCATGATCTTTTGCGTGATCTGGCCATTCAAGTGATGAGATTTGAAAAACAAGTTGATAAATATGTTCTCTCTCCACTTGACCGAATCTGGACAGTAGAACAAAAAATCATTTTCTATCTGAATAAGGGTCCAATAAGCAAAATTCGCTAAGAACATCTATTAGTCGACAACAAGGAAAATATTTTACAATAAGAAATCTTGCAATTCGATAAAAATTTAGAGAGATCGAAGCGTTCAAAGTTGGAGTCAGAGAAAAAAACATAAGTTGTTTCTGACCAACCCATGGTAACTTAAGGAGTTCTTCAACTACGGGAGCTATTCTTGGCTCATTCTTTTTTCTATCTTCTCAAGACATGCAAAATTACAATAACCTATCTTTTCCTACCCCTCACGTGTGATGAGATTTGAAGAAAAAGTTGATAAATATATTTTCTCTCCCCTTGGCCGAATCGGCACAGCAGAATAAAAAATCATTTTCTGTCTGAATAAGGGTCCAATATGCAAAATTCGCTAAGAACATCTCTTAGTCGACAACAAGACGAATATTCTACAAAAAGAAATTTGGCAATTGGATAAAAACTTAGAGAGATCCAAGCGTTCAAAGTTGGAGTCAGAGATAAAAACAATAAGTTGTTTCTGACCAACCTGTCGTAATTTAAGGATTTCTTCAACTACGGGCGCAATTCTTGGCTCATTCTTTTTTCTATCTCCTCAAGACATGAAAATTACAATAACCTATCTTTTCCTACCCCTCACGTGTGATGAGATTTGAAGAAAAAGTTGATAAATAAGTTCTCTCTCCCTTGGCCGAATCAGTGACGCTTGACTCGGTATCAGATATTAGATCGAGCTTTCTGAGTGAATAGAGATAGCCCTTGATTCTTGCTGCTTGGCCCAATGCCTGAGACGTCGAGCAAGCAAGAGGAGGAAGCGAAGCTTCATAGACAAGGCTCGTTCGGTGCTTGACTGACGAGCTCTTCTCGTTTTTAAGAAGGATGGCAGCTTATCAGGTACTTTGGATGCACCACGTCGAGTAGTACTTGATGATACCATTGAAGATAACAGATTTGAAAAACATAAACGGCTTGAAAAAATAAACATATCTGATATCCATTCTTTCATCCAATTTAGTGGTGTTCTCCAAAGGGTGTTAAGGTTTTTGCTACTTCGAGTATTAGAACTTAGAAACACCCATGTCGGAAAAGTGCCCATTGAGTTGAAGAACATGATCCATTTGAAATATCTTAGTTTGTACGACACCGTCATGTACGAAATTCCGGAAACCATAGGTTGTTTACAAAATCTTCACAATCTTGATTTAAGGGGAACCTATATCGAGTCCTTGCCTGATTCTCTGTGGAATATTCCAGCATTAGATATGCAAGAGGGCCACGTGAACCTTTTTTCGCACCGCCAACATCAGCAAACCTTGTGAACCTACAGACTCTGAAACAGTTCGTTGTTCCAATGAGCTGGAAGAAAGGGCTACCACATTTGCCTAATCTTCGAAGGTTGGCTCTTTCCTTGTGTGATTCATATGCACAAGCAGAAAAATATGAAGACCGTGAGTGGGCACTATTGTGGGAGTTAGTTTACCAACTTACTTAGAAACTTGAAGGATCTTATATCATTAGAACTGGGAGGGCAACTATCTTCCTGTGGTGGTATTTGATGCAAGGACGTCTCCGAGTTATCATAAATTAAAAACATTAAAACTATCGGGGTTCGGCTCTACTAGGATCTCCATTGGGGATGTTCAAATGCCACCAAACATAGTCAAGCTTATACTAAAGGATATTCATTTCGAGCAGGACCCAATGCCTACATTAGAGAAGTTGAGATGCCTTCAGGTTTTATTAATGAGTGAAATAGAAGGTTTCTCTAAGATGGTCTGCTCGGCTAAAGGGTTCCCTCAACTGGTAAAAGTTCAAATTTTGAGAAATTTCAGCCTAAAGGAATGGATTGTGGAGGAAGAAGCAATGCCCATGCTCAAATCCCTTCTCATTGTAAACTGCATAAAGGTGCAGGTTCTTCCCGACCTACAGCATGCGAAGAGCCTGAAAGAGCTCCATCTTGATGCCATGTCAGATGAGCTTGTGAGGAGAATTCAGGATTCTGGAGAAGACCGGTACAAAATTAACCACGTTCCCTCAATTACAATAATTTCATTTTAGAAAAAATTTTAACGGAAGTCATGTCTCTCTGGTGCTTCTTATCCATCTTCACTTACTGGTATCAATCCATTAAGTCTCTCTTGGATTTTTAATAGTGTGGTGTTGCTGAAATAATCTGTGAAGCATTTTAAGTAAAGTTTCTATGCTTATTTGGAATCACTCCTTTAGTATACTATCGATAAGAATGTACTATTTGGTTTGTTTTATTTTCATGTTATGTATTTTTATTTTGATTTGTGAATTATCATTTTGTATTTGGCTTGTTTAAAAGAACTTATGTATGATGTTGATTTTTACTGTTTTTTTTCTTTTTGAACTATGCTACTTGTTTGCACGTATAATTATTGTCAGATTTAAAATTGTAATTTGAGTTTATGCAACGCTGAGGTGTGATATGGATTGCTTTAACCAAATTGGGTTTATAACTAGTTTTTTTTATTAGAGCCTCAATCCTTGTTAATTCAAAGTGATTCCATTCATAGCTCCCATTTAAGCAATAAAAAAAACAAAGACCAACCAAGAATTTCATGGGTCTAACAGTTAAGTTGTACCAGAAAAGTCGATCAGTCAAGCGACATGAAGTTGCTGCTTCTTTTTTTTTTTCTTATTTAGGTAGTTAGTATGCAACGTACTAATATACTGGGCTTGTAACTCTAATTCAAGGGCATATGTGTTATTTGGCATCACTCTGTTAGTGTGCTATCGAAAAGAATACTATTTGGTTTGTTTCATTTTTCGTGTTATGTAATTTCATTTTTATTTATGAACTATTAATTTGTACTTGGTATGTTAGAAACTAAAAATAAGTATATTTTTGGAATAAACTGACTAAAAATAAATACATGACCCTAAAAGAACTAAACCTAAATGATGATGTGATAATGACCTAAAAGACCCTAAGCATAAATGATGTTGATGACCAAGTTGCCTTTTTGACCGAAACTTCAACTCCTGAAATTAAAAAAAGTTTCAAAATTATGATTTGTATATTAAATACACATATTAGCTAATTTATTAATTTATTAATTTATTAATTAGAAAAAATATAAGAAAGAAAATAAGCATACTTTTACCCGACAAGCCTCTTCAAAAAAATTATAGTCCAGAAAAATATAAAACAACATCTAGATAACCACTACCCGATTCCTCTTCATTTCAGATGAATCACTAGAGAGGTCCCGTAGTGCGGTTTGTTATAGGTGCATGGACTTTGTAGGTTCAATACCGACTGACTTATTGTCCGATTCTGCTTTGAAGAAAGAAAAAGAAAATAATATGTTTTTAAAATTATAAGAATAATTTTGAACTCAATTATATCAAATTAAACTAAATTAAATAAACCTTTTTGGTATTTTGAAAGATCGGCTCAACTTCAAGATCCGTTAATTGTTTCATTTCAACATAACGAGGCACACAACAACCAGCATCAGACGGATCCTCTTCTCACATTCATGACACATAGACCACACTGAATAGATCCTTCAACCAAAAAAGAAACTTAAAAAAGCAAATTTCAAATAAAACATAATTAATAATAATAATAATAATAATAATAATAATAATTATTATTATTATTATTATTATTATTATTATTATTATTATTATTATTATTATTATTATTATTACTATTAATTTATATACCTCTGAAAGTACATTTCTAGATGAGGTGGGAGTTTGGTGCGGTGCACCAGCCATGTACCATGTCCATTCATAAAAAAATTGAGATATTTTGTCGGTTCGGGAGTGATTGGAGAATGCTGGTTGCACGCATGTTTGGTGCAACTTGTATTTGTCCCCAAATCTGAAAAAAAAAATACACGTCCGTAATTTTATTAATTTTAAGTTACAAAATAAAAACAAGTATATTTTTGGACAAGTTGATTAATAAAAAAATTACCTGATTGGTGGGGCCACAACAGCCGGTATGATGATGATGATGATGATGACCCACTAAATGACCCTAAAATCTAAATTATGACCATGACCTAAATGCGATGACCCTAAAAGAACAAACTTAAATGATGAGACCTAAAAGAACCTAAACCTAATGATGATGATGGCATTCATGTCGAGGTCGGCTTTCAACTCCTGAAATCGAAAAAAGTTTCAAAATTAATTATTTCAGAATATGAAGGAAGGGATTATTTTAGTTAATTTATAGAAATTAAATTACCATATGAAGGGATCTGTTTGGTTTTCGCCCATAAATAAATAAGAAATTAGCAACAACACACCAGCTCCACTGTCCCTTTTATCTGCACAAAAAAAACATAAGAAATTAGAAAAAACAATTATTGCACAACTAAAACTATTATTGCAAAAATCACATATATTGAGCCTAGCAGTATAACCAATGTCATTCCGAAAAAACCTGTGCTCTTCATTCCTCGAAGGCCTGCCTTCAATTTCTCCTATTGGTTTCAGCTGCATATCATAATAGACACTGTATAAGTAAAAAAATGAAGCACAATGATGAGTAAAAAATATGCAGAACAGGTCAGGAATATCTACGACATGGTGTATTATTCTATATAATATAAATATGTACTAAACTAAACATGATTCTGCATTAAAATATTTGCATGCCAATATAGGATTTCAGGAATATCGGATTAGACTGTCCTGTATACACATGCACTAAATAGTGAATATATATAATGGACTACTAACAAAGAAGATAAAAAATTTAGACTTATCTTATCGATTGCAGTTTGAACGGCAATATTAGGTTTAAGTTGTGTTCACCTGTAGAAAGCACGAAATTAGTTCCAAATGATATAAAATTAAATTTATAATTGTTTTTACTTTTAAACGGTATAAAGAAGAGAAATTAGTTACCTTTTAATGGTGATGAAGATGATGATGACCCTAAATGAACCATAAAAGACACTAAAACCTAAATCATGATCATGATCCCCAAATGACCTAAACTCTAAATGACCCTAAATGTGGTGACCCTAAAAGAACTAAACCTAAATGATGATGTGATGATGACCTAAAAGACCCTAAACATAGATGACGATGATGACAACATGCCCAACTTGGCTTTTTGACCGAAACTTCCAACTCCTGAAATTAAGAAAAGTTTCAAAATTACGATTTGTATAAATACATATATTAACTAATTTATTAATTAGAATAAATATAAGTATGAAAATAAGCCTCTTCAAAAAATTTCAAAGTCCAGAAAAATATAAAACAACATCTAGACTACCAGATTGCTCTTCGTTCGTTTCGGATGAATCACTGGAGAGGTCATGTACTTGGTCCATACTTGGATCAACACCGACTCGTCAAAGTTGTTGTTGTCCGATTCTGCTTTGCAAAAGAAAAAAAAGAAGGATATGTTTTTAAAATTATAAGAACTGAAAGAAAGAAGGGTGTAAAATTAAATTAAACTAAATTAAATAGACCTTTTTGGTATTCTGAAAGATCGGTTCAATTTCATGATCCGTTTATTGTTTCATTTCAACGTAACGAGGCGGTTCCTCTTCTCACAATCATCCACAGGAGGTCAGAGTTGTTGTGTTCACCTGTAGAAAGCACGAAATTAATTTCAAATGATATAAATTTAAATGCATAATTGCTTTTACTATTTAATGGTATAAAGATGAGAAATGAGAAATTACCTTTTAATGGTTGTGATGATGATGACCCCAATTGAACTATAAAAGACACTAAAACCTAAATGGTGATCATGACCCCATATGACCTAAAATCCTGAATGATGATGATGACCTAAACGAACCTAGACCTAAATGACCCTAAAATACCTATCTAAATGATGATGATGACCTAAACGAACCTAGACCTAAATGACCCTAACCCTAAGTGATGATATATTGATGACAAAATATCTCCAACTTTGCTTTCTGACCGAATCTCTTTGTGCATGATTTGGCTGCAAAATAAAAAAATATATAATTAAATTCATCTTCTATTTTATTCATTGATCTATTGTTACTATTATTTTTTTGAAAGAATATATAAGAACATTATCTTACATTACACGGCGTATCCCATCATGACGCGATCTTGCCAGCCTGGCACTAGTCCCCAATAGACCATACTAAATAGATCCTTCAATAAAAAAAGAAAGTTCAAAAAATAAATTAATAAAATATAATTAATAATAATTAATTAATTAATATACCAGTTGTTAGGATCTTTTAGTCGGTTTGCAATGTGACTGATTGGATACAATGCTGGTTGTACGGATGTTTGGTCCAACTTTTACCCCCCACATCTGAAAAAAATATATATATTAACTTTGTTACAAACTAAAAACAAGCATATTTTTGGAATAAATAGATTAAAAATAATAAATACATAACCTGATTGGTGGGAGCGGCGGAGTAAAAGGAGAACTTGGCTGAGGAGAAGGAAAGGACCATAAATGATGATCATGACCCTAAATGACCCTAGACCTAAATGATGATGATCATGACCTAAGTGATGATATTGATGACAAAATATGTCCAATTTTTGCTTTCTGGCCGAATCTCTTTGCACATGATTTGGCTGCAAAATAATATAAAAAAAGTAAATTTATCTTATATTTTATTCATTGATCTATTTTTACAATTATTTTTTTGAAAGAATATATAAGAACTTTATCTTACATTGCACGGCATATCCCATCATGACATGTGGCACACCCTGCCAGCCTGGCACTAGTCCCCAACAGACCATACCAAATAGATCCTTCAATAAAAAAAGAAAGTTCAAAAAATGAATTAATAAAATATAATTAATAATAATAATTAATTTATATACCAGTTGTTAGGATCTTTTAGTCGGTTTGCAATGCGACTGATTGGATACAATGCTGGTTGTACGGATGTTTGGTCCATCTTTTACTCCAAAATCTGAAAAAAAAAAAAAAAAAAAAAAGGAATATTAACTTTGTTACAAACTAAAAACAAGCATATTTTTGGAATAAATAGATTAAAAATAATAAATACATAACCTGATTGGTGGGAGCGGCGGAGTAAAAGGAGAACTTGACTGAGGAGAAGGAAAGGACCATAAACCTTAAACCTTGAAAATAAAATCATATTAAATTAAGTAATAAAATATATAATATCCCATTAGCAATTTGCCATTATCAAAAACAAACTAAAAAGTAGACAACACATTTATATTTATCATAACAAAAAACAGATTATGTAATTGATATTTTTATCATTATAGTTAAGAAATTCGATAATTATGTTTATTAAATTATTCTACTATTTCAGAACAAATGAATGTATCAAAATTCGAAAAACTAAATAAATTAAAATTAAAATAGAGAAAGAAGATAACCATTAGTCACTGAACTGAGGCGGACTGGAAAGGATGCTTTGAAATATCAGCTCTCTGCCAAAAGATCAACTGTCAAAAAAAAAATTAATTCAGTCCGCCTCAGTTCACTTAATAATTTAGTCAATAAGCAACAAAAATAGGGGAATAAACTATTTGTTTACAAATCGTACCGTTGTATTACGCAAACTCTTCACCGTCAAAGAAGTCCTTGAAAGTCGTCGGTTAGGAATGAATATAAAATTCTTCCTGAAATAGGCAAAATATGAAATAATTTCAGTATTTTGAATTGATTTTGTGATGTTTAGAAGATTAAACATAGTTATAAAAGCAATAATTTGTATTTGAATTCAAGATTTGAAAATTATCAGTTGCTCCAAGAAACACAGAACTAAACAAGCCAGATAGTTTTTTCTCCTTTACCTAAAATTGATAAATGAACATGTTAGAAATTATGTAATTTGTAGATTTTAAGAACTAAAATCAATAAACGGAGTTAAAAAGTGCTAAAGTAATAAACCGATTGAAAGTCAATGCAATGGTAACATATTTTAAACTCAAATTCACAACAAAAAAAATTCAAAATCAAGCAATTGTCCAAGCACAAAGTCAAAGGAAACACAGATTAGAGAGAGAAAAACAAAAATAGGGGGGAATTGTCTAGTCATCGAAACAGAGATTAGAGAGAGAGAGAGAGAGAGAGAGAGAGAGAGAGAAATCAAGGAAGAATATTGTACTCCAGATCTAAAAAAACCATAACAAACGAAAGAAAACAGATCAAATAGGACTTACGCTTCTGAATTGGATCCGTCTAAACTGACATATTGTAAAATGCGACTTGACTCTAAACGACCTTCTTGTATAAGGACGGCGCCTCCTCACACATATCATCTTTAATTTATGTAGAATAAGTTAACAAGGCAATAGAATAAACGATCAGTCATATCATAAACGATCTGTCATATCATCTTTAAGCTCTCTCCCAATATATAGAAACAGAAACTGATTGTCAATCCTCCAAGTGACAATAGAACCTAAGATGGAGCAGTCCAAGGCACATACTAAAGTCCTCAAATGCCTTTGCATAGCAGGATCCTTTGCCATGAAATGCGCAATCGAGCTCAACATCCCGAATATCCTTCTTGCTCATAGTAACACCCCCATGACACTTGAAGATCTTGCTAGGTCAATTCCTATACCGGCTCAAAACATTGATATGCTAGGCGTATCATGCGGATTCTCACGAACCGTCGGATATTCGCTCAACTGGAAGAAAACATGTATGCTTTAACTCCGGCCTCTCGCTTTCTTACATCGAGTGGCCCATCAGACTTGTCCGCTTTCGTGCGGTTTTGCCTCGACCAACATGCCATCGAACCTTGGTACTACCTTAGTGAATCTTTGAGGAGGTAATAAATAGATAAAACTGTATATTTAACCCCTTCAGTTTTTAAATCCTTAGAAATATTTTTATTTTGAACTTAATTTTTCACTAATCTAGATTGTTTTACTGAATGGAAAGAACTCTTTTGTTTCTGCCTTGCACTAAACTCACTCACTAATCTAGTTAAGAGTTCCAAATCCCAATAATACGATAGAAAGCAAGATTTCAAATTCCGCTTCACAAATTGAGATATTAATAAAATGACCTGCATAAATATACAACGGAATTTGCATTCATGTTTTTTATCTGAGTAGGGATCTGGAACTCCAAACCTTATTAGCAAGTGAAATAAGTTGAAAACTAGATTGTTGTGGATCAACTTGAATAATAAATACACAAATAACAAATTCATAGTCAAGTTCTCTCTCTCTTAACTGTCTGACTTATCAGCAGTGTTCTAAAATGCGGTCCAGGCGGCCGCCTAGGCGCTAGACGGGATCAAAACGCTTAGAAATTGTGCAAGTCGGCAGTCTGGACGTTTTGTCCGCCCAGAAACCGCCCAGCGACCGCCTAGACCCGCCCAGCGCCGCCCAGACCGCCTAGAGCGGCCGATTTTATTTTTTTCATTCTCAGCCCGGCCCGGCCCACCTTTCTTTTCTTGTATAAGGACGGTTAAGGGTTTAGAGAAAGAGCTTCGCTCGAGGTATAATGAAGAAATCGAAGGTTTGTTTGTTCGGTCGAGAGGAAAAAAAGGGCGATCGAATCTCTTTTTGCTTCGCTCGAGAGTCGAGAGGAAGAGAAGAAGAGGGGAAGAAAGAACACAAGGGTTTAAGGAAGGATGAAGAAACTGGAAGGTTTGTTGTTCTGTCAGGTACGGTCTGCCTCTATATTTGTAGATTTGTGGATCCAACGGTCAGATTGAATAGTCGGTGAGAACACCCCCCCCCCCTGCCACGTGGCACTCTCAAACTTCATTACAACGGTTAGTTTTCAATTAACAACGTTCATATTCCTTGAATCGGTCTGATTTCCCAAATCCCCGTGTTAACGCTCAGTTACTACATCTTGAGTGATGATGAGGAGTCCCATTTGTGCACCCAAAGTGGTAAGTCTGACTTTGTATGTTTTAATATATTTTATGTGTCAATGAATTAAGGATGCGTTTTAAATTATGATAATTTGGTTGTTTTGAATCACTTTCGAAATTAAAAAATGAAAAATATTCTGGACAAATATAAAATATCAAGTATTGCAAAAGTTGGAACAAACTGGATTTACCTCCGTTATTTCACATCATAATTACTATCTCAAATAATGACGTTAATCCTCATTACTATCTCTTAAGTGCTGCTAAGGAGACCCGTTTGTGCGCCTCAAAATGGCAAATATGTATATATATATATATATATATATATATATATATATATATATATTGTGGCAATTAGGGAATTTTAAATTATGGTAATTAGAATATATTGAACTCACTTTTGAAATAAAACAAATTCAAAATATTCCAAAAAATATAAAAAAAACTCAATTATTACTATGGAGTTTGGATACATAAGGTAGGGTTGGAACAAACTAGATTTATTCTTTATTATTTTACATATCATAATTAGTTGATAATCGGTTATTGATTCAATGACATGAAATGGGTGATGATTTAGGCAGACACAATTTGGAAAAGACATTCTTGCACTCAAATCAATTGTCAATTAATATGAGTTACGATCTGGAGAGTTTCTTTTGGCAAGGCAATTATTTGGAAAGATGCACCAAATTATTTTACTATTGAGTTATATTTAAACGGAACTTTGTAAATTTTATTCTGGAGAAGAACATTATATTACAAGTAACAAATAAAAAGATGAATAAGTATGGTAAATATTAGAATAACCTGAAATAAAAAAAAATGTATATATAATTATTTAACTTATAATCATAATTTGAATGTTAAATTACATTTTATGTATAAAACTGGGCTCATGAGTGTTTTAAAACTTAAAAGAAAACAAAAGGCCCAAAAAGAACAAGCCCATACATATAACTAGGCTACAAGTACTGGACCCCTCTCTCTCAATAAAGCTCATCGGGATCTCTTTGTTTTCTCAGTTTATTTTCCCAAACTCTGACCAATTCAATTTGTGTTTTTATTTTGAGTATCTCTGTTTGAATTGAATTTTGATTTAGTAGGTTGATGGAGCTGCGTTGATCTTTGAAGTGCAAAGAAGCGCGAGGTCTGAAGTGAGAAAAGAAGAAATCCGCAAACAGGAAATTGAACTACGGTTTTCCTAATTCATATTTAAATCCATGAATCAATTCCTTGAAATATTATTTAGTAAGCATCTTAGATTTTTTTTTTTTTTTATTAATGAAGGCGATGAAGCAGAAAGAGGAGGATCTGGCAAGAGAAATAGAGATTTTGAAGGAGAAGCTGAGTGAGACAGAAAAATTGGCCCACTCACAAGACCTTGCTGGCATTTTAAATTTTCGCGCTGGCCGTAAAAACGGAAGTGCCAAATCAAGTGCAACTGGTAATTAACAGTGATTTAGTTGGTAAACGATAGTTTTATCTTTAACGTGGATGTGACTTTTACCAGCTTTTTTTTTTGGTTTCTGATTCTTATTTGGTGATTGAATTGGAAGAGAGGGTTCTCACTGTGTTTTGCATCAGTTATTGTAATTAATTTGTAGAAGATTACATACCAGGCTAGATTATCTGATTCGTATTTGTTGTTTTAAATTAAAAATATCTGCTCAAGGGTTTTTTTAGAGAGAGAGCTCTTGATTGTCCAATTTTTATTTGTTATTTTATAGAAAAGATCTGCTCAAGGGTTCTCATTCATCTGCTCAAGAAATGAATTAGGAAGACGGATTTTGTCTTGTCTGATCCCCATTTTTTAGAGAATTATAATTTTTTGTCTCCCTCTTGAAACATTTTCTTGCTTCATCTCGTTATTAATATTTTTCTAATTCTTTATTTCTTCATTTCATTAGCAGAAAAAGATAGCTTCACCTACGATTTAATTTGAGTTTCTTCTCCTGCTCAAAGAAAAAAGCGTCATCTCCTGTTTAATTTAATTTGAGTTTAACAATTTCAAGTTATTTATGGCATGGCAGAGACCATATATTTTAATTTTTTTTAAAATAAATATTCAAGTAATGATTTAGTCAATTTCTCAAAGAATGATATCATTTTCTTTTAACTTTATATTTACTAGTCACAATATTCTATTCCAATTCCAGCTATTATTCGTTTGTTACAAGAATCTAGTTTCCTAACATAACATCAAAAAAAATTTAATTTCTTCATTTATTTTGTTACTATCTCCCAAATGCATCATGCATACTCTTTATTAGCAAATACAGCATAATTTTTCTCAAAACTTTTACATTCCAAGGCTATCAAGCAAGCATCAAACCTTATTGCAACTTTCAACAAATCAGGTCACTTAATCCAGCCTATGGTCATTTTATTCATCTATCTTTGGACTTTCTCAATTACCATATAATCTCAATTGTTTAGCCGTCCTATTATGAGATCTTCGTAGATCTAAACCATTATTTTAAGTATTGATTTGTAGGTTTTCTATTTCTATGTGTCTTTTTGTGTCAATCATTATGTTGAAACTACTTTAGAAACAATTCAACAGGCTACATTTTATGATTTTTAATTAGGTAGTGTGATTTCCAATAACTAATAAGGTGTTTGCGTTGTCATTATTTCACTCTTTATGCCTTTTCTCTCCACCTGCTGGCAACAAACAGTAGATATTTCATATTTTCAAGTAACTATTATAAAATCCAGCATGCATGCGAATCATGTACCCCATATCCATAGGTTTAGAGCCCCAAGGTCAATGTCACATATATTTTTTTTTATTGCAACTACGGGCGATCGCCGCTTGGTAACATTGATTAAAATTAAGAAAAATACAAATCAACGAAGTAAAGAAAGCAAAAAGAAAAACAAACCCGTAAAATACAACACTACATAGAGGGGTAAGAACATCATTAGACCTAAAGGCTAAAAGTATCTCTTCTAAAGGTCCACTTCTGATGCTGCCCACCTCAACATCACCTCTCTTGGTCTTCTCTTATGCGTGAAAAATGTGTCACATATATTATCTACATAAATTAACAAGGTGAGAGTGGAGTGCTTATTAATTTATGTAGAATAAGTTAACAAGGCAATAGAATAAACGATCAGTCATATCATAAACGATCTGTCATATCATCTTTAAGCTCTCTCCCAATATATAGAAACAGAAACTGATTGTCAATCCTCCAAGTGACAATAGAACCTAAGATGGAGCAGTCCAAGGCACATACTAAAGTCCTCAAATGCCTTTGCATAGCAGGATCCTTTGCCATGAAATGCGCAATCGAGCTCAACATCCCGAATATCCTTCTTGCCCATAGTGACACCCCCATGACACTTGAAGATCTTGCTAGGTCAATTCCTATACCGGCTCAAAACATTGATATGCTAGGCGTATCATGCGGATTCTCACGAACCGTCGGATATTCGCTCAACTGGAAGAAAACATGTATGCTTTAACTCCGGCCTCTCGCTTTCTTACATCGAGTGGCCCATCAGACTTGTCCGCTTTCGTGCGGTTTTGCCTCGACCAACATGCCATCGAACCTTGGTACTACCTTAGTGAATCTTTGAGGAGGTAATAAATAGATAAAACTGTATATTTAACCCCTTCAGTTTTTAAATCCTTAGAAATATTTTTATTTTGAACTTAATTTTTCACTAATCTAGATTGTTTTACTGAATGGAAAGAACTCTTTTGTTTCTGCCTTGCACTAAACTCACTCACTAATCTAGTTAAGAGTTCCAAATCCCAATAATACGATAGAAAGCAAGATTTCAAATTCCGCTTCACAAATTGAGATATTAATAAAATGACCTGCATAAATATACAACGGAATTTGCATTCATGTTTTTTATCTGAGTAGGGATCTGGAACTCCAAACCTTATTAGCAAGTGAAATAAGTTGAAAACTAGATTGTTGTGGATCAACTTGAATAATAAATACACAAATAACAAATTCATAGTCAAGTTCTCTCTCTCTTAACTGTCTGACTTATCAGCAGTGTTCTAAAATGCGGTCCAGGCGGCCGCCTAGGTGCTAGACGGGATCAAAACGCTTAGAAATTGTGCAAGTCGGCAGTCTGGACATTTTGTCCGCCCAGAAACCGCCCAGCGACCGCCTAGACCCGCCCAGCGCCGCCCAGACCGCCTAGAGCGGCCGATTTTATTTTTTTCATTCTCAGCCCGGCCCGGCCCACCTTTCTTTTCTTTTTTATTCTTTTTCTTTTCCTTTTTGGCCTGGCCCAATTTTTCCTTTCTTCTTTTTTCCCCCTTTTCCTTCTTTCTTCTTTCTTCCGCCAGTCACCTTTTTATTCTTCCTTCCTCTCTCTGTCAAGAAAAACACCGGCCGCCACCGCCAGTCACCTCCAGCGCCGCCGCCGCCGCCACTGCCGCCGTCAGTCGCCTCCAGCCCCTCCGCCAGTCACCTCCAGTCGTCGGCCCTCATCTCCACTCCATCCGTCACCTTCAAAAATTGTATATAATATATAAAAATACTAAAAAATATAAATCCGTCTAGATCCAATTAATCTCCGATTAATCCCCGATTAATTCTCGATGGTCCCGACTGCCCGACTAGCACCTAGCGCATTCTGTAACATTGCTTATCAGTGAGGAAGGGATGTCGCCGTTCCAATTGTCAATTGAGGAAAAAAGTCCCTGTCAAATCTGAGGGGAATCCAATGACTACTACATTGTTTTACGAAGGAATGAATAACGATTCTGTGTGGGTGATGAAGATGGTCGTCTCTCAATACACCGAAGTCTTCAGGGGCCTAGAGACTCTTGTCGATATAGGTGGAGGAACCGGCTCAGCATCAATGGTAACAATGAATATAATATTTTCTTCTATAACAAAATAATTATTAATCCTAGTTAATAATTTTCCAACAGTAATTCTCAATCCACATTTAGCCACGTCATTAACTTTATCTAATCCATCCGATTAAGTGTTTCGCTTAATTAACCGTCTGATTAATTCCCTTCGTTCCTTTATTTCACTCTCAAGTCTCATCCCTCTTCCTCTCTCGCGCCCCTGCTCTTCACACCTCTCCCTCTCTCACTCTGCCCCATCCATTTGCAACTGAATCGCCCAATTTGTTCTCTCACATCAAAGTCACCGTAGAACCACCAACAAATCGCCCACCAAAAATCTTATCCCTCCCGCACATCTCCCAATGTAACCATCGAATCACCAACAAATCCACCGTCAAAGTGGATTCAAATAGATTCGAACTCTTAATCTCCGACGTTTCCGAATTTCTGAAAAACTCTCCACTTTCAATTTGAGGTATTTATTTGCTTGTTCACATATTTCTCATTTCTGCGGAGTTTCAAATTTTGTGTAATTCGTTTTGAAATAGGGTAGAATATGGGTTGAATTTTGGTGAGATAGGGTACTATTCATCTATATTTGATACAACCTAGAAATGAGTGATTTTTGTACGTGGGTTTGATAAAAAATGGAAATCGCCAAATTTTTATCTAAATTTAGCATTTTTTAGTTGAGGCCTACCAGTATCCTAGATTTACACATTGGTCCTTCTATTTGTTGCAATATTCAGAGTTTCATAAGTTGTTTTGTACAATTTGTGTTTAACTGAAATTGTAAGAAACATTTTTGCAACAAGTCGTGAAATAATTATTTAAAATTTTTAGAGGAATTCATAAATTTGGCGTTCAGAAAGGACCTATTTAACAAATTCATTTTGGCATTTCTACAAACAGGTGAGATGCAGTAGTTGGTTTTGTTGATTTGTGTTGGTTCAATATTTCTGATTATCTCAATTTGTTAAGGGTTCTAACTCTACTAATACTTTTCTTTGGCGATTGGGGTTATGAAAAGATGAGGCTGAATCGAACAAGAGAAAGAACGGAGATGCGAAAAGCAAGGCGAGTCATAAAACAAGAGTAAAACGAAATGGTTATGATAACAAGAACTGCAAGAGGCAAATTCTACAATTGGAAGAGGTGGTTTTACTAGAAATTCGGTACATGGTATTTTAAAAGATTTATTAATTTTAGTATTTACATATTTTGCCTATTACTTTGGAAATTATAACCCAGAGTCACCAAAATACAGTCCAATACTGCATGAATCTCAATTTGTCTTTCCATATGAGGAATAATGCTACAGAAGAATAATCCATTTTTACAATGAGGAATTATTAATTTGTATATGTTAATCATTATAAGAAACTAATACCAATTTATTATCAGTAATATTCATCTTTGTGTTGTGCATTATTTCCTCATCTTTTTTGTTCTTTTACTTTTTCCATTTGTTTCATTCTTTTAAATGAGTACTCAAGTTTAATATTTTATTTTCACAGGGGACTGTTAAGGAATATCGCATTCTGAGAGACAAAATAAACAAACAAAAGGCCCGTGCAAAACAAATAAGCCTATTTTTGTTTCAGCTCAGAATCCCAATTCGTGACCAAATTCTATTCTCAGATGATATAAAGTTATAAACATAAGGTACTATTAATTACCTCCTGTCCTTTTTCTTCATGTAAATAAATCATGTAGTGCACTTTAAATTGAATGTATAAATTTATTCTTCTGTAGCTCCAATAATAGACTTTATTTAACCTTCTCAATCGAACCAATCAAATCCAATCAGCGAATAAGGAATTAACGGCTGAAATCTGCTCATTATCAAATCCATGTCAGCGTGGGACAAATATGCAGAGAAGTTGGTGTAGTTGGTTTGCAAAAACCATACCCTAATTATGACTAAAAAATGGAGTTTGATTCAAATTGATAATAACAAATTTGGCAAATTTGGCTACGGAGAACCGGAGAGAAACTAGAGACCTAAAAGACGAGAGAAGGCAAATGTTAGTATTTTCATTTTATTTTTCTTTAAAAATTATCCCCTAGAATATCTTCAGACCGAATAATTCATCTGTATTGGTTTTATCAATAACTCATTATATATTTGAATTATCCTTGATCTTATATTATCTTACTTTTATTATCAGGACTTAGGTACTGCAATGATGAGAGGAAGTGCCTGGTTGAGACTTATGTTTGATTACCACACTCACCACAGCATTAGAATATACATTTTTTCCTAATTCATTAATTATTATTACTAATTCACATTTTATATGTGTTAATCATATTAGTTTGTCCTTTGAAAGACTCAGCCAATCTTCAACATATCAATGCAATGACCATGAACGACAAAACAACATTGGTATATACAATATATTTCCCTCATTTATCAATGCAATAATATCTGGTGTTCTATTTTCATTAGGCTGTTGGTTACATTTTCATGAATCTCATTTATATGATTTTGTTAGTTGATTGGGATTGTTCGTAAGATGTAACTTTTATCAAATGACAGAAGTGATATTATGAATAGGGATAATTTCATATATGCCACTACAAAAACTCGAAATATCATATTTGCCATTGTAAAAACTTTAATATCATATTTGCCATCATAAAAACTTAAAAATATCATATATGCCATTAGAAAATCTAAAATATCATATTTGCCATTACAAAAACTTAATATATCAAATTTGCCATTAAATTTACTCAAAACTTAACACCATCTATTTTTTCCGTTAAAATTAACAGTCTAATCTTATAATTACCATTATATCCCTAAACTCATTTCATGAATTAGATTCATATTAAACATCTCTCTCTTCATGATTTAGATTCATATATAAGCAAAAAAAAAAAAATCTTTTAATTCGAAGTCAAAAAAATTTGATATGAGAGAAATGAATTGATTATTTTTTTGAATAATTTTTTCTCTCGGGTCAAATTATTTTGACTAACAAATTGAAGTGAAGATTATTTTTGTTTATATATGAATTTCAATCATGAAGAGATATATATATATATATATATATATATATATATATAGAGAGAGAGAGAGAGAGAGAGAGAGAGATCATCAAATGAATTTTTAATATGAAATCTAATTCATTAACTAAATTTAGGGGTATAATGGTAATTAGATTGGACCGTTAATTTTAATGGAAAAAATGGATGATTTTAAGTTTTGAGTAAATTTGATGGCAAATATGATATATTAAGTTTTTGTAATGGCAAATATGATATTTAAGATTTTGTAATGACATACATGATATTTTTAAGTTTTTACAATGGCAAATATGATATTTAAGTTTTTATAATGACAAATATGATATTTTGAGTTTTCGTAATGGCATATATGAAATTATCCCAAAAGTATTTTATGCTGAATTTATATTTCTTTACTTGAGGTAATAAGGAAATATCATGAAAATCTAAGTGGAATATATTGCTTGAGCCCCATCTCAAATATTTTTCAATTTTTCTTATCAACAATATGTTTTAGTTATTATATGATTATATCTAGACAATATTTCTTTTATGAAGGGCTCACACGTCCACATAATTTTCCGTAATATTTCTTACTTGTAGACTATAAACACATAAATCTGTGGGATACATAATTTATTGAGAGTGGTTGTGAGAATACTGTGGAAGTTGATTTATCCTTCAATTTATGGCAGTTGATATAAAGTTGTGTATTTTGTTATTGGATATAAATATGATACTTATATAAATTATAATATATTATTGAGTACAAATATAGAAAAAAGCTTATATAATATATTTTGTTGCAAACTGGCTCAACACTGAAAAGCTATGAAAACTACTAAGATGAAGTATGTTAACAATTGTCTCGTTGCCATTATAGTTTTTCCTTAGAACTTCAGGAGAGTTCCCAAGTTCGAGTCTCGACAAACGTAATATTGTATATCTTATATTTAGCAAAGTCTATTAATCTACTAATTGTGAATCTAGAAAAAAAAATATTGTGCAAAATAATAAAATTTATATCTTACTATTTTTCATGATTACTCTTCTAAAAATTTATGAAAAATTAAAATTAAAATATCCGCAGCATAGCGCGGGTATTTTCCTAGTATTAATAATATGATAAGAATTAGATAGGTTGTTACAAAACAAATTTGAGGAGTCATACCTTCAGTTATTAAAAGAAGAAAAAAAAAATACTTTAATAGCCAAATAGAATTACTACAATTACAACCTGTTTAACCTTCTAAGGCCAAGTTGTGGATCCCATTTGGTTGTAACGCGTCAGTAGGCTTCTATGCTCTAATATAGAGTAATTCGAAATCACAATATAATTGTATCCACAAATATTCGCTATTGTCTATCCCAAATATTCTCATCTCGAAATTATATCAAATTTAATAGGTGATAGCCAACACATTCCCGGTGATTAGTTGCAGAGTGCTTGAACTGCCTCGCTCAATTGGATTTATTCCGAGCAATGAAAAGGTGAAGGCGATTGGAGGCGATATGTTTCAGCATATTCCACCTACCAATGCAATGTTTCTCAAGGTAATTGACTGATATTGTGTTTGTTAGTGTTTTTCCATTTTATGAAAAGGTTAACCACAAAACTGAAATTAGAGTTCGATTCGCTACGTAATATTGCAAAAAATACATACTGATATGGCCTAATTTAATTATTCGTTATAACTGCTCATATAATTTCTTCTCTGTTTTGAATCATCATTTGTAGTATGTTCTCCTTGATTGGAGTGATGATGATTGCGTGAAAATACTTAGAAAATGTAAAGAGACAATCTCTTCAGAACCTAATGGAAAAGTTATTATTGTGGACATAGTAATAGGCACTTGCAAGGATTCAAAACTTACAGAACTGCAACTCATATATGACATGCTCATGATGGCAGGCCCAGGCGGAAAAGAACATGAGGAAATAGAGTGGAAAAAGATTTTTGAAGAAGCCAGGTTTAGCAATTACAAAATCTCTCCATTAATGGGGGCCAACTCAATCATTGAGCTCTACACTTGAAATGTATACCTTTTATTCCTAGAAAAACACGAAATCAGTTTTATTTATTCTGTTGGTACCATGGTTGAACTTAATTATTTCAGATGAATAAAGCAGGATATTCTGCATTACGATCTTTTTTACAATGAATAAAGTTGGATTTTCTTAATAATGTTTTTTTAGCAATGAACATTTTATTAGGATTTTCTTATTTTTAATAGAATCTGCATGATGCGTCTTTCTGGCGTATTTTAATTAGCCAACTCACAAGGACTTTCTGGCATCTTTAATTCGTGTACTGGCCGCAAAATTGAAAGCGGTATATCAAGTACAACTGGTAATTAACAGTAGCTTAGGTGGTAAACAATAGCTTTATCTTTAATGTGGATGTGATTTTTACCAGCTTATGTTTTTGATTATTTATTCCCGATTGTTGATTGGATTGGAAGAGAGAGTTCTCACTGTGTTTTGCATCAGTTGTAACTAATTTCTGGTAGATTATCTAACAGACTTGATTATCCGATTTGTATTTGTTGTTATTAAATAAAAAACATATGCTCAAGGCGGGATTATGGCCGCTTCTTATTATATAATTCACCAAATTTTTACATATGCAAATAAATAAATGAAATTATTTGGTTTAATCGGTTCGGTTCATTTTTATTTGGAAAAAAAAGAATAAACTGAACCGATCGAATTATATTATTATTTTTTAGTTTGTTCAAATTTTGAACATTAAAATAAAAATCATATTTAAAATAAGCTGATTATTGTTTAATAAGTTAATTATACTCTTAATTTAATTTAAAATAATATTCTTAATAAGAAATTCCAATTTAGGGGTTGCTTGGATGGCCTTGTTAGAAATTACTATAGAATTTTCTACAGTTACACCTACAATTTTAGTATTTGGATAGTAGAAGTTGAAACTACTGTAGTTATAGTTTTCTTGTTTGAATTGAAGTAATTAAGATATGTAATTTCTTAATATTTTTAAGTTATCAGATCAAATATCATATGAAACTTATATTTTTTTTGCCTATAATTATATTTATACGTTATTTATATAAATATTATTTTATTGTTATTGTTTGTTCCAAAATAAAATCTCGTAAAAAATCGTATTTTGGCTGCACAAATTATATATTTTAGAAATAAATTAAGCCTAAAATATTATATCCGGGTCAACCATTAACAACCTTCCTTTTTAGTCTTGCTTTTTCTCCCTCTCTTTTGTAAGTCAGAAGCTCGTAGTTTGAAAGAAAGTCGAGTTACTGCATGTACATGCGTGTGGAATCTCAAACTTCCGTAGTTGAAGCAAATACCACAATCCAAACACCCAAAAATCTTAATTACGGTAGGCGCACTTTCCAACCGCCATACTGACCATTAGCCAAACAGCCCCTTAAAGAATGTTTAATTTTTTATTTGGTTCAACCGAATAAACAGAATTAGAATTGGGTTTATTCAGTTCGGTTTTCTATTATTTATTTAGTTCAGTTTAATTCAGTTTGTTTTTATTCGGTTCGGTTTGAATTGAACAGACCAAATGCATATACGTCCTTATTTGCTATGATATGTTTTAAGAATATATGTTCTTACATTAGAGTATCTGATATGAGAATACGGAAGGTATCCGTGAACTATCCGTTATTATTTTAGACATTTAATTGTGCGTTCTAGAAAGGCTTGGAGGATTGTGCGTTCTGTGAAGCTATCTGAACTTCAGACAACTCATTCCAACTCTTCTTCTTGAATCTTCTTGTCTGCTACTCTCTCTCTCTCTCTCTCTCTTTGCTATCTCTCCAAAGTTCTACTAGAGTCGCCATTAATGGCTTTAACCTTCATATCTGCTTCTCTAATCCATCTTCTCTCCTCTAAGACCTCTTCAAGCAGCACTCCTCCACTCTTTTTTTCCTCTGAAAACACCCTACGGCATCTTTCTCGCCAAATCACGAAGAGGAATAAGCCTGAAAGTTGCCTGAAGCTCCATTCATCTTCTAAGTTCAGTACACTGGACTCCATTGCTGAGATAGAATAAAGTTAGTCTGAGCTCAAATCAAGAGTGTTCTTTAACAACCTCCAATGTCTCTGTACAAACACGCACTCACTAGTTAGATGTTTAACTGTCTCCTCTTCTTTACAACACATGTGACACCGATTTATCAAAATATTTCCCCTTCTTTTTAAATTATCTTGAGTTAGATATTTTATTTTGCTTGATTTGCCAGAGAAAAATGCGCATTCTGAGTGGCAACTTAAGGGTCTAGATGTTCTTTAGGTAGCTAAAAGTTGACACTCCATTTTCCTTCCACTTCCACCTTATCTCATCTGGTCTGTATGCTAATTGAACTCCATCCATAATGGTTGAAAACTGATGGAGCTCTTGTAATGGTACTGGTGCGTTTATCTCCATGAAAGCCTCCTCTAAAGCTGGCAGATTTTTGAAATCTGCTAATGTTCTAGTATTCATCTCTACAAATGAGAATAAAGCTGGGAATCCTTCACTTAACCATCCTTCTTTCCAATCACTAACCAAAAGTTGACTGTGTTCTCTTGTCCCACTTCAAATTGAGAATTTTGAAAGAAAAAAGTACTAATATCTTGATTTCCCTCAAAAAATAGGAATCTTTAGTTGTGATTTTTCCTATTCTTTCTTCTTCAATATTTGATACAAGAGATTTCCAATCCAATCTATCTCTGTTTTTGAAATATCTCTAAACCCATTTAAGCAACATAGCTGTGTTGAAAAACTCAACGTTTAGTATCCCAAGCTCTCCAATTTCTTTAGACCTGCAAATTAAGTCCCAAGCAACCCAATTCATCCCCTTTTCTCTTATTCCCTTCTAGAAAAAATCTCTTATGATCTTATCTATCTCCAAGATTACCCAATGGGGTAATCTAAAGATAGAGAGGTAATAGATTGGGATAGATGAGAGTACTGAATTGATCAGTACAAGCCTACCCCCCTTACACAATAATGATCCTTTCCACCCCTTTAGTATGTTTTGAATTTTATCAATTAGGACTCTATAATCCTCTTTACTGGGGGCTTTATAGTGAAGTGGATATCCCAAGTACCTAAAAGGTAACTGAGCTTGAAGGCATTCCATTTCATTAGCAATATCTTCTAAGTCTTGGATAAGGGTGCTTGAAATAATAGTGTATTATGACTTATGGTAATTGATCTGGAGGCCTAAATTGTATGAAAATATGGTTAGAATGAGCTTGAGCCTCTTTACTTGCTTGAGATCTGGTTTAATCATGAATAGGGTGTCATCAGCATATAAGAGGGTATAATTGGTATTAAGTAATGGCCTTTCAATGAAACTTTGAGAACCTAGAAATTCCAAGGCTATCGCTAGTGTATCCACGGCCAATATAAATAGGTGAGGTGAGAGGGGATCTCCCTGTCTCGTCCCTCTTTTAAGAAAAATATTCTTGCCAGGGTTTCCATTCAAAAGAATCTTGGCCTTCCCTTCTAAGACATTGAATCTCATTCATTCTAACCATTTCCCCCCAAACCCTCTTGCTTTTAAAAACTATACAATAAATTCTCAGCTAATGGTATCAAAGGCCTTATGGATATCAACTTTAAAAAGTAACAAGGATTTTTTGGTAATATTTACAATATGTAAGGCTTCTCTTGCATAAATATAGCACTCTGCTATCTTACTTCCTTCAAGAAAGCCAAACTAATTTGGTGCGATCATTTGATTTATGACTGTTTTCAGTCTATTCGACAGAGTTTTGGAAATTATTTTTTGTAAGCTGTTTATAAGGCTTATTGGCCTAAATTTTTTTGCCTCTTTGGCCCCATCACTTTTTGGGATTAATGTGATGTAAGCTAAAGAAAAGTCTCCCAAACCTTTATGAATCTCATTATTATTTATTATATCCAATACCTCTTCTCTCATATAAGACCAATACTTCTTGAAGAATTCTCCATTAAACCCATCAGGGCCTGGAGACTTATTGCTCTTCCAATGTTTTATCACTACATCTATTTCTTCCATTTGGAAATCTACATTTAATTATTTTAAATCCACCACTTTTAAACAAGTTTGATAAATTCCAACTGCTTTCAGGGGCAGAGGCAATTGATTATGTTCTCATTAATCCTTTATAAAATTGAAACAAGATTCCTGATTTCTCTTTATGTGATGTAATTTCTTGATTGTTTTCTGTGTTTACTAACATTGGAATCATTAGCTTGGATTTTTTATTGGATGCATATTTATGAAAAAAGCTGGTATTATCATCTCCCTCTTTTAGCCATTTTAACTTAGCTTTTTGTCTCCAATACTTCTCATCTTTTAAAATTAAATCACTCAATCTCCTCTTAGCAAAAGTTTTCATCCACATTTTCAGGTCTAAAATTTCAGTTTCTTCTTCCTTGATTTCTATCCATTGAATAATTTTCTTACAATTTCCCTTAAATCTTTAATGTTTTTGTTTCTAGCATTGCTCCAATTTTTTAACTTTTTTCCCAATGTTTTCAACTTCTTTGAGAAATCTTGTACTGAAGTGGCTTTGTTTTCAGAATGATGCTCCACTATTATTCCATTTGCCTCAGAATTTTTGAGCCAAATATTCTCAAATCTAAATCCTTTATAGATGGAAAAAGTACTTGATGAGGTTAATTGGATGGGGTTATGATCGGAGACGGTTTTTGGCAAGGCTACTTGCTGATATTGAGGTAATAATTGTGACCAAGCTAGATAGAAGAGAAATCTATCCAATCTAGCTTTAGCAAATGTGGTTGACCAGGTAAATTGTTGTCCTTTTAAAAAGGGATTAATCAGGTTAAGGGATTGGATAAAAGCTTGGAATTTTCTCGCTTGATTCCAACTTTTGTTGCTACATCTTGACTTCTCTGAAGAAGAGGTGATCATGTTAAAGTCGCCATTGTTCAATCATAGGGCATTATTGGCAGGTACTAATTCTGTTAATTCTTCCAAAAATTTCTCTTTATCCTTCGACTTTTGAGGCCCATACACCCCTGTAATATTAATCTTAGAATTATCCCATTTACACATTAATTCCACTGAAACTGAGTGCATATTGGTTACTGAATTTAGGATGACAAAATGATTAGAATTCCATACAAATATTATTCCTCCTGATTTGCCTTGTGCATCTAGGGTGATATATCCATCTAATGTGAGGCCAAAAAGTTCTTTATGTAGTTGCTTGGAATACACCTTTAACTTAGACTCTTGAAGACATACAATGTCTGATTTTTCATTGCATAACAAATCTTTTACCTCAATTCTTTTATACTTTTTGTTTAAGCCCCTTACATTCCATGAAACTAGTTTTATAGTTTTTGTACTCATTTTAACAATTCTTGACTTCTTCTTCTACTTTGCTATGCAGGTTTTTACAGCAATGACTGGAGAGCATTTTTTTTGCTCTTCAGTTAATTGCACCCCAATTTGTCCACTGTGAATACCTTACAGTCGTTCATGTGTTCTAATCCGAGCCCTTTAAATGGTTTTTTCTTTTTCTGAACGGCAACATATTCGCCTAATAGCGCTTTGCTGACCTGGCATCAAATATTATTTCAACAAAATAAATTGGAGGTGAAGTGTGTAAAAAAGGGAGTTAATTAATTACTTGTTGCATTAAAACATTATTATGGCCTTCAAAAGTCGACTGAACGTCATATTCTCCTTTCAAAACTCCGATTTGGTTTTCGGTCTTCAAACCCTGTCCTCCTGTTATATATATATATATATATATATATATATATATATATATATATATATATATATATATATATATATATATATATATATTATTTACAAATAAGCCCTTCAAAAGTTCCAAATTACAGAAAAAGAAGGTTAAAAAATATATAAATGACCTAAAGAGTTGTCATGTTTTGCCAGGTCAACGTGGCTTTAAGAGCACTTGAGTAAATATGTATAACTTTATTTGCCTCAGGCGTTCTTTGTATATAAATCGTCTTTAAAAAATTCGTTGCACAACTCATTGCACATATGCATTAAAAACAACAAATATATATTTAAAAATGCTGATTTTTTATTAAAATATTAGAAATTAATTGAGGTGTGAAATTACTTTTTCGCTAGTAATGGAATGAGGCGTCTTTGGTGACTACGATAGTCGAGTATTAAAGTTTCTTGTGTATTTGGAGTAATTGCAAAAACCCTTCTAGAAAGAGCGTATCTTGTTGCAAAAACTCATTTCGTACGCACGCCTCAGATTATCCAATCAATAATATTTATTAATGAAATGCTCGTGCGATACCCTTTTGTGCATGCAAACTGCTATGATGTGTGAACACCGATAATGATATATCTGAGGTTTCTGGCACCCGTAACTACCTTCATTGGAATTCACTTCCCAAAGCTTCCCCCTCTTCCAATACCACTAATTGTACGCTGAGGGACTGTCTGTACCTGATAGATTCCTTTGTTAAAATTGTAACAAGCGACTGTATATGAAGCAGCCTTATTGGCCATTTTCTCCAATTTTTTTCATCAAATCAACATCCGGCCACCTATTTTGCGTGTTAGTAGCATTCTCTCCATATTTCACATGACAAGCATTGAGCTTGTAAAAAGTCGCCATAACAATTGCCATTACGGGCAGCTTTCTTATTCCTAAAAAAATAAAATTCATTGTTTCGGCATTATTACTAGTTATTTCGCCCCACTGACGACCTTTCTCATCGTATGACAGAGCCCATTTGCTTTTCTCCAATGGCGCTAACCACTTCGTCGCCTATTTTTTACTTAGCTTCTCAAATTTTTTCCACATTTTTTTTAAATTTATATATATTGTGCGCTCGAACTAATGGTGTTAACAACTGAGATAATATTTTGCTTTTTATGTGGGAACTCAAATTTGCTTTCAAATGACGCGGGCAATAACGATGATACCCGTAAGGTTCCTTCCATTTGTCGCCCCTCGTTGCATTTATTATTCCTGCGTGCCTATTCGAAATAATACACAAACCATTGTGATTGTCGAGCACATTATCCAAACACTCAAAAAACCACTCCCACATCTCATTTTTCTCCCTATCAATCAAAGCAAAAGCTACATAACATAACTGACCATTTGGGTCTTTAGCGATTGCCGTCAGTAAGGTTCCTAGGTATTTTCCGGTTAGAAATGTGTTCCATCTTCTGTTAAAACGGGTTTGCAAAACTTAAAACCATGAAGTGATGGACCAAATGCCCAAAATAGTCCTTCAAACTCGGTCTCACCATTACTATTTATAGCACCAAGTTTAAAAGAGTAATGAGTACCGTCATTTGCTGCTTTTATTGCCATCATATATTCAGGGAATAAATTATAAGACTCTTTCCAACCCCCGAATAAGAATCTTAGCGCGTGTTGTCAAGCCTTCCAGTACGATATGCTATATTCATACTTCATTTTAATGGTTTCTATTATTGTTATGGGTTTAATTGCTAAATCCGCTCTAACGATATCTAGAACTACCCCCCAACAAGCGCAAGGGTTAATTGTTTGTGGTCTTTTCTAGGTGCATGGTGGTTAATCTGCCATAATTTTTGTTTATTTATCGAAGAATGCAGCCTCCAATTACATATGTCGGTTTCATGTTTAAGCTTGCAGCGCATAATATCGCTCTTTTTGTCTGAACTAGCGACTTCAATTTCTCGGTGCCACATCACACTATATAATCTTATAGCCGATTGTAGCTCTGATTTCGTTTCAAATTCTGACCCTTATACAACATTTTATCCCCTTCATTCATACTACTTCCTGATAGAACATCATTTCTCGCAAATTTCCACATTGAAGTTATCTTCGAACTCCGCCGGTGGCGGATAGCCGAAAGTCCCCACATTAACCATTTGACCCTCTTCCGTATAAATAAATCTCGTCTGATGGTTCATTCCCTCCCTTTGTGCTTCGCCATCTCCATATATTTCTTCTTCATCTTCTGGACCCATTTCTGGTTCCTCATCTAATTCATTTTCATCATCTTCATCTTCTAATACCCTCATATTAAATATCGAAAATTCGCCCTCATAATCTCCATTATTCATTTCATTATTTATAGGTTCTAATCTCCCATTCTCATCCACATTTGCAACTACAGTTGTTCTACTACTAGTTCATATCTGAGATTCTTTACTTGGTACTCGATCAACATATATTTCTAATTCTAGACCAACACTTCTGATGCGCTCAGCAAAGTGAACCAGTTGTATGTCATTCGTAATTCTCACTGCTCTAAAATGCCATTCGTCGCCGCTAAGGTAAGGATATTTATCTCGAATTTAAAGAGTATCGTTAAACGACCAACCGATGTTTTCATAAATTTCATAACACAATTGGGCATAATTTCTATTTGTAGCTGTGCTTTC
This sequence comes from Juncus effusus, assembly GCA_027726005.1. Lineage (NCBI taxonomy): Eukaryota > Viridiplantae > Streptophyta > Magnoliopsida > Poales > Juncaceae > Juncus > Juncus effusus. The sequence goes on from CM050909.1 coordinate 5,629,511, forward strand.
TGGTAGAACAGCCGGCTCATATGGATCGTAACTGCAGCCATTGGGTTTTTGAACAATCTGACCATCGTAATATAGAAATATTGCTGAGTTCTGTGCCATCCTCTTTCAAATATCTACTCTTTCTTCTCCCTAATTGTAATCATATTTCAACAACTCAAAAAAAATATACACTAAATTGTACTAATTAATAAGTTTTAAAAAGAATTCTATAATAAATTACCTACTTCCTTCTTCCTTTCTTTTACTTACTTTTTCTTCCCCTAATTTTCCTCTATTTTCTTTTTTTTTTTGGGCTCAAAATCACCTTTAAATAGTCTCAAAATCGCTTTTTCTTATTGGCGGCGCCGTCTAGGTTAGATTGGGGGAGAGATGGGGGCGTGTATTTATACCACTAGCAGACCACTCAAATAGTTCCGCCAGTAGTAGTGGCGGATCAACATTCACTCAACATGTTCCGCCACAGGAAGTTGCGGAACATGCCTTTTTTTTCGCATTTTTTGGTCCGGGCCCAAGTCGGTAAGTGGAAAAAAAAATATTCGCCTGATCCGCTAGTATCTAGATAGCGGCGGAACATGTTAATTCTTCAATTTTTAAGCTAATTATCCATCTATGAGCCTTGTTTAACTGTTAGTCTAAAAAAAAATAATTTAACATGTTCCACCACTATATCTGGCAGAACAAAATTTTTTACAATAATTAACCTACTTTAGCCAGCCAAATGAGATATTTTCGAAAAAACTGAAAATCCATATGTTTCGCCACTGTTACTGGCGGATCACGAAGTGTTCCGCCACTAGGTGTGGCGGAAATGATAGTTCTTTTTTTCTTTTCATAAAAGTGACAAATAGTGAATTATTTTTGAAAAAAAATGATACATAAAAAAAAAGTTGGATATCTGGTGGAAGGTGGAAGCTTTAGTATCAAATTTTGAGTTGATATAAGAAGGCCTGCTAGGTGAAATGTATAATTGGGTCAAAATATTAGCCCATTTATTTTTTGAATAGAAGCTTGAGAAATATTAGTCCATTTAATAGACAGCCCATTACTAGTCAAGCTGAATTTGTTTGTTATCTAAACCCTAAACCCTGAGTACCTTCCTCTTCGTAACAAAACAGAGGCAAAAAAGAAAAAAAAAAACAACAAAGAAGAAAAATCTCGCCGCTCAGCTCACATCTCCGCTCAGCTCCTCTTCTCCGCTCAGATCCTCTCCTTCCGCTCTGACTGACTCACGCCTCTCTGACTCCACGCCGCCGGCGGATTGACCGCTCTTCTCCTCCCGCCGCCACTCTCATAGAACCCTACGATGGCGCAGGGAACGGAGAGGGAGAGGAAGAGGAAGAGCCCTACGAAGGATCTCAAACAGGGCTCGAAATCTCGCCAGGCGTTTAAGAATCCTCGCAAGAATGAGTTTGAGAAGGAAGCTCCGAAGGAGTTGCCCTCCTCGGTGCTTGCTGGAGATGACGACACTGATTTCCCCAGAGGTGATGTCAGTCAGAGTTTTGAATTTGTGTTTGTTTTTTTCGTTTCGTTGTTTAAATGTTTGATTTATGGAGGGGTTTAATTGGAAAGAAAGTAATGCTTTTGTTGGTAATTTTGTACCATTGTTAAGGTATGTGGAAAAGGGTTATTTGAATAGTTTTTTTGAGTTCTGAAAAAGCTGAGATGGTGGTCTGTACGGGTTGATATTAGAAAAATTCAAGTTTTTGAGTTTAACAGGAGGAAAGTTGTACCTTTGTTGGTTATTTTAAGTTTTTTCATTTTAATTTTGACAGGAATTTGTTACTATTTTTTTGAGTCGCAACATTTTAGAATTTTGTTGGTACGAGTCAAAGTTTCTACCTTACTGCTTTCTGATTCCAAAGTTTTTTCCTTTTTTTTGCTTAGTGGGTGCTTAGTCTAATTTGAGAGCTATAGAATAAACCCTGAAAAAGCCAAAATCATACCGACTTGTACTGGTAGCCTTAATTAATGGCTACCGGTACTTTACAAGCATAATATTTTTGGTTATTCATCAAAATTAAAATCTTTTTGTGATGTTTTAACAGGTGGAGCTAGTCTGTTGAGCAGAGAGGAACGGGCTGAGGCGAGAGCAGAAGCTGAGGCAGAATTTGAGAGGGAAGAGAGAGGAAATGGGAAAAAAGGAAAGAAGGAAAGAAAGACAAAGAAGCCTCAAAGAGAGACTGACGATTTAGGGTTTCTTTTCGGCGAAGGAACTACTGGAAAGCTTCCTCGATTTGCCAACAGGATCACATTAAGGGTAATTTACTTATTGTATTCAACAAAGATTTTGTTATGAGATGATTTTAATATATGTACTAAATTATTTATTGTAAGGTTGTTGAAATTAGTTTTATACATTTATGAATTTATATTTGTACTCATATGGTCATTTAAATGTTAAATATTTGCCCACCTTTTAAATACTGTATTTGTACTCATATGGTCATTTAGTTGTTAAATATTTCCCCACCAATTAATTTTCTGTTTTTTTAATTAGAATATTAAGCCAAAAATGAAGATTTGGGGAATAGTAGTTGAAGTGAACTCAAAGGATGTTGTGATCAGTCTTCCTGGCGGATTAAGAGGCTTCGTTCGTGAAGAAGAAATTTCCGACATTTCCATCCATACCAACAAGGTAATTATGAATTCAGTTTTATATAAAATAATCAAGGATTAATGCACCACTATTCTCTGTATTTTAATCGGACTCCAATTTAGTCCCTGTACTCTTAATTCGACATACTTGGTCCCTCTGAAAAATATGCGTACTTACTCCCTGAACATGTCAATTCAACAGTACAGGGACTAAACTGCAATCCTATTAAAGTACAGGGCCTAATGGTACATTTTTCCAAATAATTACTCTATTTCTGTTCATATAAATCAAGTTTACTATATTAATTGTTTAATATTGTATTTTTTGTCCTTTTGCAGGACTCTGAGACGGGAATTTTTGGAAGAGTTGCTCACGTTGGGCAATTGGTTCCTTGCGTTGTGGTTGGAGTGGATGAAGATAATAAAAAGGACGGAAAAGGAAGCAAAAGAGTTTATTTATCTTTACGACTTAGTTTGGTTCACAAAGGGCTTTCTTTGGATGCTATTCAAGACGGAATGGTTTGCTAATTTTTATCTTTTTGTTGAATTTGTAATTTTGTTCTATATTTAGGGTTGTATGTTTTGATTTTGAGTGGGGAGGGAGTAGAGTTTTATGTGTGTGTGTTCATGCGAATTTATTTGTCTTGAATTTGTGTTTTAGTTTGATTTTTTATTTGACTTGTTATTTGAATGAAGATAAATTAACTGGTTTGTGCTGTATAGGTTATGGCTTGTCAGGTGAAGAGTGTTGAGGACCATGGTTATATTCTTCACTTTGGAGTTTCGGATTTTAGCGGATTTATGCCAAAAATAACAGGTAAAATATTGAGTAATTATTTTTGTGAGGATAATAACAACATTTTGATTGCTCTCGGTTTAGTTTATATTTAAAATGCAACCTCGATTTGAAAAATGAAGCTTTTGTAATAATTATTTTGGTAATTGTTTGAAGATAATGAGAAAATTAACGAGGGGCAGCTTTTGCAATGTGTTGTTAAGAGCGTTGACAAAACTCGATCGATTGTCCATTTGAGCTCCGATAAAGATTTAATCTCCAAAAGCTTTGTACGTTTTTTCTCATCTTTTTAATCCTTCAAATTGCATGTTAAATCCTTTAATTACTAATTTAATATCGAATCCTATTTTGAATTTAATTTTGGTTTTTAGACAAAGGATGTAAAAGGGCTCTCAATTGATCATCTGACACCTGGCATGTTGGTCAATGCGCGTGTCACATCAATTCTTGAAAATGGGTTGATGATGTCATTTCTAACCTATTTTACTGGAACTGTAATCTCTAAACTTTGGTCCAAAATATTTTTTGTGTTATTAATTGTTGTTACTTGCCCAATTAATGCTTTCAACAAAATGTACTATTACAGGTTGATTATTATCATTTGCCTAATAATTTACCAACTGGAAAGTGGAAGGATGAGTATAGTCAGCATAAAAAGGTTGTTTTGTCCTTTAATGAGAGTCAGTTATGTGTTTCCTCTTTGTTCCATTGTTTTTTACTTTTATTTTTTATTGCTAATTATTTTCTCAATTCTTAGGTTGTTGCGCGTATTTTATTTATTGATCCATCCACACGAGCTGTTGGTCTAACAATGAATAAACACCTTGTTCACAATAAATTACCCTCTATTGTAAGTTCTCTCAAAACATTTTTTTCTCTCAATCTTATTATTATTTGTAAACTTTACAGCATGATTAACCAAACTTCCCCTCATTTTAACAAGCACATCCAAACACATCACGCACAAACCTCTTCCCCTCATTTAACATATTTCTCACAAAATATACGCATCCAAGTTTCCAAACAATCCGATAAAGTCGTTCATTACCAATTTCTTGATTTTTGTTTTTTACGGATGGGTCCTTCTATGCAGAATGTCAAAATTGGGGATATTTACGACGAGGCCCGAGTTTTGAGAGTAGATAAAGGACTCGGCCTCCTTGTTGAAGTGCCTTCCTCTCCTGAACCTTCACCTGCTTACATCAGCGTACGTTAGTTAGGGTTTACTTTCATTTCACTTTTGAATATTTTAACAAGCTGATTTTGATTTAATTATGATTTTTGTTCGTGTTGTGTAGATTCGCGACGTTACGGATAAAGAGGATTCGAAGATTGAGAAGAAGTTCAGGGAAGGTAATCTCGTAAGAGTGCGAATTTTGGGGTTAAGACATTTGGAAGGACTCGCTATAGGCACCTCAAAAGTACTCTCTCTCTCTCTCCAACAATTGCTTACTGATTCATAATAAATAATAAATAATAAATAAGCAAATAAACAAATAATAGATAATAGATAATAAATAATAAAAATAATTAATAAATAAACAAATAAACAAATAAAAAATAAACAAATAACAAATAAACAAATAAACAAATAATAAATAAGCAAATAATAAATAAACAAATAAACAAGAAACAAATAAACAATAAACAATAAACAATAAATAAACAAATAATAAATAGTAAATAATAAATAAACAAATAATAAATAATAACTAATAAATAATAAACCACAAACAACAAACAACATCTAACAACACCTACTGCTACAGGGGAGTGCGTTTGAAGGATCAGTGTTCACGCACTCGGACGTGAAGCCTGGGATGTTGGTGCGGGCCAAGGTGGCGATCGTGGACAGCTTCGGCGCGATCGTGCAGTTCTCGAGCGGCGTGAAGGCCCTCTGCCCTCTCCCCCACATGTCTGAGTTGGACGTCGCCAAACCTCCTAAGAAATTCCAGGTACCAAACCACTACATTTTTGTCAACGGGACCCTTAGTCCCTCCTCTACCTTTCTTTATTGGGTGGGTGGGTCCCTGTACTGTATTATTCATTAGGGAAATTTACAAATAACCCCCTAATGTTTCTGAATAGGGGGGTAAAATGGGAATGTCAAAAAAATTAACTAACTTTTCTGAATATTATAAAAAAAACTCTATATTTTCAGATTTTCAAAAAACCCCCTATGGTAAACTTTTCATTTTTAAAAAGCCCCCTCCATCCACTTTTCCGGGCGGGTCCCTGTATTGTATTATTAATCAGGGGAATTTAAAAATAGCCCCCTAACTTTTCTGAAAAGGGGGGTAAAAGGGGAATTTCAAAAAAATTAGCTAACTTTTGAATGGAAAAGTGGATGGAGGGGGTTTTTTGAAAATGAAAAGTTTGTCAAGAGGGTTTGTTGAAAATCTGAAAATATATATTTTTTTTTGTAATGTTCAGAAAAGTTGGGGGGTTATTTGTAAATTTCCCTATTAATTATGCACCGTAACCGTAATACCTCTTTGAATCCTTGAGTCAGGGGCTAACTGTGTGCACTTCTGTTTAGTGCGAGGAGTAGCTAGTACAGGGACTAACTATGTGCATTTTCCCCTTTGTCAATTAGTAACATTTTAATGGAAACTAACCTTGATAAAATCTGAAACATGAGATAATACTATTGGTTTAGGCTTTAGAAACTTCAGGTACCTGTTTTCCTTAAAGCTGGTACGAGAGGATTAGGATTTTGTAGGTTTTGGAAATTAGTGAATTTTTAACGGGAATAAACTTAGATAAAATTAAAACGCGAGAAAATTATTGCGGACCTCTACATGTTGGGCCTCCTTGCAACGTTGTGATACCATTAACATACTTTGACTAACTGATACTGTGGTAAGTTTTTTTTTCTTGGATGAAACAGTTAAGAGAGAAAAGAAATAATTTTTAGTTCCGTTAGGAAAAACCTAATAGGAAATGATTACGTAGATGGCGTAGACTGTACTTAATACATGCCTTTACTATTAACCTTCGATGAATTAATTGAATTGGTATGTGAAAATACATCTAAAAGTTTATAATTTTTTTTCTCTGATTTTTTTTATTTGTAGGTTGGAGCTGAGCTGCTTTTCCGTGTTTTGGGCTGCAAATCCAAGAGAATCACTGTCACACACAAGAAATCACTTGTATGCTTTCTCTTATTTCCCTAACATAATATAAAACCAATTATTTATTTTATTTTTGCTTGAGGGGGTCACAAATATCATGAAATCTTTGGTACTCAATTTGCAGGTCAAATCGAAGCTGGATATTGTTTCTTCTTATGCTGATGCAATGGAAGGAGTTGTTACTCACGGATGGATATCAAAAATAGAAAAACACGGTTGCTTTGTTAAGTTTTATAATGGAGTGCAAGGTTTTGCTTATAGGTTGGTCTTTTCTTTTTCCTTTTTTTTTTCGATTTATTTAGGTGGAGTTTTGCATGCATTTATGAGGTTATAATGTGGTCATATACATCATATCTTTGTCTAGTTGTGAAATATATTAATGTGAAATGGAGCAATGCACGTAGGGTTAATTATTTGTTATATGATACCATAGATAATTAATGCTGATGTTTTTGTGTTTTTACAGTCGATCTTTACTAGAGCATTAACTAATTATATACATATATTTATATATTTTATCTTTACTAGGTCGGAGCTTGGTTTACAGCCTGGAATTGAAGCAGAAACTGTATATCACGTTGGACAAGTTGTCAAATGCAGAATAGTCAGTTCTAAAGCTGCTACAAAGAGAATAAATATTAGTTTTGTCATATCTCCTAAAAGGTTATTATTTTAATTTTCGTTTTTCATTCAATTGGAAGGATATGTTCATTTGGAGTTCCATATTTACTAAGGATAAGAAAAACCGGATCATTATACCATTTTAGTTGAATCCCAATTAATTATTTAATATATATTTATTTATTTTTGCTCAATTGCTTATAGACAATTTAGTGCAAAAATATATATTTAGTTATTTATTCATTTAATTATTTTAGATCGGATGAAATTGCGAATGTGGGAACTATTGTTTGTGGAGTTGTGGAGCATTTGAGTCCGTCAGCAGTAATTGTCAATTTGAGTGAAAATTCTAAAGGGACCATTTATACTGAACATTTAGCTGATTATCATGGTAAATTTTATTTTAATTTTATTTTATTCAGTATTCATTTATACATTATAGTAACATTTTTATATAATTTCTCTAATTATATTGAGCAGTGCAAGCTTCTGCATTGAAGAACGTATTGAAGCCTGGATACAAGTTTGACCAGCTTTTAGTCATAGGTAAAATGTTTCATTAAACCTAATAACTAAACTTCAATTTTAATATAATAACTGATTTATTTTTGTTAGTTTATTACTGATTTGTGTTTAATTGCAGATTCTGAAGGAAATAACTTAATTTTGTCCGCAAAATCTTCATTAATTAATTTTGCAAGTGAGATTCCTTCAGAGGTTTCTGAGATCCGTTCTGGATCTGTAGTCCATGTATTAATTTATTCTCTCTTTTAATTTTTGTATTTTCCATTTTTTGTCTGAATAATATAATTATCATATCATTACCTACTTTTTGCAATGGTAAACTAATTATATTTTATTTTTTTATTAGGGTTATATTTCCAACATAATTGAAGCTGGATGTTTTGTTCGCTTTCTTGGAAATTTGACTGGATTTTCTCTCAAGCATAAAGTATATTCTGTTCCTCCAATTTTCTTTGTATAATGCATAATTTTTATTCTTTACTAATTTATAATCTGCTTGCTAATTTGTATTATATTCTTTTCTTTCAAAAGGCGACAGATGAACAGATAGAAGAATTAACAGATGCATTCTATATTGGACAATCAGTTCGAGCTCATATTCTCAATGTGAGTTTTATTATTATATACATCCAAATCAAGTACAGGTTTTGTATGTCAATCAATAATAATTATTTATTGTATTTATATTTATAGGTGAATTCTGAATCTGGACGCATTAAACTTTCGCTACAGCAGTCTCTTTGTGCTTCTTCAGATGTTTCGTTAATTCAAGGATATTTCCTTTCTGAAGAAAAGGTAAGTAGGAAAAAGCAAAACCATTTCTTTTTCTCTGCAAAGTAAAAAATAATATATTTTATTTTTAATTTTTTTTGTTCAGATTGCAGCACTTCAGAATTCAGATCAAGACTGGGCGAAGAGTTTCAGCATTGGAAGTTTGGTTGAGGCGAAAATTGATTCGAAAAATGAATTTGGCTTTGTTGTGAGTTTCAAGAACCAAACCAATGTTGTTGGTTTTATTGCAAATCATCAATGTAAGATTTTTTTTTATCTTATTTCAATTATATCTAGCATAACCTTCGTTTTACAAAACCAAGGAACTTTTTTTGGGTTCCAATGTAATTATCCCTATTCTTTTTTATGATATATTTTATGTACAATTAAACTATGTTACTAATTGATTGATTAATGTATATTTTAGTGGGAGATGTGAACGTGGAGTTGGAATCTACTGTTAAAGCTGTTGTCTTGGACATATCAAGATCTGATGGTTTAATAGATTTATCTCTCAAATCTGAACTGGTTAGCGTAGCGAGCACTGATAAAAAGAAGGTAAGCTTTACTATTCACGCTATTAATTAACTTTATCTTGTTTGGAAAGTGTTTTAACATTTCAAATTTACCCACCGAAAATCTAAGATGTGTCAACTTATTCAAATCCATTTTCTTGGGAGGGTAAATTTGATGGATTTTAAGTCTTGAGGGGGTAATTTAGATAATTTTTTTTGATGGGACTATTCTATTAGTAATTTATTTTTTAGTTAATATTAATTTTTATTAACTGTGAATTTAAGAAGCGGCGAAGGAGTTCAGCTTCTGATTTGGAATTACATGAGGAAGTAAATGCAATTGTGGAGATTGTCAAAGAGAATTACTTGGTAATTAAACTGAATTAAAATCTTTTGAGGAATTTCATTTAATTACTGTGAAAATCTACTGAATCGTTTTTTATATTTATTTATGTAATTTAATTTTTTTGGTGATGCAGGTTCTTTCAATCCCAGAGTATAATTATTCAATAGGCTATGCTTGTATAACTGACTATAACTTGCAAAAACTGCCTCACAAGTCATTTTCTCCTGGCCAAAGGTAATTTTATATTTTATTTTTTAGCAAATTCATCATTTTTATTCTTTGTACTATACAAAACCATACACTCAGCTTTAATTTCTTTTTTTCCCTCTAAAAGATTCATGTTTGAGGCCCTCTATGGAATCTATTGATTTTAGTTATATGCAAATATAAATTTGATTGACTTATGTATAGTTTTTTTTTGATAAATTTGGCTTTATTTTGTTCATGTTGTAGTGTTACTGCTGTAGTAGGAGCTCTTCCAAGCTCAGACTCGTCAGAAAGGCTTCTTTTACTTCTCAAAACATTGAGCGAAAAATCAAAATCTTCAAGCGCTAAAAGAGCAAAAATGAAGTCTAATTGTAGAGTTGGATCTCTTGTTCAAGGAGAGGTATGAGTTTTATTTTATCCTTCCCTTTTTTTTTTCTTTCTTGGGCCAATAAAATATTATGTGAAATCACTATAAATTAGAAATATCATGGATACCCTCTTAAAATATTGGAAATATCACATATGTTATTAAAACATAAGAAATATCGTATATGCCCTTTGTCTTTCCCTATTTCTCGGATCATAACTTTTATCTATAAATGAATGAAATTATGCATTTTTAACTTATAGGATTGATAGTAATAAAATTTATTCAATTATAGTTTCTCATTATTTATAATACTTTGTTACAGATCATTGAGATTAAGCCGCTTGAGCTTATTATGAAACTAAGTGTTGGGCTTCACAGTCGAGTCCATATAACTGAGGTATGTTATATAATCATCAGATATTCATTTCTTGCCAGCTGTCAATTTATTAATTGGAATTCTTTTTCATAGGTATTTGATGATTCAAATGGCCTTTTGGAAAATCCATTTAGCAAATTTCGAATTGGAGAGACTCTCCATGCACGAATTGTCGCGAAATCTGATCACTCAAAAAAGGGCATAAAAGGAAATTCTTTTGAGCTGTCTCTTAAACCCTCTTTACTCTCCGGTAATTTTCTCCCCAAATTATCCTTAAATACACAATTCACATTTAAAATTCATTTCTATTGAAATAATTTTGGATATTTCCCTTTCTTTTTGCAGGAGGTGAAGAAATTACGCCTCCAAAACAAGACTTCAATTTTCCGATCGGAAACATTATAAGAGGTTTCGTTATAAAAATCGACATAGAATGGGTTTGGCTAGCTGTTTCTAGAAACATCACAGCTCATATTTACATTCTTGACAGCTCATCAGAGCCAAACGAGCTTCAAAATTTCAGAAACAAATACAAAATCGGTCAACCCATCAAAGGGAAAATCATATCAATAAACGAAGAAAAGAGATTACTAAGACTGAAACCTGAAAGTTCAGATTCAAATTCCAGCGGTTGCGACAATATAAATCAAGGCGATATAATTGGAGGAAAAATAAAGAAGATTTTGCCAGGTGTCGGCGGTATATTGGTCCAAATCGGGCCGCATTTACATGGAAGAGTTAATTATACTGAAATTAAAGATGAGTGGGTTGATGAGCCGATTAAGGGTTTTAGTGAGGGCCAGTTTGTTAAAACTAGGGTTTTGAATAAGGGTTTTTCTTCTGAGGGAACTATGCATGTTGATTTGTCTCTTCGTTCTTCGTTACTCAGTTCCTCTGATAGAATGTAAGTGCCAGAATTAAATTTGCGGTTTCTATTTTTTTTTGAATATTTCTTTCTTTTATTATTATTTTTTTAAGAGACTAGGCGATTTTATGAGAGTTATTTTTGTTTATAGGGAAGTTTGTTCCGACCGATTTGAGAAAATTGATGATGTGAAGCCTAACATGGAAGTATGGGTAAGTATCTTCTTTTCATTTTTTTTAATAAAATTCATGCTTGTAATGTTATTTTATTGTTACAATTTCTCACAATGGGTCACAAAAAACATATTTTTCAACATATAATATGCATTTTGTAGGGTTATGTGAAGAATGTTACTCCAAAAGGGTGCTTTATAATGCTTTCGCGAAACATAGATGCTCGTATTTTAATTTCACATTTATCAGATGAATATATAGAAAATCCTGAAAAGGAGTTTCCTATTGGCAAACTTGTACTTGGCAGGTAATATTTTTTAAATATTGAAATAATGTTAATTGTGCAATTAAACCAACAATTTGGAACATATTGAAATTTCGATCGACAAATTCATGCAGGGTTGTTTCTGTTGAAGCCTTGTCTAAGAAAGTTGAGGTGACTTTAAAGAAGAATATGAATACTAAAGAGTCAAGAAAGGCTAGTGAGATTGATTTTAGCAATATAAATGTTGGTGATGTAATTAATGGACAAGTTAGGCGTGTTGAGTTGTATGGTTTGTTCATAACAATTGAGAATAGCAAACTTGTAAGTTATATTATTTTGGGTTTGTGACATTATTTTGAAGGGGGGTTTTATTTTATTTTATTTTTTGGTGATTATGTAGGTTGGTTTGTGCCATATTTCTCAAGTTTCAGAAGAATCGATTGATGATCTTCATCAAGTTTACAAGGCTGGTGATAGAGTCAAGGCTAAGATCTTGAAGGTATATATATGTTTGTTTTATATATTACCATTTTTTTTTCATTTTGTTTGTTTTATTTTCTAATTTCAGTGTTGTATTGTTTGCTTCCTTAATTGATAGCTGATTTGGGTGATTTTATTCCAATTAAGGTTTAACATATCAACCTTTGTTCTACAGCATTTAAGAAAGAAAATAAATTAACCGAAATCAGTAGTGCTAACTCATACATGAAACCCAAAAATACACTGATATACTAAAACCTTTATTTATTTATTTATTTTTCGAAATATTTAGGTTGATGAGGTGAAAAACAGAATCGCTCTTGGGATGAAACAATCTTATTTCGACCAAGGCTCTGACGATGAAACAACTCAAAACCATAGTAAAAGCTCAAGTGAAAACAACAATTCTCTCAAAGCGGCTTTAATGAACGATATGATTTTTGGCTCGTTAGTTCAGAATAAAGACGCTGCTATTAAAGAAGGAAAATCTAGGGTTTCGGTTCCAACTCTTGAGGTTCATTTAGGTGAATGTGAAGACTCAGATAATGAAAATAAGGTCGCTTCTGACGAGTTAGTTAATGAGAAAGATACCGATCCTGCTTCTAGAAAGGATATTAAGCTTGCAAAGAAAAAGGCAAAGGAACAAAGGTTTGTAACTTTGTATAATAATTTTCTATTAACCTTCTTAGTCTTTACTGAATCTCTCTCTCTCTCTATCCCCATGATCTTTTGTGACTTGAATTAGTCATGAAGAGTCGTACTAGCCTATGAGTCCTTTCCTTTTTAAGCCTAACGGTTGCGAGACTATTTAATTTGAATGTATTTTATTTTATTTTATTTTTTGGTGTGTAGGGAAATTGAAATAAGTGCAGCAGAAGAAAGGTCGCTAAAGAAGGAAGTACCGACAAGTGAGGAAGAATTTGAGAAAATGGTGAGAAATTCACCAAACAGTAGTTACGTTTGGATTAATTACATGGCCTTCATGTTGGACCGTGTAAATGTCGACAAAGCTCGAGCCATCGCTAAAAGGTAACTGAAAAAATGATAATTTGAGGAAATTATGAATTATGTACTTATGATTTTGAGTGGTTATTTGTTTCTTTTGTGATTTTGATCCTTGATTTTGTTGAATGGAAGGGCGTTGAGCACGATAAATGTTAGAGAAGAGGATGAGAAGCTGAATATTTGGGTGGCATTATTCAATTTGGAAAATGAATATGGAAATCCTCCCAATGTAAAACCCTAATTTCTCTTGTTTGTATCTTGACTTAGTTCTAATAGTTCTAGTAATTTCTCGTACGTCTTTTGACCTGGTTTTAATAATGATTTGGATGTGAATTTAATAGGAGGCTGTAAAAAAGACATTTGCAAAGGCTTTAGAATTTTGTGACCAAAAGAAGCTGCATTTTGCCCTTCTTGGCATGTATGAGAGAACTGAACAGCACGAGTCAGCAGAAGAACTTGTTGAAAAAATGACCAAGAAATTCAAATCATCATGCAAGGTTTGTATATTTCTTCTTTAAATTTTGAAATGGCCTCAAATGGAGTAAAAAAAGGAGTAAACATAATCAACAATCCTATGTTTAAAATGACATTCAATGCTATGTTTAAAAGTGAAGAGTTATTTCTCACTTCCTACGTAAAATTTTGTTGTTAGGAAGACTCAAATATTTATTTCAACAATTAGTGCTTTATTAATCAAATCTCTACAGAACTTGTTTCAAACCCTACTTGGCAGAAATTAATTTCTAATAGATCAAGAATTCCTTTTTAATTCCAGGTTTGGTTGCGATTCGTTCAGAATAGTTTAAAGCAAGGCAAAGATACTTCTCCTGAAATTGTAAAGCGGGCCCTTTTGAGCTTGCCTCAAAAAAAGCACATTAAATTCATCTCACAAACCGCAATTTTGGAATTCAAAATCGGTGTTGCTGAAAGGGGAAGATCGATGTTTGAGGGAGTTTTGAGAGAGTACCCTAAAAGAACCGATTTATGGAGCGTATACATTGATCAAGTAAACTTTTGTTTATATTCTTTTTGTTTTTCAGTTTGCTGTATTCATTATTTTGTTGTCTGTCTTTTGTTATTTATGTTTTGTGGTGGTTTTTCCTTTGTAGGAAGTAAGATTGGGTGATTGTGAAACTATTCGAGCTTTGTTTGAGAGGGCTACGTGTTTAAGCCTTCCTCCTAAAAAGATGAAGGTTTGTTTTTAGTTTATTTTTGTATATCGCAAAAAATAAAAAATCTATCAAGTATTTGGTTTTTTGAGAATAAAAGCTGTTATTTATTTAATTATTTTTGCAGTTCTTATTTAAGAAGTATCTGGAGTATGAGAAGACCCAAGGCGATGAAGAAAGGATTGAGCATGTGAAGAGTAAAGCTTTGGAATTTGTTGAGAGCTCAATGGCCTAATTATTATCTTGTAAATATGGTGGTGGTTATTCTTTTTCGATCAAAGGAGTAACCTCATGTTTAGTGCTGGAGAAGAAAAGTATGAAGAAATTTATTTTCAATTTTGGATCGAGAGGATTTTATGCGTAGGAAGAGTGTATTTGAGACTATTTAAATTTGATCCATTTTGAGGACTCTCAGGATCGGTCTTTTTATAGATTGAATTTTTAGCAATCTTGTATTATTTTTTTGGTGTCGAGATATTTTGTTATTTGATGTATGCTATGTATTTGATAATTAGTTGATTTCAATTATTTATAGTGGCATTAGAGATCCTTGGCTCAATAGGAAGTTTTTTTAACTAGACTTTGTTCTTGAATTTCGATAAAAAGAAAAACAAACTTTAAAAGTACCCAATTCCGTGCTTTATTCTACTACTAATGAAAAACCAATCTCTTGGGGGCCGTTTGGCATGCGGAATGAGTAGAATGGAACCGAATTATAAGATGAAGTAAAAAAATTCTGGAATTAGCAATTCTTTGATTTGTTTGGATGCTGGAATTATAAGATTCTTCAGAAAATATGATTTTTTGTTTGATTGTTTGAAAAATTCTGGAATTTTGTTGTGGATACGAAACTTGAAAGTAGTTGTAAATATTTGAATAATTATTTAATTAAAATTGATGACTATGAAGAAAGTAATAAAAATATATAATTAAATTAATAAATGGCAAAAGCAACAATAATCCAACAATAATGACAAAAGCAACAACCAATATCAGATTTATATATTCTCTTTAGATATATATTCCGTTCATGTATCCTTCCTCGTGATAATGATTTGGTCATTTTTCTTCCGTCTCACCTTATAATCCAAGACGCAACAAAAATCACAACAAAAGCAACAATATGTTCTTCATCGTGATTCTCATCTTCATCATGATTCTCTATCTTTTGTGATAACCTATGCATTACACAATATTAGCTAATTAAGTATAACATTATCCAACCAGTCAAAAACTTCATAGTTTAAAAAAAATAAAATAAAATGGCAAATTTGACCCTCCCAAAATAACTGATAAATGACTGCTTAGGTTTGGTATTGAGATGGAACCTGTACCAGTAACTAGCAAATCTGATTGGCATCGTGCTGATTTTTTTTATAGTCGGGGATTTAACTTGACATAAGTCATGACCCAAAATAAGTAATAAATACAATCCAATTTTGATTAGTTTTGAGTAGGTTAGCTGAAAATTGAAAATTGAGCTAATTTGTGCAAAATAAAGAAGTTATATTAAATTGAATTGAATAAAGATTTAACAGAGAGTTATTACTAAGTTACTAAACTGTGAAAAATAGAGATTAAGTTGAATAAAGAATAAATAAATATTTTTTTCTTAATTTGAATAGACCATTATACTAACTGTGCAAAATAAAAATTGAAGCTTTCCAGCTCCATTGAGCTAATGACTGAGAATATTAGGCCAAAGCTATAGATTGTAGAAATTGAGCTAAAGATTGAGTTTTCAGCTCAACTGTGAAGTTAAGCCAGAGAGAGAGAGAGAGAGAGAGAGAGAGAGAGAGAGAGAGAGAGAGAGAGAGAGAGAGATTGTGGTAGGCAGTCATTAAGCGGTACAGCTACTAAAGCAGAAAATACAAACGAGAGAGAGAGAGAAGAGAGAGAGAGAGAGAGAGAGAGAGAGAGAGAGAGAGAGAGAGCAATTACCTTTGTGGAATGAATAGTGAGAGAGAGCTCAGAGGAGCCCATGCCAATAACCCTAGACGGAGTGGAGAGAGGCTCAATTGGAGCTTGAGTGGAGAGAGGCGGAAGCTGTGCGAGATGAGCAGAGGGAGAGAGACTGTCAACGGCAATTTGGCATTCTAACTCTTTGGAGAATTACGTTTTCTGGATATCATATAACAAAAGTTATTCCGGTAAAATATAGTTCCAATTCTTAAAGCACTACCAAAAAGGGAATTTGAGTTTTGCAAAATTTTGAAATGCAAATTCTACTCAAAATCCACCACTCCAAACAGCCCCAAGGGCAGCATAATGTTATGATTGTATCAAGTCAAAATACTTGTGGCTTTGTGCAGTTCGTGATATATTGTGCATTGATAATGTAAGCATTATTTTTTTTCCTTATTGTATCTTATAAAATCATAAACATGTTTTAATAATTTCAGGATGTTGCGGATGAGGCAAGAGTTTTCTGATTTACCTCAAGCAATCTATATGCCCTAGTATGAACAAGGTGTGGGGAAGCAATATGTCTAGCTTATCGAGATTTTAGTGGTGTTACTGTTTAGTTCATTTTTGACGTAATAGATATTTTTTTGGATGCTTGTTAGGTTGTTAGATTCAAGATCCAATTGTTTCTGAATGATGTGTGAAACATATCAAGTTTCAATGTGAAGTGAAACCCCACAAAATTAGTGCTCAATATTATTATATGATGTCATAATTTATTCCCAATTTATATGGTGTTCTTTATAAAACTGGGCCGGGCCATATTTCTCTTTTCTTAATTACGAAGGAATGAGATTGACCTAGTCAACGTTAATATCTCTTTTACCAGCGATGAATATCTAAACCCTAAAACTTTTCATTTCCCGAAGTCTCGCGCTCCTCTTCCGATTCATACATCTCTCTCTCTCTTCTCTTTCCTCCGACGGTGCCTCGTTGTAGCGGTAATAATATGATGGTGATGTGATGATAGACATAATGTTGATGTTGATGATGATAGTGATGAAATAATAATAATAATAATAATAATAATAATAATAATATAGAGTTTATTAGTAAAATATTAGGGTAATTAATAATAAGTAAATTAGTTGTTTGAAGAGGATAAGGTTGGTTAGAAAGACATGTGAATTTGTTAGAGGGACAATTATATACCTCCTTTTGAGTCTTGCAATAATCAACTAAGAAATGAAATGAATTAATATTTTATCTTTTCTTCTATTTCTTCTTTCTCTCTTTTGTTTCCATTTGTTTCCTTCTTATTCTTTTCTTATCCAAAATATAAAATACTTATCTTCTTCAAATTCATCTTAAATTCACAAATCCACTCTCATTCTATTCAAAACCCTAAATTCGATCCAATTATCCCCAAATTATCCTAAGTTTCAGATCCAATTATCCCCAAATTATCCTAAGTTTCAGATCCATACAATACTGAAATAATCCTAAATCCGACTTTTGCATTAAAACCCTTCTAACCCCAAATTAACAGTCACATTCAAAAAGATCTGTGACAAATGGTATCAGAACCGCGATCTGGCCCGCTATATTGATTCAGTTCTATTTAGAGTTGATCCGTGTTGAGCGAGTTGTAACTTGTAACCGATCTGTTTGAGATCGGTTTGGCTATTGCTCGTTGTTTTTTAGCTGAGATTGGATTAAGAGGAATATAAGAATAAGAGGATGTTGCTGATCTGAGGTATAGTCTAAGCGGAATTGAGTTTTGGTTATGTGATTGGAGCAGTCGTTGCCAAGAAACGAGATTTTAGGAGAGACAGGATTTCAGTTCTGTTGGAGAAGAGTTTTGCTGGTTCTAAATGAATGAGGCAATTAGGGAAAGAGAGAGTCTTATTTTATACATCTGAACACATTAGCATGCAATTCTAATCAACTCTCTCCTTTTTTTTTGAGTTCTTGGCAATAGAACATCAACAGTTTTTGGATGTCTAACCGAGGCATGTGAAATGAAAGTAAACAAAATTTCATTTCATTTCATTCCTATGATGTCTAACCATACATGTTCGAAGATGTCAAATATACAAATCTAAACATATCAAAATGTTTCAAACCATGTAGGTTTGAAACTTCAAATTTACATATCTAAGCATATCAAAATATTTTGAAAACGTCAAATTTACAAATGTAAACATGCCAAAATGTTTCGGACCAAACTATCATCGTCACTTTTGCAAATTGCTTTTATAAAAATTACAATAATCTAAGCATATCATTGTCTCGTCACTTTTGCAAAATGTTTCTTTTTAAGCATTAGATTAGAAACTCCAAACTTATTGGGTACTAGACGGGTAGCAAATTGTTTCTTTCTAAGCATTACATTAGAAAAAACGGAAGTTATTGGGCACATGACAGGTGCCCAAAAAGCTTAACCGGCCCTAATCAGATTCAGGGATCATGTGAATTTACTTTTTGTATAATTCTATATATACGATTATTTCTATATTATCATTTGTCCGCACGGATCATATTGAACAAATAAACAATAAAACAGATATTAAAATAAAACAAACATTAAAAAAATATTTATTCATAACCTGCATTATATTACTAAAGTACTCTGATAAATGTGGTATTTAGCCTCTCCTGGATAAAAAGAATATTTAACCAACCCTTCATTTTCAATATTTATTCACATATCCACAATACACATCGACTTCCTTTACTATCACTTGCACATGACAAAGAAAAAGTAACAAATTATTACAACAAGTATCACAACTCCACAAACCCTTCTTTACGAGTGACACCTACTCAACTGACTGTACACAAACCTGCTTCCTAGCCTAAACAAATAACTACTTAAATGAGCGCATAGTGAACGCGTTCAAAACAAATAATAACTTACTTAAGTGAGCGCATAGTGAACGCGCTCAAGCGTCTGTACTACTTGATTGACAGTGATGTGCGCGGCCTGTGACTCGAATTTCGTACTTTGTCCACCTGGCGACATGAGAACGGCTTCTTGTTGTAAGCTTGTGAGCTCTAAGAATTGCACCAGCAAGTCCCCGTCCAATATTGTCGGTACTCCAGCCTGCAATATGTTAAACCAAGTTAAAATTATGAATGATAAAGAGTAGATACATACTTAATGGTTAAACCAAGTTAAAATTAAGAAGGATAAAGAGTACATACATAAATAATGGTTAAACCAAGTTAAACTAATGAATGACAGAGTACATACGCAATGGTAAAACCAGGTTAAAATTATGAATGACAGAGTACATACTCAATGGTAAAACCAAGTTAAAATTATGAATGACAAAGAGCACATACATACTTAATGGTAAAACCAAGTTAAAATTAAGAATGATGAGTACATACATACTTAATGGTAAAACCAAGTTAAAATTATGAATGACAAACATAACATACCGGTGCGCCACGTGAGCGGAACTCCTTGTGGTCGTTTCCCAAGACGGGAGATGTGAGTTTATGATTAGAGAGTCTGTCTTGAACAACTGCTAATAGTTGCTGCTCCTCTCTGAAATATTTCGAATTTCAACAATCAACCAGTTATTTATTACTGTTGATGAACAACAAACAGAAACTGTAGCATTTTAAAGTAGAGTACTACTGAGGAAAGGGGCTTGCTTTGAGTTTTTAACAAGATGGCGTATTTAGAATTTGTAATAACAGATAAAATACTACTTTCTGAAAAAGTGTAAATGGTAGGAATAAAAAAACAAAGAGAAAAGGGAAAAATAACTGTCATTATATCGGTTTTGAGATATTATTTAGATCACAAATATAGGTGCTCAGGAGATGTTTTTTCAATAGGAAAATGCAAAAAAAAAAGGTTTTTTAAGTTAATTGTGAGAAATAAATGGGTTGTTGTAAAAATATGCTAAAAAAATTAGACTAAAAATGCAATAAACTACACTGATATAACACACCAAATTTGAACTGATTAAGGATGAAACAGAACAGTCGGAAATGGACTCTCAAATGATAAAATAAAATTGAAGTTAAAAGAAAATATAAATGACTATTATTAACTCACCTAGTGAGTGGGATCAGAATGAAGACACTTCCAAGCAAAGTACTCGCAACAATACTATTATAAGCTGACTCAAGCAATCTCTCACTACCATTTCCACCATTTAGCCCATCATCAATCAGAAGCTTGTATGAAAATGAAGCCTACAAACATTTCGAATTAAGATATAAAACAAGAATGCAAAGGAAAGAACTTAGCAAAATCAGATTGAAGTGAGAAAAATAACTTGAGGCATTAAAAAGGGTGCAAAAATACCTTTTGGATACTCATGACGGTTTCTCCCATGTAGAATGAACAATTTATGTTCAGATTCTTTTCTGGGCTTTCATAAGCTGCATGATAACACCAATATAAACATCATATTGTTTAAAATTACTTCATTATCTATGCAAAACTAGTGAGTGCAATTGATTGATAGACATTAGGAGGATGGAATGTAAATTATTTCTGAAAAGCATAAACTTTCCATGACAAAAATGGATTTGTGGTAATATCTGCAACTGAACATCAAGTAATTGACTGCACACTGAAGACCTATTTTTCAATTTTATGCACAAATAAATGATCCCTAAATCCTAAGGGCTTTTACAATTTTATCATGTCACCAACCCTGTTTTCTCTCATCTCTTCCTGCTTTTTTTCCTCCTTAAAAGCATATTATAATCCTGTGTTTTTGTACATTATATAATGTATGAATTGAAATACCTTCCAAATTTTTGATACATGAAAGGATTGAAATGCTGCCTCTGCGATCTGAAACAACGGCAGTTTCACAGTCCATTAGAGCACAATCAGCCACTACTCTTTGAGCTGGATCTGAAAATTCCAACTCCAATTTCTTCTGCTCCTAAAATGATTTAAAAATAAAAGAGAGAAACATTTCGATTAAGAAGAGTAATATAGACAGGGGAAACAGAAACAAAAAAAGGCAACTTCATCTATACCCTCCCAAAACAATCTTTGAAAAAGCCCAGTAAAAAAGTACAAATATCAAACTTACCATTCTAAAACTACAAACTCAACAACAACAAAAGGATTTTACAAAAACGTACTACTTTTACATTTGATATGGGTAAATGTAAATATAATTAATGCCAATTTGATATTGCCCGTTTTGCAAGAACAAATTCGGCATTTTGAGCTTCGTTTCAGTTCACGTAATATACATAATTATAGCAAATAAAATGTACCTCATGATAAGAATAGAAAAGAATGCCGTCACGACAATCGCCAACGGCTATTCTTCTCAAAAAAGACTTCAAACAAGTTATTGTAAACCGTGTCCTTGTAATAGCGAGCTTTCTCAATCTATGAGGGCTTTCACCGACAAATCCAAACACACTTAGCTGTATTCAAAACCAATGAATCAAATGAGAATCTAAGAAATAACATATATATAATAGTAAATCATGGATAACCAACAAAACATATTACGTATTATAGCACTAAAAACATATAGTTCTTAAATCTTTTAGGGGTATGCATGATATTTTCACCTTTACGATATTCTAATACTGGGATAAATGCACCATTAGTCCCTGTACTTCAATCAGGTTACAAGTTAGTCCATGTCTATACATTTATTTTCTTTAGTCCTTGTGCTTTTATAAAATAGTGCATGGATATTGGATAGTCCTGACTTAACAGTTAATAAATTTTCTAAATGACCATTTTGCCATTTAAAAGAAAAAAAGAAAAAAAAATCCCTTTCAAATTGTTAAAAATTATTTTCTAAAAATTATTATAAGAAAAAATTCTTTTCTAAAAATTATTAAAAGACTATTAAAAGAAAAAATTTCTTTCATATTTTTGGGAAAAAAATCCTTTAAAACTGTGACTAGTTTAAAGTACAGCGACTAACTTGCTCCCAATTAAAATATAAGGACTAAAGGTGCATTACCCCTTAATATTTTGAGCGGTTAAACATGGAACTATTTCAACAAAAGGAGAAAACAAAGCAAAAGAGATTCATTCTTACCACATTACCAGCAGCAGCTAGGAAATGGTTATCAACATAAGAGCAAACAGCAAGCACGGCTCCGTTCAACGTGCTTTGAGAGACCAATCGCATTGCGCCAGCTGGCGCTTCTTCAAACTGAGGCGGGTTTTTTGAGGGGCTCGTTGGATCGTCAGATCCGTATGGATTTACGTCGTGAAATGGGGAAAAGGACTGAGTGCTTTTTAGACTTAGAATGACCACTCGGCCCTTTGTACTGGTTTAGTTAGAGAAATTTTGTTAGTGGTTTGGTTTAAAGAGATCAAATAAAAATATGTACAAAAAATTCATTTGTTTATGAAATGGTTAGATATTTTGATCATTTGAACTTGATAGATTTTTGAGTTTTAGAAAGGATGAATTTGATATTTTGAGCATTTGGGAGAGTAAGCTTCACAATTTAAATTTTTGAAAGGGTTAATACGAAACTTTCCGCAAACCAAAAGCAAAAACTCCACAAAAAATAGGCAAGAAATTAACCGTTCAGGTTCATCGCTAAACATTCCGATGATACTTGAGCAGACAAATTTAATGGATTTTGAGTACTCAAAAGGGTTAACAAAACATTTTAATCTTCTGAAAGGGTGCATAAGCAATTTTCCACAAGCAAAAGCAAAAACAAGAGAAAAATAGACAAGAAACAGAGCCTAACCAACCTTTCAGGTTCATCACTAAACATTCCGATCATATTTGAATGGATAAATTTGATGGATTTTGAGTACTCAAAGGGTTAATTAAACATTTTAAACTTCTGAAAGGGTATACACGAAATATTCCGCAAAACAAAACCAAAAGCAAAAACAACACAAAAACAGGCAAGAAACAGAAACTAACTAACCTTTCAGGCTCACCAGTAGGCATGATGGGCCGAACAGCAGACCGGCTCGTTCCAACAACCAGCACTTGCCCACTGCCCGAATTAACTATCGTGAAACATTTTGCGGTCTCGCCCTCCTCAAACTTGAATTTCGAAACGAGGGACCCGGTCAGAGGGTCCACTTGGCAAATGTCAGAAGAGCACGAAGGACTGCTATCTAGTCCTGTTCTTATCACGAATAGCGTTTTGGTCTCGCTGTGATAGAGGATTTTACGCGGATTGCCTTCGATTGGGAATTTCTGCACGTTCAGTCTCTTGCTGTGAACCATTTCCACCTGCAATGTTAAACAAGCGTAAAGAAATGAATATATAATCTTCATTTGTGATTATTAAGCCCGCAAAGCAAACCGAAGAACTAAAGCAGAAGCAAACCCAATTAAATTAAAAAAAAAAATCAAAGAAAGAAAATTACCAAATGCAAACTATTTTCAGAAACAAATAAAATGCCAAAGGGGCAATCAGCAAACTTGACAGCAGTGACATGAGAGGCCGACTGAAAGGAGACAGAAGTATAAGCAAGACTCTGTCTTGAAGCATGCAAAATCCAAGGCCGATCGCTCAGCACAATCAAATCCTCACCAGACTTATCACTCAAAGAGACCAAACTAACCGGCATTATTCCGATTCTTCTCACGGCTATCATTTCAAGAATCGCCGTTTCTGATTTAGACACACGATCGCTCGATTCGTTCGGCGAGAAGAAGTAAAATTTCGACCATTCGAATCTAAGCAGCATTCCGTTTCGAAGGCCTGAAAGGACGTACAATCTGTCTGATAAAACTAATCTCACACTTTCAGGGACACAGCCGCTAATTGGGCAGCCGAGCGAATTGCTGACCGAAATTCGCCCAACTGCTAAGAGTCTGAAAAGCTCATTTGTTTCCAGTGAGAATATTTCCACTGAGGGTTTGTGAGTGCCAATCACAACCACTTTACTCGCGTTTTGTTTTGCATTTTCATTTTGAGTTTGCTCACGTGTTAGTTGAACCTTTTCGTGAGGTATAGACATGCAGGAGATCTCATGATGAAGGAAAACACGGTGAATTTCGTACATTTCGTGTTTTTTTAAATCATCGGAATGAGATTTAATTCCTAGGATGTATAGAAAACTAGGGTTTGAGGTGGACACAAGAACCATGTTATCACC
The DNA here is from genome assembly GCA_027726005.1 of Juncus effusus. NCBI lineage: Eukaryota > Viridiplantae > Streptophyta > Magnoliopsida > Poales > Juncaceae > Juncus > Juncus effusus. The sequence goes on from CM050909.1 coordinate 5,653,721, forward strand.
AACTGCACCCACATTTATACTTAGTTTTTCAGGAGGAGTCCAAGAGGTGAAAACCGGTACTGAAACTGGTAATCCTTCAGAATGAGCGAGACTTGTTGGTAAACAAAGCCTCACACCTTTGTTATGTATTTGTACGAGCGCCAGGTCAGCGACCAAGCCACACGCTAATGTTGACACGTCAGACTGGAATCCAATATAATCGGTCACATCACTGAAACTCAACCCTACTGAAAGCACTCTTGTCTCTTCCAAAAAGGACAGAACAAGAAAAGAGTGGTACAAATCGTCCTTTCTCATTTTGAGACTCCAAGTGCCTGAAACGCCTTGATAAACAGGAGCGGTTTTGAGCAGCTTTTCTACACTAATACCGCTTCTAATCACCCTTAATGATCCGTCAGGTTTCATACCACAACAAGCGAAAATCTGATCTTGTTTCTCATCATGAAAATCAGCAATGGCTGAGTCCAAAATAGGCGCAATGCTTTGTATAGAGCCTGTATATTCCAATATACCATTTTTGAACTTCAAAACCATTCCATCTCCCATTTCTACAAGGCCCAACACAAGCCCGCTTTGTAACCATAGTAAACTTTTGCACGGTTGGCCAGAATATAAACAGTCAGAAATATTAATACTAATTCCTTCTGCATTAAAATTCATCTCCAGTGCAAAAATATCTCCATTGTCAAAACAAAACAATAATTTAGCACAAGTACGCACATCAGGTTGCCAGCTCCAAGCGCAAATGAATCTCAAATCCTGACTTTCACTTTCTGTATCTATATTCATCGGATCATTATTATTATTAACAACATCATAATTATTTCCAATTATTTCATCGCCGGAATCCCTCAATTCAAGCAACGCACAGGCCGCTTCATCAAACATTATTTCATCATCTAAAGCTGGAGGCGTTTTGGATATATCCACAGTGAAATTCTTATCCTCATTTAAACCAGATAAAGGTAAAGTTATTTTGTGAATACATCTAAGTATTTCAGGGTTTCTGAGATCCATTAAAAGCACATCACCGACACGGAAAAGAAAAACAAAGCCTGGGAAATGAGGAACTGTAGTTACGGTAAGTGCCAGGTGTCCGAATTCTGAGTACCGCGAAAGAATGCTTATTTTACTCAATCTGTTGTTATAGCCAAATAATAACAGTTCGTTTCCAGAAGCTCCTCTCCTGTGGAAATGAAGCGTCAGTTCCTGATATACTAAATTAATTGAAAAATGAAATTCAATTGAACAATTAGAAAATCAAAATATATTTAAATGTAGGGAAATTTGTAGGAAAAGGCCCTGCATTATGCTGAAATTGTAAAAAGAAACCATGTATTATTGAAAATTACAAAAACACCTGCCTTTCATTAAATTAATTGTAGGAAGTCTTGTGACATTTCAGCAATAATACAGGGTTTTCTCAATTTTGAATAATATAGGGGCTTTTTTGCAAATTTCCCTTAAATCTAAGAAGAAAAAAAAGGCACCTGTGCATAACAACAGCTAGAATTGGGTGATAATATCCTTCAGTATATAAATGATTTGTACTGCTTGCAATGAAGCACATGCTCCAAATTGTTCCGCGAATAGAAGCTCTAGATGTGCCCTTAAGATTCTCATCAGGTTCAAAAGGATACGAAATTTTCTGAAATTAATATACTATACAAATTAGATCACTTTTGTATTTTATTTTTTAAAGTCCTTAACAGGATCCTGCTAAGAAAGTATGTATGAAAAGAGGGCATTACATCTTTTATAAAGCTATTTCCAGCGCTTTGAGCCACAGGAAGAATTACGAATTTGTCGTCATAAGCACTAACAGCAACAAAATAACCTCTGCAATAAGTAGAAAAAAGTGGTTAGGTTTTTTCAACCGAATAATGAAATTAGAAACTCATTGTAGTGTCATTATTAAATAGGAACATTTTTATCGAAAAGGAAATGAGATTTTTTTTTTTAATTAAAATATTCTGTTTTGCGGTTTACTTACTCTGGATCAACAGCAATCATTCTTCCCAATTGATTCCTTGCATTGCCCGGTTGTGACAGCTCGACATGTGTAATTGCCATAAACCTAGATCAGACATTACATTATACTAGTTACTTGATAAAATATAATAATAATAATAATAATAATAATAATAATAATAATAATAATAATAAATACAATAGATTCAACAGAAATAACCAACCTATGCATCTCAGAGCTGAAGGCAAGAAAAGAAAGCTTTCCAGAGTCAGAAATAACAACTAACAAATCTCTTCCCTGTGCCTGCACAAAAATAAACAGCATTTTTTAAGTCTATTTAATCCTGAAAAATGTATGCATAAAACCGAAAAGTTGGCCATGAGGAACTAAAATCTAAGTCCTAATTCCATATTTACCCCAAAAAAAAAATATCATGTATTCCTGTAAGAATATCAAGTAGACGTATACCAATATATGGAGTCTTAGCTACAGCAGGTAACATATTTAATTTTGTCATTTGTGTTTGTAATTTTCGGAAATCCGGGGGGGTTCATTGCAAAATATATTTCATCACTAAAGTAATAAAATCAGAACCTGAGGAATGTATGGTTGGTATCTGTCATGCCAACTTAGAACAGCAATGTCTTTTATAATGCCAAATACAGTTTGCTCAAAAACTGTTTGTAGCACTCCATTTTCGCCGAATTCTACTAGCTCAAGAGAAGTCTCCTGAAAAATGAAAATAACATTAAACTATTAATAATTTCAAAATCATACAGAAGTATATTTATTGTTTGGAAATCAGAAAAAAGCTTATTTGATTGTTATAAAAATATAGTGTACATAGATGAATTCTCTCTTGTGCTCACTCTGTAATTTGCTCTAAGTTAACCTAATCTACCAAAATGTCTAATTACAATTCATTAGATCATAAACAGTAATTTAATCTGAGAATATGAATACAGGAACATCACAAGTAAATGAACCAATTGCATAAACAGTAAATTACTAAATACCCTTCCGAAAACGAAATCAGAGGAAGAAGGGGAGCGGAAGCAACCCTCAACGGCGTGTACCACGACGCTGCCTCGGAGAATACACTTGGCCAGGTAGTGGTTCGCCGTCGGCGGAGGCTCCGCCGCAGCAGCGGCCGCCAAGCCGTCCTCTCCGATCGCCATTCGATCACTGGAGTAAACGGTTGGTTAGGGTTTTGATATTGAATCGATTGATTGAGTGTTGATGATGATGATGATGATGGGAAGACGTGAGAGTTCGGAGCTCGTCGGTGTTTCGTGAATGTCCGGAGAGGGAGATTGGATTGACTTTCGTGTGGCCTGTGTAGCGAATGAGTAAAAGAATTAGAAGTAGGATAATCATATTACTAAACAAGGCCTTGTAAATTAAAAGATAGAATATGGTATTTACATAGAAAAGAAGTTTCATGTATAAAAACTGGATAAAATCTGGTATTAGAGTTTTGGAGAGAAAAAAATCTGATATTAGGGGTTGTGCATTCGGTCATTTCGGTTTGAATAGAATAAGAGCAAACTGAATTAAATCAAAGAATGAGATTTAAACACAATCGAACGAATAAATATAGAACAGAACCGAATAAAAAATTAAATATGTTTTAAATTAATAAAAATCTAAAGAACAACAACAACTAATTCAAAATATAACTAAATCATTAAACATATAATTAGCTTATTTTAAATATGATTTTTTTAATTTTAATTTTAAAATTTGAACATTAAAAATAAAAATTATAGTGTATATCAGTCGGTTCGGTTTATTCAGCTTTTCCAAACAAAATGAACCAAACCGATTAAAATGAATAATTCTTGATGGTGATGATGGAGTTCGGAGCTCATCGATGATGGAGAGGGAGATTGGTTTGAGTTTCTGTGTGTCGGTACATCGTGTAGGCTGTGTAGCGAATGAGTAAATAGTTAGAAGAGGGAGATTGGCGAGTCTGAAAGTGAACGAAGGTAGAGCAGAAAGTGGGTTATGTAGAACTCCGGTCGTAGATATCTTTTATGCTGGTGATCCTTCAAACACAGTTAACGACGTTAAAGTGGAGCCGTTTTCATTTAATCTCATATGTTATGATCTGAGAGATCTAACGGAAGATGCTGGTTTTGGAAAAATTATTTTCCAAAGGGTTTTGGAGCGTATCTGCTTCCTGGAACTTTAAGTATATATATGCCAATTCAATCAAGCATACATCTTCCTCTTCAAATATCAAATTGTAATAAAACGAGCTCAACTTTTTTGTGCTTCTTGATAACTTCAAGTAAAGTAGTCCACAGGACCTCTACAAAACCTACTCTCTTTTTCTTTTCTTTTTTTTTCTTTTTTGTTTTTTGTTTTTTGTTTTTGAAGAGTAGGCGATAGCTTACTAGCTAGATTTATAATTAAAATAAAGCGTATTTTTTACAATAGTTACATTCATTCTTGGGACATTTTTTTCGTAAATTTAATGGGGAAACAACACTATTCTAGCAAATCTGCACTAGAAACTAGGAGCCCTAGATTTGTCTTTGATGGCCAGTAGGCCAGTCCTGCCATCGCCGGAAATCTGCTTTGGAATGTCGGCAGTGAGATCCGATGAGCGTCTGCAATTCTTGAAGATTTTTGCGTTCCTATCCTTCCATAGGTTCTAGTTACACGCAAGCCAGGTGGCTTAGGGATAAAAGCATGTCGTTTGGGTTATCCCATGTTTGAGGGGTTGGTATCCCTAGTTTTGTGGTAACACTTTTCCATAATTGTGTGAATATGTGCATGTAGCAAATAAATGGTTGTGGGATTCTTCGCTATGTCCATTGCATAGGACACATGTGGTCTGGATAGAATGGTACCATATTTTAATGACATCCCATGTTTTTAATTTATTTTTTCTCAAGTTCCATCCGAATGATTTTGATTGTAAGTGGGGCAATTGAATGCCAGATTTTGGTGTTGTCCAGGTCCGTTATACCCGGTTTAGCAATGAAATCATATGTCCTTTTGACTTGGAAGTTTGTGTTTTTATTGCCTGCTTCCCAGAGGAAACTATCTTCTTGCTGGTCTAATCGTAAGTTTGCGACCTCTTCCTTGATATGATTCCACTATCGTTCGAGTATGGTGTTAAGTTGGTGGTCCCATAGATATTGTCTGGACATGTTTGAAAGATAGTCTGAAACCGTACCATTTTGATGTGTGCATCTTTGAAACAGTATGGGGTATTTTAGTTTCAATGGTTGGTCGGCTATCCATTTGTCAGTCCAAAATCTAATTTTTTGACTGTTTTCTAACTTTGTGTGAATCCTGCTGTTGAACCAATCTATTTTTTTTATTATAAGGAGCAGAAGTTATTTACAAGGAGTAATTACAAGAAGTTGGAAGGGAGAACCGAAAAGAAAACAAGGAAAAGGAAGAGAATAAAATAATTACATATCAAGAAAGATTAGCTTAAATAACATACTAAAGTTTGCGCCATTGTCACGGTCTCTCTTTTAATTGGGCGGATTTGGTGGAATTTCTCTTTTATTCGGGTCAGAATAGGAGGAATCAGGTGGTCAACTCGAAAAGAGGGGAAGAGTGAAGCTTAATCAGTTCTGGAGAGAGAGGGGTCATGGGGAGAGATGGAGCATTTTATTGTCATTATCTTTATTTTTCTTGTTGAGTGGGCCAAGCCCTTTGGGCTGGTATTATCTTTATATTTTTGATATTTGCTTATTGGGCCAGTGAGACTTGTAATGGAGAGTTAGACATTATTCTAAAATGGAGAGGATGTGAGGTCATGCTTGTTGTTCTCGGTTTGATGATGTTTAAAATAATTCCGTAATTACTAATCTTGTTTGGGAATGTCTTATAAGCTCAGAATGCCACACGTTCAAGTTTACGGAAATGGAGATTTCATCGGAATGGTTGCATCTCTCTGATCTCGGCAAGACTAGAAGTCATCACGCTTTTAAAGGATTTCAAGAGAGTATTCCAAGGCGTGGGAGCAAGCTTCTTTAGTCTTCTAGTGTGTTGTGTGTGTGGAGTAAGTAATTTAATTTGTACTAAAAAGAGAGTAAAATCTGAAATTTATTAAATTTCTGCTAGTTCCATTGGCAATGGACCTAGTCCATTGGCAACGGATCCAGTCCATTGGCAACAGACCTCCCCGTTGCCTTTTTTTCTCTTGGAGTTTTGGCTGAAAAATTGTTGAGTTAGTTCCGTTGGCAACGGACCTATTCCGTTGGCAACAGAACTACAGGAATATAGCTGTTTGTTTTGAAATCCTCATTGATTTCCTTCTATTTTTGCAGTCCGTTAGCAACA
>CM050909.1:5665000-5775000 GCA_027726005.1 Juncus effusus
AAAATTATTACAAATTTCATTATAACCTGGACGGGAAAAATTGAATTTTTCAATTTTCGCCCCATTTTGGGGCGAAAATGTTATTTTTAAATTTTTTTGGGCTTTTTGGTATGATTTTTTGGGCTCAGTCTGTTCACTCAATTATTAGGCCAAAACAATTTTCGCCCAGATATGGGGCGAAATACTGAAATTTTTAATTTTTTTAATCGTTTCGTTAAGAATTCTTTCTAACCTGAGATTAGGGAAAAAATTAAAATTTTCAAATTTTGCCCCATAACTGGGCGAAAAAGTTTTTTTTTATAACTTAATTAATAGCTGATTTAACGCTAATAGTCTGGAGTGTGGGAAAATGAGAGAATAGGTATTTCGCCCCTGTTCTGGGCGAAAATAACTGATTTTTGCCCATATATGGAGCGAAATGTCTAGTTTCACAAATAATTTCAAAACTAGACTATTCCCTTAATTAATTTTTTTTTTGTCCATTTCAAAAAAAAAGTCTCGAACTACAAGGCCTGCAGAAACCAATGGAACCAAGTGTTCTCATGAAATTCTTTTTATAGATTTATTTATTTATATTTCTTATAATATGACATGCTTCCACACTTTATGATTTAATGTTCAGATTTGCATATTTTGAACTAGTTGTTGTGCATATATATCTTCACTAACTAAATTTTTAATCTAGGATGCTAATGTATATGTAAGGAACCTTAATGCAAACGTTGATAACACGATTCTACACAATTATTTTAGCCAGTATGGTAGAATAACCTCAATTAAGAATGTAAGATCATGTATATAATGAATTTGGTGTTAGTAGAGGTTTGGGGTTCATATGCTACTCCTCTGCTGAAGAAGCTCAAAATGCTATTGCCACATTAAACGTCAACTTAAACCTCTTCTGTACCGTTTTCAATTTTTTCAGTTGAACTTGGTTAAGGATTGCATTAGTGGATTGTAAGCACCTAAGATATACGGATACCTAGTGGTTTCTATGATATCTTTGACTGCCTCTAGCATTACTTTGTGATTCATGTAGTACCAAATTAGTCGTAACGTATAGACTTACTGGAAAAAAGACTACTGAAAAGAAATTGTCACTTGCGATGATACCAAAATGCTAGGGGCGTTTACCAAAACTAGTGTATATGCTGACCAAGCATTGGAACCTTTGTGCTCGTCTGCAATTAACAGATGTTTTTTCTGATAAAATAGGTAAGTATTTGTATGGAAAGCCGTTGTATGTGGCACCAGCCAATAGAAAGGATGACCATAATGTCAGATTGGATCAATCCTTTTCAAATCTCGTACCTTCGACTTCCTATGAATCACCCTCAAATGAATAATCTATATTATTTTTGTACCCTGCGTGTATTATGCCCTGTAAGAAGATGCGGTGCTGCAATTTCCCTACAGTCAGATCTCATGAGCCAGGAAGACTTATTCTCATACATGCAGTACTTTCAGCATTACCCACCTATAACGCAGTCTTGCCTTAGCAACTTGTTGGACGAGCACATTGAAGGATTTCTATGAGATATGGTTGTCATCGGAGCTCACAAACCAACCTTCTTCAATTATCTCAATTTTTTTATAGGTTTGACATCCTTGTTGCCGCTATATGATGTATCAATTTGCAAAAATGAACATATACAGCGCTGGGGATCAACATAGGGCATCTTCACGTCAGCCTCAACTTATAATTTCTTCATTGACCCAGGAACCAAATGTGAATTGCATCTCAAACTTTGGCTGGCAAAAGTGTCACTAAAAGATAAAGTTTTCATTTGGTTTTCTAAATGGCAAACTTCAAACATTCAACAATCTTCAGAAGAAAGGATTTCACTCATAGGGCAATCCATTTGCTACCTCTGTAAAAAGAATGCGGATACCACGCACCATCTTTCCCATCCATTGTCTACTAACCTCATTAATTTGGTCTTCATTCTGACATTGGTTCGGACCAAATTTCATCGTCACTGAATCGGATCCTCAGACTTTTTGGCTCCATAATAGACGAAGATTGCAATCCAAATTGCGGCATGATTGGAACACACTATGGACCTCGATGACATGGCAAATCTGGCTAGAACGACAAACGCATCTTCCAATAAACAGCATGGTCATCGACTGTTGTCTTTCTTTATATTTTATTTTGTTCAATTTGTTTTATTTTCTTGTTGTTATTCTTGTAAATACTATCGCTAATTAATAAAACAACAATAAGATGTCCCCTAGGCCCTATTGGGTATTTCAAAAGGAAAAAAAAAATCCTACAATTAGTCACTTGGAAGCCAGGCCAGCAAATCATGGTTTCTCAGTGGTAATGATTTATTCAATCTTCATTTGAAATTATAGTTTAATTCGTGTATTTCATAAACTTGCTGGTCAATTTGTCCCTGGTTATCATAAAGTAACTTCATCTTTAAAATACTGGTTACCCCTATTAATTTTCAGGAAAGAAATCTATGTTCTCCTAGAAATTACCTGTTGCAATCTCCTGCAAAATGAAAAGGAAAGAAAAAAAAATATGATCCAAGAGAATTCTCAACTCACAGTAAAGGGGACATTCAATATATTTCATCAAGTTTTTCTTTTTCTTTCTCAGAAATAACTATTATATATTTCTTGAAATGAAGTAGATATTTTTCAAAGAACATCAATTAAAATGATTAAAACAATAATATATAAACTAAAATATAATCATCTTAAGCATACTGGCAAATGTTGTTATTGAACAGATATATTCGGAGAGGCTATTAAATCTCTCTCAAAATCAATATATTTAGGGTTCATGTTCATGCTCAAAATTAGCTGATTTGATTAAAATTACTCTCAAAATCCTTATTCATTTCAACTAAATCCAACTAACATAAAAAAGAATCTAAAATGTAGCAGAATTCAGCTACCATGTCCTCCATTTTAGCACTTCACACTGATTCTACTCCTTGGCCCTGGAAATGAGAGCATTATTAAATTATGAACAAAAGATATACTATAATTAAAAATCATCAATTCATGCAGTAGGATCGGAAAGATACAAATTAGTTAAAGAATGGAACAGACTTTCATCAAAAAAACATCGAATTTAATCAAAAGAGGCCTAGCAGGAAGAGCTACAAATTAATTAAAGGATATTTAATTGATGTATGTTCTATATAGAAGTTTGATTCTCAGTTTGGAGAATGTTGACCATGTAGCAACAGAAACGAATTATCAAAGCCAATGGAACAAGAAACAATGATGAAATAAAATCCAACTTATAAAATGTGTTTTAATTCTAAACAAAAAGGAGCTAAAAGATTATGAAATAATATAATATTCACCTGGTAATATATGAGTCATCCGTTGTATTAACCACAATTTCATCGCCTACTTCGACAAATGAAGGTGCCTAAGATATTAAAAATACTACGTGATAAATAAGCAAATGCAAATACTAAAAAATATTGAACAAGTCAGTGAGAAAGGATTACAGTCTTTGATATATTAAACGATATTTTAGATGCACTTACCAGTACCGTGAGACCGTTATTCAGAACTACTCTTTTATACCTGCACACGTAAAAGAAAATACATTATATATTTACTTAATTTTGCAAGCAATTCTATAAATGCCATTTATGAAATTTATGACCATAACAAGAAGATCCACAAAACTATGAAGAAAAGTAAGAAGGATGAGGGATGACTCTTTTTTTTTTCAATTTATTAAACCTTCTGTAAAAATCCCTACTGACAGACTAATATAAAATAAATAAATAAATAAACAAATAACCAAATAAATAAACAAATTAACAAATAAACAAACAAATAAACAAACAAACAAACAAATAAATAAACAAACAAACAAATAAATAAATAATAAAAAAATAACATACTGAGGGGCAGCAGTAAGGCCTTTAGTATTAGGCTGAGCTTCAACTACAGTGCAGTTCACGCGTGTCGGTACCGATCCAGACATCGGTCTTCCATCGTAATATTGTAATGTCACTGTCATGTCCTCTGTTATTTCAATTTAAAAACGCATAAATATTCATAATGATAATAAAATATTAATCTGAGTAATTTATAATGTCACTGGCATGTGCATTTCCTACAGGCTTGAATTGAGAAATAAAATAAAGGTAACTAAAGCAGTGTAACTGTGTAAGTGTCCTGAATAATAAATTAACCTAATGCTCAACAATAACCTACGCACAAAGTAATTTGTTTATTAGTTTTCTCATTGAGGATTTTTTTAATATAATTAAGCATATTTTGAGCATTATTTTAGTATTCATTTATCTCAGTGAGAAAAAAAAAGAAAAGGCTCTTAACATAGACAATCTCACCTTTTAGGTAAGGTGCAGATTTGCCAAAAAACTCTTTAGGAACTTCAAGTTGCTCGAATGTTTCAGGCCTGATAAAAAATATAAACAAATGCTCAAATTTTTTTAATTCAAAAATAAATTGTTGGAGATTAAAAAGGGCTAGTGAAAATAACTCACTCCATTAGTGTTACAGAGTTGCCTTCCTCATACAAATATGTGAATGTCTTATCCTCAACAAATACCTCTGATAAAAAAAATGAATATAATAATAACATTCATATTTGCCTCAAACTAGAAAAAAAAATATTGACCAATCAAATTTACCAAGTAATATACAGTTGTAAGAGTCGGGTTTCCTTTTGACATATGTAGGTTGAAAGGGAATTATATACCTAAAATAAATTAAGAAAAGGCTATAGATTATAAAATAAAATCATACTTTCAAGCGCTTCATCAGTGCGAAATCTTTCGACTATTTTGTTACCACTATCAACATCGCGTAGTTCAACCTAAAAGGAAATTCTATAATTAGAACTTGATATTACAAAAAAGAAAAGGAGAAAATTAACAACTTGATATAGTTTAGAAGAAAGCATAACTTTATTAGAAAAATAACAAAATTTAATTACCTGTATAATAGCTCCTCCTCTTCCTTGGTGCGTATGTTGCGCTTTAAGTACCTAAAATCAGAAATTAACCAGCAAAAATTTAAAATACAACAGAAATAGAATAATGGAAATTTTACACTTGATTTTTGATTTGATGATAAAAGGACAGGATACCTGATAAATGCGACCTACATTGTTGGTCCAAACCGATGAGAAACAATTCACAAAAATTAAATTGCAGATAAATAACCGTATATGTCCAAAAATGCACCTTTTCTTTGAATTACATTTCCCAGCCTCACCTACACAATTTAAACAAAAAATTAGTACTTGCTAATTAATACATTTATCAAGCAGTTAGATATGATAATAATCTAAACTAGCATCTAACATAAGCAGCGCAATTAATAAAAAATCTGCAAACCAGTTTGCTCAATTCATTGAGAACAAAATAAAGAAGAAACAAAGATGAGTATTACATCAGAACCGAGCATTTTAGCGCCTCGAGTCTGCATAGCCGCCCACGGAACGGAACGGAGCCCAGCGGCGGCGTCCGTCCGCCTTGTGAGAGAGGCGGCGGAGAAGAAGCGATGCGTGGAGAGACACGGCGGCGACGGGCGGCGGATGCGCCGGACGGCGAGTTCCAACACTTTCTTTCTCACCGCCTGCATCACAGATTAAACTGGGAAAATAAATCCCGATTTTTCGTTGAGAAAGAAGGTTTATGCATGAGAGATGGATTTCGTTTCGGGGCTTTCAACTGGGAAAATGAATCCGGGTTTTTGGTTGGAAGTGTTGGGAGAAGGAGCGGAAAGAAGGTTTATGTTTTAGTCCCACAAGGAGTAGAGTGTGAAGCGGAGAGGTCTCGTGATGTTATAAAACCGTGTGGGGGTGCGGGGGTTGGAAGTCGCGCAGCTGCGTGGTTAGCACAGAGCGAATTATTGGAGTTGTCGCAACAATTCTTAAACTTCAAATTTTAACAATACTTTGTTAGTTCCTCTAAATGTAAATAAGGGAAATTTTTCAGAAACATCTAACTTTTCTGAATATTATTAAAAACCCACTATCTTCACAGATTTCTACAAAAACGAAAATTCCTTTAGCCAAAGACTCTTTAACTGTTTTGAAAATTATCAATAACCCCCTCTCAGTTATATTTTTTAAAATACCTCCTAATTTTTTTGAAAATTATCAATAACCCACTCTCATTTAATTATATTTTTTTAAATGACAGTTTTACCCCTCTCATTTCAGTATAGTTTTATTTTTCTTTTTTAAGTATAGTTTTATTTTTCTTTTTTAAGGGATATTATTATTCTCAATATTCCAACTTATATTGAAAAAATTATATATTTTACAAAAATGTACAAAAAAATAAAAACAAATTAATTGGAATATTTTTTTTAATATAATTTGGAGTAAAATGGCAATACAACATAATCCTACAAAACAAATATAGGAAATTTGCACAAAAGCCCTATATTATGTCTAAAATGCAAAAATATTTTTAAATATAATTGGAAAAAAAACATTATGAAAAAAAAATTTGAAAAAAAATTGTTTCAGAAAAACATTTTTGTTTCGGAAAAATATTTATTTAATAATTTGTTTACTGAATTTTATTTTTTATAAAAATATTCTTTTCTTAAAAAATATTTTTTAAAAATATATTTTTTAAAAAATTAAAGATTTAAAATTTTTTTAAATATTTTTTAAATGTATTTTTTAAGAAAAGAATATTTTTATAAAAAAAATTAAAAAAAAAATTTAATAAAAAAATTGTTAAAATATTTTCCTGAAACAATTTTTTTCAAAAAAATATTTTTCAGAACGATTTTTTTTCCAATTATAGTTAAGAATATTTTTGCAGTTTAGACATAATACATGGCTTTTTTGCAAATTTCCTATATCTTTTGTAGGATTATGGTTGTATTGTGATTTTACTCCAAATAATTTATTTTTCTTTTTTGTACATTTTTGTAAAAACTATATATTTTTTTAATATAAGTTGGAATATTGACAATAATAATAACCCTTAAAATAGAAAAATAAAACTATACTAAAATGAGAGGGGTAAAATTGTCATTTTAAAAAATGTAACTAAATAAGAGGGGGTATTGATAATTTTCAAAAAAGTTAGGGGGCTTTTGAAGAAGTCTAAAAAATAGGGGTTTTTTGAAGGAATCTAAAAAGGTAGGGATTTTTTGAAGGAATCTAAAAAGATAGGGGTTTTTTGATAATATTCAGACAAGTTAGGGGGTTTTTGAAAAATTTCCCTATAAAAATTTATACAAGTTCCTCTTGAATAGAAATATTTATATTTTCCTCTAAATAGAAATATTTATTCTATAGTTTATTGCATGAATTGGAAATTCAGGAGGATGGATAAAAAAACTCCTTATCATAAGAGCTAAAATGAACTAACATATTTTTTCAGGAGCAAATTATTCTTAGATTATAAGCAGAATTTCACATTTTTCTTAATTAATTTATTACGCAGTTTTCTTTCTAATGACTATAAATTACGTAATTTATGTATACATTTTGTTCTTCTACAAATATTACATAGTAAGCACTCAAATAATACAACATTTTTTTTTAGGATCACACTATTCCCTAATCAACCAAACATTACTTACAATATTGCATGGTTTTGCTAATAACAATTCTATACAAAGTTTATCAATCCGCGCCATAACTCGCAAAATCATTTGAAAGCATGGTTGTAATCATGGAAATAGAAGGCCTTATAGATGAAATGAGAGAGCCAGCGTGAAGCAGCAAAACACAGGATTGCAAAAGAGAAGACTGAAACTTTTGCGGCATTTGAGGCTAAGTTATTTTTCGCAATTGCAAAGAACCCAATAATTGCTACTGAAATTACTTGTAGAGAAACCTCAACGGCTTTCAGAGCCTTCAATGCGACGCTACAACTTGTGCATTGCACAACATGGGACAAATATCTGAAAAATTATCATGTAAAAGTAAATTGTATGTCTTAAAAGTTAAATCATGCAAAATACTACCTATCCATGAGTTGTTCCTTTGGAAGAGTAGCTGGAAGTGCAAGATTTGTGGGTCCCCAATTAATTTGATTATTTGCGTATTTTCTTAACCAAGTTCTAAATGCAAGGACCATTGCATCGGATTTTGTTGGTACATAGCAAGCTTTGTGCCAATTTCCACCTGAGGCAATCTTCCTTTCCTGCAATTTGATAAAACTCAATTATACAAAAATAAAATTGGATCTAAATTAATGAAGGCTAATACAAGATTGAAGATTCAACAAAATAATTGGCCAAAGAAAAAAAAAGATTTCAGCAATCATTTCGAAAAAGAATCTCAAATGAATAAAATATAGTCTTATTAAACTCTACAAAAGCTAGAATAAAATGTTGAAAAGGCCTCACGATTGTATTTTTCCTCTAATATATTAGACTAAAATAAAGCATATTTTATTTTTATGTAGATTAAAATAAAGCATATTTTAATTTCATTTCTGCAAATTGGTTGTAGACAGGTTCAAACAGGTCGACATAATTATATATCGTGAAATCTTTGATAAATGATTTTATATATATATATATATATATATATATATATATATATATATATATATACCTGCAAATAGAGAAGACAAAGATCAGAATCTAAGACAAGATTCTGCCCAATATGAAAATACCATCTTGGAATAATTTTATCAATCCAAAGACCAAAATTTCTTGGAAATGCATATATTACTCGGCTCTTTCCAGGTCCAACTGGAATACACATGAAGAACAGCAAAAATTTCTGCTTTTTCTTATTAGGTTTACCTAGAGTTTCCTGTGAAATTAATACACACAAAGAAAAAAAGTCGGAATTAATAGTTATTTCATTAGTCAGGATTTTTAACATCTATTGTAATACATACACAACGAATGGTACTTTTCCGCCTAGGACTGTTTAATTACCGTCTTGGCCCATTTATTCTTTCGGTCTGGCCCATTTTTTTTTCAAATTTTTTTTTCTTAGATTTTGTGAGGCTTTGAATGCTTTTGTTTTGTTATTGGGAATTTATTTTTATCTTTTATTTGGAAATTATTTGGACTTCGAGTGTGTGTCTGTTTTGTTATTCGGCCTTTATTTTAGAGTTAATTTGGATGTTATTTGGACTTGACGTATTGAATTGTTTCTTTGATCGATTCAAAAATGAAAGTGAAGGGACTAAACATTCAATCTGAAAACAAAAAAAGCAGAAGCCATTTTTAATTAATTTATGACGCTATGATTAGGGGAAAATAAACCATGGTGCAAGCTTCAAAGTTCAAATTTAATCAAAATTCAAAATACCTCTTTGGAACTTGGAGAAAAATTTATTGAGTCTCCATAGAAAAGGCATGGGGGAACGAATTTGAAACATCCGTTTTCATGCACTCCAACAAATCCATTTATATCTGATTTCTCTATTGTTATCTCAAGTGGTGTGCCTCCTTCTCTATCAGTTTCAACTGTGAAAAGCCATTGAGATATATGTTAATTGAAAAGATCAATCAGAATATGCCATATTTAGTTGTTTAAAATGGTTGTTGTTAAAATATTCTTGAAACCACAAAAGGGCTCAATCAACAGCCAAAAATACTTTTGTAATTATAGTAAGCCATTCTAGTTATGTAAGTATCAAGCAGTTCTAATTTTTACTTAGTACTTAAAATGGGACTATAATCGCATTAAATTGCAGTAAAATATAGAATGGATACATATCTTCCCGGGTCGACCCGTGTCGCGTATCTCAACAATCCATGATGTGAATAAGGGACATGAGCTGGGTCCATTAGATTCTCTGTCAAAACTTCATATCTGAAATATAAATGTAATAATAGCTAGAGAGTGTGGATTGGTGATAAATGGGTTACACTCTTTTGACACACACACATATATTCTATGATCAAGCATTAGGATGATAAAAGGTCAAATGGGAGAAGAAATAGTTTTAGGGAAATTATTTTCATCTCCCATTTAATTACTTCTTAAACACCCCCTGCTTAATACATCCTATGGGTCAATAGACAAGTTTGACCATTTAATCTTACTTTTCTCAAAAAACTCCTAAACACTGCCCGCTTAAACACGCCATCACTGGTCAATGAACAAGTTTGACCATTTAACTAATATACATGAGATTTAAAGTAATATCTGCCAACAGGTCGTTGGTCAATGAACAAGTTTGACCATCTATTAGTAATCACTATCTAAAATATAGTCACGTAGTATGCTGATCTTTTTATAATATCAATATTCTTTTTATCTTTTTAATATACCTTTTCTTTTCTTAATATAACTTTTTCTGTAACAATATATCTTTTCACCTATGAATATGTCTTTATAAATGTCAATATATATTTTTGAATGCTAATATAGTCTTGTTAATATACCTTCTACTTGCCCAATATATATTTTTATAATAACAGTATATTTTTCACCTATCGAATGTACCTTTATATATGTAAAATATATGTTTCAATTACTAATATATTTTTATTACAATTCAATATGCCTTTTATAAGCATCATTATTATATTTTCATGCTCAATTTACCTTTTTAAATGCTCAATTTGCTTTTTATGATTATTATTATATCACTATTATACTTTCTTATATGCTCAATTTATCTTATTACCTATCAAATATATCTTCTTTACAAATTATTGTATCTTTTTATCTCTCGATATCTTTTTTAACATATCTAGTATACCGTTTTGAATTCCAATATACCATTTTACATATTCATTATATCTTTTTATTTGTTAAATATATATTTTTTAACAAGGGCGATGTTTTTTTCAGGCTAAAGAATTTACCACGTAAAAAGATAGATAAGAAAGTATATTGTTATTCAAAAATATATACTGAACATGTAAAAAGAACATATTGATATTCAAAATAGGTATATTGGTATTCGTAAAAGGAATACGAAATACTCAATAAAAATAATAATAAACATTTAAAAACGTATAGATAAAAATGTATATTATTATTCAAAAAGACATCGTGTAAGAGTATAAGGGTATAGTTAATGGGTTGTGCACTTGGCTGGGCGATACCCTTTTCAGTGCATTCTATTTTCTCCTTGTGCCAGGTGTCGCACTGTTATTTCATCTGACGGCCCATTGATTGTGCAACCATATTATCTCTTTTATTTTTGTTCTTTTGCCATGTGTGTTTTTCCTATTAATCGCGTGGTGTTTAGGAGAGAAGTATTTAAGGGCAGCGTTTTTCTATCTTTTTGAAGAGGCCGGTCAGGGCCATGTAAATTAACTAATAATTATGAAGAAATTACGGCGCGTATAAGAGGTGTATAAGTCGGAGGTGTATATCCAGTCCCATAAATTTATAACAGGATAGGTAGAGCATCGGGATTTATCAAAATATTTGAATTTTATAAAGACACATAAATTTACCAAGGTAAAAGAGTAATAGCTTTAAATTACCCATACGGAAGGTCTCTTGTCCCCATTATAGCTGTGTATGATGGGTCATCCAACTCGGGAATATATGGAGGTTTTTTTTCCTTCAAAATATCTTTGAATTTTGAATCACTATTCGGCCAAAACCACAACATTTTGTTTAGCTCAACAGTTGGGTAAACAGCAACACAAGCCTTCTCATTCTTATGAACCTGTAATTAATCAAATAAGCATGCAAAATCAAATCAATATTACCACCAGCCACAGTTAATGCTAATTAATCCTTGATAAAATAAAACCCCAAAACAGAAAACTCAAAACTGGACTCACTGGAGGCCCTAAAGAGGGAGCTTGTGGAATATACTTGCAGTTTCCAGCACCATCAAAACACCAGCCATGGTACACGCACTGGAGCCTGCCTTGCGGATCAACACGGCCTTCAGAAAGCGGAGCGAGACGGTGAGGGCACAAATCATCGAACACCTTCCATGCACCTTCCGTCCTGTCCCACCAGACCACCACGTCCAGCCCTAGCACCGTCTTGGCTTTGGGGGCTCGTTTGTCCAGATCGCGTATCGGGGATAGTGGGTACCAGTGCGAAAACCAGTCGAATGATTCCGGAGGAGAAGTAGTGGCGGCGGAGGAGAGGTGGAGACGGGTGGTGAGAAGGCGGACGGAGGGGTACGTTGTATGGGTTGGATGCTTTGTTAATGGGAGAGAAGAGGAGGAAGGGAAAGGGAAGAGGCGGGAGGAGGGGAAGGAGATTAGGCGGAGGGCTGCCATGGTTAATGCTCACTAATGAGAGATGGCCATGGGCATTGCTAGTGGAGGAGAGGAGAGACTAGAGAGTGAAGAAATGTGGGCAGGTCAGTGTGAGTCGAATAATTAATTGGGAAATTTGAAAAAGAGCTCCATGTTATAAAATAGGAAAAATTCTTCCGATGTGTTCATCTTACATCATTTTTAGCAAAAAAAGTCTCGACGGCAAAAATGATTTTCTCAATTGCCGCATCAGCAAAAAAGAATTTGGTGGGATGCGAGAAAAAAGATAACTATTCCCAGAAAAGTATTGTACCAGAAAAAAGCATTTGATAGATTGTAATGATGATATATTTTAATAATGAAATTTTTTTCTCAATAGTACTAAGAAGCATTAAATGCATGTAAATATTATATTTTATTCATTTATTTAAAAAGAGAAGGAAAAAAAATATAAAAATAATTTGAAATTCTTTCTAAACAGTAACAGCTGATTGTTTTTTTCATTTCTTACCAAAAAACTTTTTAATTATTTTTTTTCAGTTTCTTCCAAAAATGTCATGCTTCAGTATAAAGTGATTGAAGAACAAGTTTAGAAACTTCAGTATAACAATTAGAAACTTCAGTATAACAATGTAGTAAAATGAAGAACAAGTTTAGAAACTTAGAAATATTAACCATTAATAATAATGCTGAAAATTAGCCGAACGGATACGAGACTTGCTCGTGGTGTAGAATCTTGGAGACGGATAAACGACATTTCCTGCATAAGAGGGTGTCATTCTATCTTTATGGTAGTCGCAACTCGATCGCAGGACTACACCAGGCTTATCTTATTTTTGAATATTATTTTATTCATTTTAATTTAATTAATTTGGTTAATTTTTAGAATTATAACTAATACCATTTTGCCTATTTTTGAATATTATTCTATTCATTTTAATTTAATTAAGTTGGTTAATTTTTAGAATTATAACTAATACCATTTCGCTGAACCGGTATCCTAGAATCACTAGGAGACAAGTTTGAGAGCATGGCGTCTCTAATCAATGTGTGAAAGCTAATCTTGGTTTTTTAATATGAATTTTCTTGAATTTTATTAATTGTAATATAGTATTGGTGATAATATATAGCGTATTCTTGTGACATTTTCGCATGTTACTTATATTATAATTATAATTATAATTATAATATAGTATACATAAAAATTAGTCGGGTTGCACTCTTTTTTGACATGTGTCCTGTCGTGTATATTTATATAAGCGCTACATATGCAGAGATCAGCGCAGTTGGTACTGTTTGAGGCTGCTTCCTTGAGAGGCCACGAGTTCGAATCCTGCCTTCTGCATTTTATTTGTTGAATTTTTACTTCCTATTGTGTACTATTTAGATGTGTTTTAATACTGCGCAGCACAGTGGCAGGGTTCATTGCTGCTGGCTTGGAAGGTTTTGAGTTCGAACCACGCCTGATGAACATTTAATTTGTTGAATTTTTTTCAAAATGTATATTTCTTTGACGGGCCCAAACAACATTGGCCCAATGAACAGCATTTTTTCATCCAGTCCTCCCATGCAAGCCCCTTTCGTGAAGATGTTGAAAAATGTCCTTTTGAGATCTTCAGTGGCATAAAGCTTGCAGTAATACATGAAATGAGTCATATAAACAGAAATTTCAACGATAATGCTTCCTGGAAATTGGAAATAAGGTGAAAAAAGCTGGAGGAGCACCTACGACTATCATTATGCTTGGTAACATGGAGAACGTAGTTCTTCAGGACAAGATGGATCGAGTTCGAGTTCAACCCCAGATACAGGTCCGAGTCCGAGTCCACGTCTAGGTCCGGATAGGAGAACGGGAGAAGAATCAAGTACACCAAGGTCTACTCCAAGACGAGTAAGGAGTTTACGTGATATTTACGAATCTTGTAATTTCACGGTTGTCGAGCCGCAAAGTTTCGTAGAAACTGAAAAGCATGAAAATTGGATCAAGGCGATGGAAGAGGAGGTTCGAATATTGAGAAAAATAATACGTGGGAGTTGGTGGACCGGCCAAAAGATAGAGACGTGATAGGAGTAAAATGGGTTTACAAGACAAAGTTGAATCCGGATGGTTCGGTTCAAAAATATAAAGCACGACTCGTGGTGAAAGGGTTTAAGTAGAAGCTTGGCATCGATTTTTATGAGACATTTGCACTGGTGGCAAGGCTAGAGACTATTAGGGCGCTGATTGCTTTAGCGGCACAAAAGAAGTGGAGGCTACATCAGCTAGATGCTAAATCAGCATTTCTGAACGGGTATCTCGAGGAAGATATCTATGTCGAGCAGCCGGAAGGGTTCATAATTGAAGGGGGAGAAAAGAAGGTGTATAAACTAAAGAAGGCATTGCACGGCTTAAAACATGTGCCAAGAGTATGGTACAGCCAGATCGACAAGTATTTTACCGACAACGACTTTGAGAAAAGCAAAAGCGAGCCTACCTTATACGTGAAGAAGAAAGGTCATGATATTCTTATAGTTTCATTATATGTGGATGACCTCATCTATACCGGAAGTGACGAGAAGATTGTTGAAGAGTTCAAGAGAGATATGATGAGGAGGTATGAAATGAGTGATTTAGGCTTGCTACATTATTTTCTCGGTATTGAAGTGTGCCAAGATAATACCGGTATCTTCATATCGCAAAAGAAGTATGCAGAGAATATTTTGAAGAAGTATAAGATGAGTGATTGCAAGTCAGTAGCAACTCCCCTAATGCCGAACGAGAAGTTGATGGCCGATGACAAGTCAAAGAAGGCAGATCAGTCGGTCTACAGGAGTTTGGTCGGCAGTCTATTATATCTGACTGCGACAAGACCGGATATTATGTTTGCCGCCAGTTAATATTATTAAGATACATGAACTGCCCGAGTAAGCTACATTTAGTAGCCGCAAAGCGAGTGCTTCGGTACATCAAAGGTACCACGGATTATGGTATTTGGTACAAACCGGTTGAGAACTCCGGTCTGATAGGATTTACGGATAGTGATTGGGCCGGATGTCTTGACGACATGAAAAGTAAGTCATGATATGCTTTCTATTTTGGCTCAGGCTTGTGTACATGGTCATCGAAGAAGCAGAGTATTGTGGCGCTATCTTCGGCAAAAGCCGAGTATGTAGCAGCAGCACAGGCAGTATGGATGAAAAGGATAGTGGCCGATATTGGTGAAAAGGAAGATGAGCCAATGATGATATATTGCAATAGTAAATCGGTGATAGCCATAAGCAAGAATCCGGTGAATCATGATCGGACGAAGCATATCGCGATTAAGTACCATTATATAAGAGAAGCGGTCGAACGGCATGAAGTGAGGCTAAAGTTTCAAAAGATATCGATACTCCAAAAAAAATTTGGCACTCAAAGATGTATATTATTGCTTTGAATGATATACTACGACTTAAAAGTATAAAACTATCAAAAGTTTATTATGGTAGGACAGTGTATATTAACATTTAAATTAATATTTATATCTAAAATATGTATGAACATTAAAAAATAGATTAACAATGATATGTTAAATACATGAATAGCACATTGAGACTATAGAAAATATGTATGGACACCGGATACATATCATATCATTGTTAAATACATAGTAAATTAGATAACTAAATAGTATAATCATAAATAGTATAATCATACTAAAAACGATATATTAAATATTGAAAAAAAATTATTATAAAGACTAAAAAATGTATATTGACACCAAAATACAAATAACCAAGCATATATTTACATCCAATAATGTATATTATTAGACTCAAAAAGTAATCGTGCACAATAAGTATATAAAATAGACTTCTATGAGGTACATTGATGATAAAAAAAATAATATTCAAAAGATAAAAGAAGTACATTAATTTGTACTAAATTTATATAATTTGTTCTGCATCCATACAACGTTAATAAGAAATTAAAATAATATAGCGAATTGTGTGTTCGATATTTGTCTTCACATATATTCTGGAAAATAATCTGTTTCATACGTTTGACCAAAAAAATGGTTGCATAAATTCTTAAAGAAGGCCACCAAAATAACACTCTCAGTTTTAATTAAATTAACATAAATTAGGCCATATGTGATTATTTCTAATTCTCATTTTAGTAAAAACAAAAATTATATTTTCATATTTTGGAGGATACACATATAATTTATTTATAGATCATACACATATAATTTATTTATAGATCATACACATATAATTTATTTATAGATCATACCCACTTATTATACCCCACTTATTATACCATACACAATAATTTTCTAATTTTGGATTGAAATTTCACAGCCCACTCACTGTACACTTTTAGTTCTCACACCTATTTTCTATTCCGATTTGGCATGTAAATTTTAATCCCACCATACCTTAATACAATATATGAAAGCACTTTATATATTTAGCTTATTTCACATATACTCAGTAATTATAGACTCAGTATGAAAGAGCTCACATGTGCATTGAATGACTCTTTGGGCTTGACTGAGGATATGAGAATTTTATATGGGACCCGCAGTTAATTTTTTTTATGAGTGTAGTTATGTACTCAATCAACATATTAGCTTAAAATGACCCACCTTATGTAGCGGGTAATGTAATTGCCACAGAAAAATGTAAAATAAAACATTACACTCAACGACTTGAAACACGTGTCGTTCAGTCATCTAACCTGCACTCATCGAGCTTTAAAAAAAGTAAGAATTTTATTCTTGATATAAAGAAAGGCCTTGGTCGGCCTAAACATTTAATGGACACATTTCTAAAGTGGAAAAGATATGCATCGAGAAACACGCATTCATGAGAATTAAATCACTAATTTATTTGGTAGTGTTCCGGTTTCACCCTAAGAAATTGATGGTGAGATTTGTCTCGAATTTTGCAAAAATTTAGAAAGCGGGTGTATGGAAGAATAGCTCCATTCACAATTGATAATAAAAGCTTTTCCTACTTTTAGCACAATCAATATACTTTTTCAACTCAAAATTTAGACTTTCATGAAATATCGACATTATTTGCACAGCAAAGATGCAATATAACATGAAAGAGAATAAGCAAAATACCACAAAAAGAAGATAAATATTTATTCCGCTTTCACTAACAAAAATCATGACGGAATATATATGGAGTATTTTGAACTCCTACTTAGTTTTGAATTGAATTATTTCGATTGATAAATGTGAAATTGAATTAAGAATCAGGCTCAGGAGGAGGGACGTTGACAAAGTGGTTATACATCCGCCACCAATTTTCTGACGCTTCCTCTACAGTTCGATGCGTCCATATATGTGTTTTTGCCTTCTCTCTTTCTTCCAGTATTTCCTATATCAATCATATAAAGGAACTATAAGGAGAATTAGAGACTACAACAAATTATAGCTAATATAAAAATGAAGTTATTTTCTAGTTAAATAGTTCGGAGATTGGAGAATCTTCAAGTAGCTTGAGGTGAGTATTGCAATCTTGGTACTCAGAATTCAGAATTCAATATACCAGTTAATCGTTAGTTTTACACTCGGGTTAAACATTATCCTTGTAACTAAATCAAGTGAACGATTACATAGATTATGGAATACTGTGAAATAAACATGCTTATGAGCTGACAGAAACTAATGTCTAAAACAGGGTTCACTTGAATTCTATCAATAAATATGTAAAAGTGACCCAATTTTCTTAAAATGCGAAGTCTATAAAAATTGAACCTCGATTTGAGATAAGCTTTTGGTTTTGAGATTCAAGCAGTCATAAAGGGAACTCCACTTTGCGAAACAAGTATCAAATTCACCGTGTCTGTAATACTGCTGCATCTGATGAAATGGAGCTGCATTTCAAAATTCAGCATTAAAAAGAAAAATCTGACAATAAAAATTGAGGATGAATGATAAAATTGGGCCCCGGAGGGAATATTACCCAATCAAAATGGAATATTTAGGAACAATATACAAAACCAATCAAATGAAATGTTGAGTAAAAATGGAATTAGCTAGATAAATGGAATATTGGGGAAACTGACAGTAGCAGAACCAAAGAGTGTCGAAGCATTTGGTGCAGGACAGGCGGCGGCGTGTGGCCTCCGTCTTCTCCTCCTCCGCCTTGCCGTCCTCCATCCTTGTCTGAGGAGAGGCGAGCTCGGCTAGCCGGGGTTGAGAAGAAAGCGTCGGGGAGGAGAGAAGCCGCATCGTCGGAGTTCGCTAATGATCTAGGATTTCGAGTTAGGGTTTGATGCGCGGCGCCATTTCTCTTTATTCGTGGAGAGGGAGAGCCCAAAATTTCTGAAATTGGGAATATAAGGAGAAACCTATATAAATCTTATCCTTTCGTATCGGTTCTAAACAAATAACCGATATAAAATGAACTCAACATCGGTTATTTATATAGAACCATTAGTATCGGTTCTTAACAAATAACCGATATAAAATACAAATTTTCGCGACGGTTATTTGTAGAGAACCGTTACAGAAAAGTTAGTAGCGGTTATTCAAACAACCGTTACATAATCCTTTAGTATCGGTTATTTATAAAGAACCGTTACAGAAGCCTTTAGTGCCAACTTGACCATTTGATCAAAATCAAATGGTCAATATTGGTTGGGTGACGTGGAAGCATATGGTGCAAGTGGTCCGCAAGGATTAATATATATAATAATATAATAATATAATGTGCGGCACATTTTGGTAAGTTTGTCCAAAGAAAAATATAAAGTATTATTAACAGATGGAATTGAAAATTTATGAGGGAAATTTAGGTGGGAAGTAAATTTTATTCAATTATAATATTATTATTGAATGGAATGATAATATTTAGGAGGGAAATTTGGGTGGGGAGTAAATATTATTAAATTATATTATTTTATTGATTTATTTGGAAAATTTTGTTCACATTTTTAGAAGAAATAATATAACTATTCCTAATGTTACATGCATATAATCTGGATATATTTTGTGAGTGATCCATTTATGTGCAATGATATGTATAATTGAAACTTAATAATTATAAATTTGCATATAAATTTATACACAGTAAAGAATATTTCTTTCGAATTAATCAATAAAATCGATATTTTTTATCTTATAAACTTATATTGTATTAGTGAAACAGATACATATAATCTCAAATTTTTAAGAAATTTATACAAAAGCTACTTGTTTTTCTCAATACATATACAAAATGGTACATGGCACCTCTAATTTTTGTATACATAACATTAAATGAGAAAAATAATGTGTACATTTTTTAAGGAAAATTTCCCTCCAACTAAAATTTTTCACTAGAGGGAAATTTCCCCCCAACCAAAACTGTATTAGCTAAATTCTTTTCACAAGAGGAAAAAATCCCTCCAATTAATTTTTTTTATTTAAGAGAAAATTCCCTCCAACTAAAATTATTTTAGTTAATTTTTTGAAATAAGGGAAAAGAATTCATCCAACTAAAATTATTTTAGATATTTTTTTAAACAGGAGGAAATTTTTTCTCTAACTAATTTTTTTTTGTTACTAAATTTTGATCATTAAAAAATTAATAATGTAAAGAAATTTTGAATTTTTCCACTTTTTACATTAAATAATATATCTATTTTATAGTTACATACATATAGTCTATATATATTATGTGATTTACTGAGTATACTAATAAAATTCATGTATTAATACTGAATGATATGTATAATCATGATATGGATAATATACATACTCGTATCCGTATCGGCTCGTAAAGTAAATATTGTGTATGTATCCTAATGGATATGAATATGTAATGATATGTACAATCATGACGGACAATATACATACCCATATCCGTATTGTCTTGTAAAGTAAATATTATATATGTATCCTGATGGATATGAATACTGAATGGTATATATAATCATGATATGGATAATATATATATATATGTATCTGTATCGGTTCGTAAAGTAAATATTATATCTGTATCCTGATGGATATGAATATTGAATGATATATAATCAGGATATGGATAATAAGCATATTCATATCCGCTCATAAAGTAAATATTGTATCCGTCTCCGATAGATATGAATACTTTTATTGGGATACATATAATTTGCAAATACAGTATACTAATATATAAATTGTGTTTTTTTTTTTGGGGGGGGGGGGGGGGGGGGATACATAAAACTACATATATTTCGGGAAAATATTACTATATCAATACTATTATATACTAATTTATCGAAAATCTTGGGGCCCCCCTCCAGTCTCTATTAAGCTCTATCCCTGGCCATAATTAGTTAACCTATCATATCAACGGTAAGAAATTTTCTTATAAAGGTTAACAATACAAATATCATTGGTGTCGAAGTTTTGGTTTTGTTAGTTTGAGAGGAAAGTATATATCTAAGTCTAATGTATTGATAGGAGAATAAGTACAGAAGAAATATAGGAACTTGTTGTGAAATAAAAGAAAGTAGGAAAATTATTATGGTTGTGAACTGAAAGAAAATTAATATATAATGAATTCAAATTTGTGTCTTAAAACGAATATCCGAATTAAAATATTATCCGAATACATAAAATATATGTACTTGTATTTGTATCTGACTCGTAAAAAAAATATTGTATTGTATCCCGGTGGATATGAATATTTTTATTGGGATATAGATATGTTTGCGCATACGATACAGTATGATTCGGATATTATCCGCGCCATTTGCACCCCTATTTATACATAACTCTTCTTGAAGCCCGATGAAAATGATAATTGAACTGATTCAAACTCAAATTGGTTGTTACTCTAAAGAACATGTAATTGAAAATACATGACATTGATTAGGAAAGAAATTATTTTATTTGAGTTATTTTTTTATTGTATAGATATTTTCAAAAAAATATTAGTATAATATAAAAAATATTTTTCAAGTGCGGAATAACATTTTGTGAAGGAAAAAAATGTTATGCCATATTTGCGACTAATTGTGAGCTTGTAGCAAATGAACAACATGATATGCGACGAACTGTTATTTCGTCGCAGATACATTACTTAATCTGCTACCAAAGGTGAGCTCGTCGCAAATGTAAAACATATTTTGGGGACATCTATAGGCTAGTCCCAAATGAGTTGCTTCAGCGACCATTATAGCGACCAATTATGAATTTGTCTCAAATAAGTTGTAGTTATCGCTAATCACTATTGTTTTTGCGACAAACAACGTTTTAGTAGTTGAATGTGATAATTAGAGACCAAATATGGCTTGTCGCTAAAAAATTGGTTACAAATTATGTTTTTTATAGTAGTGTAAAGTTATCAAATGTGCAACAAAGAGAGGTTTCTAAAATAATTATAGTAAAAATAAAGAAAAAAATCACCTAGTCTATGTGAGTGGCGGTAAACTCCATCAACAACATTACCTACAATTAAATTTTAATGCAGTAATAGTTAATAGGGGGAATTTCAAGTATCTCCTTGCTAAACCTCAAAATATTAAATATATTCCTCCTAAACAGTAAATATCAAATTTATCCTTCTTAAACTAACTTTGTATCAAATTTATCCTTTTAAAACTACAAAATATCATATATATCCATCTATAATTAATATAATATCAAATTTATCCATACCGTTAACTGACCATCCAATTAAACCTAATTTAAAATTATTAATTCTAATTAAATTACTGAATACAAATTTATTTGTCTAAAATGCCCTTTCAATTCCTCTCACTCTCATCTTCAATGCTGCCATGAAAAAGCCAAATCCTCTGACTCGTGCGGCATTGCCATGGAAGCCAGCCGTGATATCTCACCTGCAAATCCCTAAAGACGCTCACAATCTTGACTTTTAGCGATTCTCATCTCCAATCCCAAACCCTCCCTCCCTGCTAATATGGCAAGTTCATTGCAAGCTCTTCATTGAGATTTCCCCAACCTCTACACGAACCCTCCAACTCTGCTTACGAATAAACGATGTAGACCAGACCGCAGTGGAATCTTGCTTGAACTGATGGATCTGAAACAAAATTGCTTCATAAGACAAGGTGGAGAATGAGGGTAATTTTTATATTGGAATCTTATCCCTCCACACTATATGGTACTAGTTATTAAATTTGTTGCTTGATTTCTCAGATTTGTTCCAATTAAACCCCTGGCAAGTATCTTAATTATGCCAAATTAGGTATATTTATTCCTCTATTTCTGAGTTGAAGCTTGGAACCTCATATATAGTTGTCCAATTTATGCCTAATTATCAGGGGGCTATTAACATCTGATTGGAATCTTTTCATCAAAATGTTGGTGTGATTTAAGCATCCAAATAGATACGGATGATGAGTTTCTCAACTATAAATTATAGTCCGATTTACATATGGATTCAAAATGACTAGTCATACCGAATACCGATTAACTTTATTAACCATGACTCTATAATTATATGCGTATTTAAATGATACTTTGTGTTTTCAGGAGATGTGTATTTAAATGATACTTTGTATTTTCAGGAGATGAATGATGATAATCAAGAACGTATTGAAACTGAAGTTCTCGTCACATTACCAATACTGGTATATGGAGATGTAATTGAATGCTTTTGTTTGAGCTAGTTTTAAGTTTACTGAGGTCATAGATTGATGTAATTGTGATGTAATTTACCAAATGTTTCGACGCTCTTTGGTTCTGCTACTATCAGTTTCCCCAATATTCCATTTATCTAGCTAATTCCATCTTTACTCAACATTTCATTTGATTGGTTTTGTATATTGTTCCTGAATATTCCATTTTGATTGGGTAATATTCCCTCCGGGGCCCAATTTTATCATTCATCCTCGATTTATCCCTCTTAAACTCACTTTGTATCAAATTTGTCCAAATTTAACTTTTCTGTTATCTCTAACGGAAAATTAGACTATGACTTTTTTACCCTTACCTCCTTTCACCCAAACCCATCTAACTGGCTCTATCTAGCGATTCACGAGAGTACCTCCTCCTCGTTGGCAATCCAGACGAGATATCTTCTTTGGCGCGATCAGAGGAGAGCAGCCAAGACCTCCTCTTCAACTACGATCCGAGCACAGACCTCCTACACTTTGGCGATCCGGACGAGAGCAAAAGAATCGAGCTACCTTCTCTTTCGATCCCCTCCTCTTAGCACTCCGCATTTGGAGATGAGTGGGATGTATCGGTTCTGGTTCAGCTAGCCCGCCGACGCACCCCCCTTCCAGTTTTATGGTAAATTGCCTTAATTATGCTTAAATTGGGTTAATTGAGGGTAACTTTAAATTATGCTGAACTATGATAATTTCGGCTGATTAGGGTCATATATGATTTAATTGTGCTAAATTACTGTCAGTTGGAGTTGTGCTTCGGCAAAATTCTCACTCAATCTACACCATTTGGAATAGTTATTTTGTTTTGGGAGAAGATATGTATTAATTAGGGTTTGTGATTTTCGGTAGGGTTTTAAGTTAAGTTTAGTGGTATTATTTATTTAGGAGCATCGACAAATTTAGTAAATAATAAATGATGTGTCTTGTACTTTGTTGTACTTGAATTACATATGTTTGATCATATTCTTTTTTATCACATTCTCTCTTGTTGCAACTTATGTTTTGATAATGAGTTAATTGTTGTTAAAAAATATGATTTCGCATAGTACCAATTAAATATTGTGGGAAAAATATGCGCTCCATTTTTTTCGGATATTGCATCAATTATAAATTCCTCTCAACTACAACAAGAAAATCTGAATTTGACAAACATAAGTATTTGTCTGTAACAAATTCAAACAAATTGCAAAAGAAAAATGAGACCATTTCATCTCTGGTATATCTTAAACCCTCCATCTTTAACAATTGATTCATTGAAACTCAATTCACAATTACATCACAATTTTCACAATATACACCAATCTATGACCTCAGTAAACTTAAAACTAGCTCAAACAAAAGCATTCAATTACATCTCCATATACCAGTATTGGTAATGTGACGAGAACTTCAGTTTCAATACGTTCTTGATTATCATCATTCATCTCCTGAAAATACAAAGTATCATTTAAATACACATCTCCTGAAAAAACAAAGTATCATTTAAAGACGCATATAATTATAGAGTCATGTTAATCGGTATTCGGTATGACTAGTCATTTTGAATCCATATGTAAATCGGACTATAATTTATAGTTGAGAAACTCATCATCCGTATCTATTTGGATGCTTAAATCACACCAACATTTTGATGAAAAGATTCCAATCAGATGTTAATAGCCCCCTGATAATTAGGCATAAATTGGACAACTATATATGAGGTTCCAAGCTTCAACTCAGAAATAGAGGAATAAATATACCTAATTTGGCATAATTAAGATACTTGCCAGGGGTTTAATTGGAACAAATCTGAGAAATCAAGCAACAAATTTAATAACTAGTACCATATAGTGTGGAGGGATAAGATTCCAATATAAAAATTACCCTCATTCTCCACCTTGTCTTATGAAGCAATTTTGTTTCAGATCCATCAGTTCAAGCAAGATTCCACTGCGGTCTGGTCTACATCGTTTATTCGTAAGCAGAGTTGGAGGGTTCGTGTAGAGGTTGGGGAAATCTCAATGAAGAGCTTGCAATGAACTTGCCATATTAGCAGGGAGGGAGGGTTTGGGATTGGAGATGAGAATCGCTAAAAGTCAAGATTGTGAGCGTCTTTAGGGATTTGCAGGTGAGATATCACGGCTGGCTTCCATGGCAATGCCGCACGAGTCAGAGGATTTGGCTTTTTCATGGCAGCATTGAAGATGAGAGTGAGAGGAATTGAAAGGGCATTTTAGACAAATAAATTTGTATTCAGTAATTTAATTAGAATTAATAATTTTAAATTAGGTTTAATTGGATGGTCAGTTAACGGTATGGATAAATTTGATATTATATTAATTATAGATGGATATATATGATATTTTGTAGTTTTAAAAGGATAAATTTGATACAAAGTTAGTTTAAGAAGGATAAATTTGATATTTACCGTTTAGGAGAGATATATTTAATATTTTGAGGTTTAGCAAGGAGATATTTGAAATTCTCCCTATTAACTATTACTGCATTAAAATTTAATTGTAGGTAATGTTGCTGATGGAGTTTACCGCCACTCACATAGAGTGGGAGATTTTTTTCTTTATTTTTACTATAATTATTTTAGAAACCTCTCTTTGTTGCACATTTGATAACTTTAGATTCTATTTTTGTTTACTTGTAGGTCTAAATTTGTTAATTGAAGAAAGTTAAGGCTTGCTGGTTGGGCGTTATTCAGTGGAAAAGGGATAATACAAATTGACCTGAGCTAGAAACGTTGGTGCAAACTGTGTTATACAAGTGTTGGTACTGGGATTTATGGCTGCCCAGTGCAAAAAGATGTCACCCAGAGCTCAACAGATTTACAAAAAGATAGTTGGAAAAGAAACAGAAAATTTGGTTGGCATTTGAGGGATCTTTGCTGATGACTCGGCCCGGTCAGAAAAATTGGTTGGAAAATGTGGGATCTTCCCTTCTTTGCTATTTTCGCTAGAATATAATGCCATATCCGATTTGACCAATGGAAAAAGAGGAGCTCAAAAAGAAGGTTGAAGCTAACAATGCATTGGAGAATTATGCATACAACATGAGGAACAAATAAAGGATGTAAAGACGATTTGGCATCACAATAAAGTAACATAATGAAGATTTCCGCTAGGCTGGCGGTGCAGGCTAGTAGGCGATTGATGCTGGATAATTAACTGGCTGGATAAGGAATCAATTGGCTGAAACAGGAGTTTAGGGAGAAGATTAAGGACATCTAGGTGTATTTGTAACCCCATTAGTGCTCAGGGCAGGGCGGCTAGGCCTGATATGGATGTGGATGACGACCCTGCTGGAGCGGTTTTAGCGCTGGCCCTAAGATTGAAGAGGTGTTGATTAAGTTTGATATAGGGGATTAGTTGTTTTGGATGGCTTTTTTTGTTAATTTTTTACCTTTTGGTGTGGTTTGATGGTGTTTAGAGATGATGTTATAAAGTTTGATCTGGAATGAACTCTCTACTGTTATGATAATACAATGTCTGAGCATTTATATGTTTTTGCTTTTTATTTACATATTTCTTCGATGTTTATAATCTTTTCATTTTTTTTTGTTTTATTATGTATCATTTCCACATACCTCATGAGAAAAATTGATCACAAATTGGGACAATAATGTTAATATTGGTATCTTATGAATGGAAGAAAATAAGATGCTAAATATGAAATGATGAATAAAAAGAGAAAATTCAACCTTCATTTATTTAACACCTGCTAAGTGCTGTTTTTTTTCCAAAGCATCTTAAAATATTAGTACTTAAGTCTGTGGTGGAAAAATGGTAATTTATTTAAAGGAATTTAATCCATCATTGGATGAAGAGTACTTTAAGTTTCTAACACTAATCCAGAATTCAATAGACAAAGTCTTAAGTAAAGAAGATCCAAAAAAAGAAGTGCTGAGCTACACAAAAATCCATCATTCCGGATTTAAGGGTAGTTTGAAATGATAATCTTGATGCAATAAAATAATGTCAGGTTTATATAATTTTTTTGTTTTTTTAACATTTTTAGTTGTGATGCGGTATATAAAATGTTAATTCTTGTATTTATTAATCGAGCGTTGGATCAGCAATTTGAGATAATTTGCGTTTTAAATTTTTGTTACAGTTTTAATTTGTATCCATTTATTTCCAAGTTAATTCATTAATTAAGGTAGAAATAAAACCAGT
This sequence comes from Juncus effusus, assembly GCA_027726005.1. Taxonomy (NCBI): domain Eukaryota; kingdom Viridiplantae; phylum Streptophyta; class Magnoliopsida; order Poales; family Juncaceae; genus Juncus; species Juncus effusus. The sequence continues at coordinate 5,691,878 of CM050909.1, forward strand.
TCGGCGTATTTATCTTGTGAAGTGATTTAAGTGAGGTTTTGTTTGAGAATTTATTAACTCTTGACTATGAAATGTGAGTGTGGAATTTGAATGACGATTATGATGGAAAAGAGGTTAAGTTACTCACCAGCCTTTCGAATGCAAAGCATCTTAAAATTTTCCAGTTCCCGCGTCCAAGTAATTTTTCTTTTTGATTTTGTTAAAAAAAATATTGGTACTAATACTTGATTTTTCTTCCTGTTTGTTTATGTGAAGGAAATGTTGAACCAATCGCTTCATTTTTAACTTGTACCCCTAATTTAGACAAGCTCACCAAACACACATTAAGGTGTAACGACAAAGTTAATAACATGGACTAACGATGCATTTATTCCTTATTTAATTTGACTCGAGATTTGAAATCTGTGATTTTTGTAAAACCACACTGGAATCTGGATTCATTACGTGTCAACCTGACATTCGGAATTCATTTCCTGGTTTACGGAAACCATACCAAAGAGAAATTCCCAACTATCCGAAGGTGATAGTGTAAAACATCCACGCAAGAAAAAGAAAATAAAAAAAAAAGAGCGCGAAGGAACAAACAACTAGGGTTTCTTTCTCGGTCAATACTTCTAAATTTAGGGCGAACGTGTACGTACAGCTGTTGTTACAGTAGATCTCTCTTTGAATCTGGCCGCTAAACAATTCCGATTGAGAGTTCGTTCTTTGAGAATGAATCACCGTCGAATATTACTTATTATTCTTTGCTGCCTCGGATAGATTCGGATCAGAGGAGCAGGCTTGGTTTTCTTCAATTTGGTAATTTAGAGCTTTCTGTTATTTTCCTTTTACATTTTTCTGTGCAAATCAGGATGACGGAAGTATTTCATTGGACTTTTATGTACGAGATTTGATTGTTTGAGGTTTTATTACTTATATTTTGGATTAAAACATAGAAATTGATGTTCTTTCTTTCTGATTTACTATTTTGACCATTCCCATGTAACATTTACTGTTGACACCACACAACTTCCAGTTTACTTATTTCCAGAATTTAAATCCAAAATAAATTACCCCATCCCTTTTTTTGTTTATGGTTCAGAATTTATTCAAATTAGAAGGATATAATTCAACCTTATTACATTCATTTCATTCCTAACAATCCTTCCTAATCTTCTCATTCAGGAATTATCAATTATCTACTCAGAAACATCTATCATTCATTCAAGTGACCAGACCTAAAGATCCCACAAACCTTCACATTCTCACACAACACAATGCCTACCTTTTCTTACCAAAAACCGACTTCCCAAAAACCACCGCCAGGTCCAGTCAAGCCAATCATGCGCCGTCACGTGTCGCCAGCGTTATATGCCACACCAGAGCCCACGCCACTGCCTCCTGTCTCTCCCTCCTCTCCTTCCTCATTTCCCCCCGCCTCTCCTTACTTGATAAATCACAAGAGACGTGGGCCCCGATTGTTAAAGAGCCAGAGTTTGGATATGAATGGCGGGGCCCAGCTGGCGGAGAAGAGCTTGAGTAGAGCTCAGTCTCAGCCTGTTTTGCCTGTCTCAGAAAAGAATAATGGTGAGTTTGAAAAGGTTGGTGGGTTTGATTGTGAGAAAGATGAAATGGAGAGGAGGGTTAATGGGTTTGATTGTGATAAAGATGAAATGGAGAGGAGCGTTAATGGGTTTGATTGTGAGAAAGATGAAATGGAGAGGATTAATGGGTTTCAAGGTGAAAAAGGTGAAGAAGGGAAGGAAAAGGAGATGGAAAGAAGCGAGGCCAAAAGTGTAGAGAGGGAAGATTTTTTTGAGTTTAATGAGTCTATGAGTGCAACAAGTGAAGATGGAAACAATGGAATTGAGAGGCCTTGGAAACCTAGCACTCCTGTTGGAGAGTTTTACGATGCCTTTGAAGGTAAATTTTGAATTTTAAATTTTAAATTGTGTACTGTAAATTGGAGACTCATTTTCTCTCTCTTTCAGAAATTTCAAGTGATGGTGGGTCGGCATTCAAAGTAGACCAAAGCAACAACAACACTACAGAAGAAGAGCTTCGCGAGATGAGGCTAAGTCTTTTAATGGAGATTGAGAAACGAAAGCAGGCTGACGAGGCTTTAGAAACCCTAAAAAATCAATGGCTCAGATTGAGCCAACACCTCTCTCTTATCGGCCTAGACCTCCCCCCTCTTTCTGAGATTAATAATACCAACAACAATCTGAACTTTGAGTTTGATTCAATTGAGGAGTTGTGTCAGCAAATTGTGGTTACTAGGTTTGTGAGTGAGGCGATATGTAGAGGGGTTTCTAGGGCTGAGCTGGCGGAGGAAATGGATCCTGTTATTCAGGGGAAGAATTTTGAGATAAGTAGATTGATTGATCGGGTTCAGTATTATGAGGCTGCGAATAGAGAGATGTCTCTTAGGAATCAAGAAACTATTGGTAAGTTTTTATTTTATTTATTTATTTATTTTTGTTTAGGTGAAAAAATTGATGAAAATTGGCATTAAGGCTGTCATGTGTTCAGTTGATAATAGTTTTGACAGTATCTAGCAAGGTATTTCACTTAATAACTAAATTATATAATCATATAAAAATGAAAAAGAAAAGGAGAACAAATATACTTTACTTTCTGGCGGAATATCTGCCCTAATGTGTAGGCCCTTAATCCTTGTAACAATATAGTATGACAAAGTAGTATTTCTATGCAACTCACTTAATTTAGGCAAAGATAGAATTTATTTGTCTTGAACTAATGATTATTTTCATGACTTGATAGAGATGGCAAGACAACAAAGAAACAAGAGAAAGATAAGGCAAAAATGGTTTTGGGCCTCAATTGGGCTTGCTGTGACCCTCGGATCTGCAGCTATCGCATGGTCATACCTCCCCGCCTCGAGATCCGTGCAGATCGATCAGAAAGATGCGTCAATTGAACCGAGCTAAATCTTATTTCTTTTGCCCTTTTATCATGCGTCTTCTCAAGTAACAAAGAAGGAAAAGGTTGTATAAGAGTGCTTTCTTCACTTGGTTAAATGGGGAAAAATGGAAGATGTTACCGGTACATAAGGCCCTGGCTAATGGGAACATGCCACATCAGCAAGCTAATGATGTGGCATGTTCTCATCGGCCGGGATCAGTATGGATTGTTACTAGTAAGTTCTCAGGTTCAGGGCTGTATATTTGGATGTAGGTTTGCTTAGGTGGGACTGGGCTGGCTGGATTTACACTTCTTTAATTTTTCATGTGAGATTCTTGATTAGTTTGAGAGTTGTAAGAAAATGCTTCTGCTTACCTATTTGTATCTTAGATTTGTCTAATGTGAGAGTTGTAAGAAAATGCTTCTGCTTACCTATTTGTATCTTAGATTTATCTAATGTAAGAGTTTTGAGGAAATGCTAGTTTGCTACATGCTTTTATTGGCGCATGCAAATTCTGATTCATGTGCATCTAAAATTTGTTGCATGAATTACAAATTCCTGCAACAAGAAATTCCATCATGTGCATCTAATTAGTTACGTGAATTACAAATTCATGCCACAAGAAATTCCATCAAGCAAACATTGTTGCAGACAATACAAGGAATTAGACAGAGAAAATAAAAGTAAAAGATCCACCATGCTACAATATCCAATTCAGAAACAAAGGAACCACCTAAATCCACAAGTACCAACACAATACCACAAGTTACAAACTCTCAAATAATAATCCGAAACATAACAATACTAAAAAAAAAAGAAAAACAAACCACAGCGAAGCAACAGAAGCCAGAGCGAAGCAACAGAAACCACAGCTAAGCGGGAAATGAAATAATAACCACCAAACGAACGAATCAAGCAATGATCTCACTCACTTCTTAATAATCCTCACCCTCATCTCCTTCCTCCTCCTCTCCTCCCTCGGCCCCGACCTCCTCGTAATCCTTCTCCAAGGCTGCCAGATCCTCCCTAGCCTCAGAAAACTCGCCCTCCTCCATGCCCTCGCCCACGTACCAGTGCACGAAGGCCCTTTTGGCGTACATCAGGTCAAACTTGTGGTCGATGCGGCCGAACACCTCCGCCACTGCCGTGTTGTTGCTTATCATGCACACCGCGCGCTGCACCTTCGCCAGGTCCCCGCCCGGCACCACGCTCGGCGGCTGGTAGTTGATCCCGCATTTGAATCCCGTCGGACACCTTGAATGAAATGAGTGAGTGTAGTTTAGGCATTGTATTAATAAATTCGGAGAGAGGCATTGATGATTTGATATGATAGGAAAGGAAAGAATGACGAATTGAATTGAATTACCAATCAACGAACTGGACGGTGCGCTTGCTCTTAATGGTGGCGACGGCGGCATTGACGTCCTTGGGCACGACATCGCCCCTATACATCAAACAACACGCCATGTACTTACCGTGCCTGGGGTCACACTTGGCCATCATGCTAACCGGCTCGAACACAGCATTCGTGATCTCCGGCACGGACAACTGCTCATGGTACGCCTTCTCGGCGGATATCACCGGCGCGTAGGAGGAGAGCATGAAGTGGATGCGGGGATAAGGGACTAGGTTGGTCTGGAACTCGGTGATGTCGACGTTGATGGCGCCGTCGAAGCGGAGGGAGGTCGTGAGGGAGGAGATGATTTGGGAGATGAGCCGGTTGAGGTTCGTGTAGGTCGGGCGCTCGATGTCCAGCGACCGGCGGCAGATGTCGTAGATGGCCTCGTTGTCCAGGAGCACCGCCACGTCCGTGTGCTCCAGCAACGAGTGGGTTGAGAGAACGCTGTTGTAGGGCTCCACTACTGCTGTCGACACCTGTGAATAATTGAAAGTTAGTACATTTAGAAGAGTAATTTGAAGCTAGTGTTAATGATATAAGGGATAAATGCACCGTTAGTCCATGTATTTTTATTGCGTGGTGATTTAATCCCTGTACTGCTAAATGTGCACGGCTAGTCGCTGTACTTATGAATATGTGCAGTATTAGTCCTTGAGTGAAGGACTAACCACCATACATGATTGTGTAAAGTACAGGAATTAAAGTGCATAATTAGTAGTACAGGGACCAAACCGCAACCCAATAAAAGCACAGGGGCTAACCATGCATTTATCCCTTAATATAATAAAGTAGGAGGAGGAGGTTGAGAATCAAGGAAGCGGTACTTGGGGTGAAGGATAAATGGTGAAACCGAGCTTGGATTTCTTGCCGTAATCAACGGATAAACGCTCCAAGAGAAGAGAACCGAGGCCGGATCCGGTGCCGCCTCCAACAGCGTTAAATACCAAGAATCCCTGCAGTCCTGTGCAGTTATCCGCCAGTTTCCTCACGCGGTCGAGACACAGATCCACAATCTCCTTCCCAACTAGACAAAACAAACAAGGAAATCACCATTCGTTGCACCATTCATCTCAAAGAATTAATTAAGGGCAAATTTACAAATAACCCCCTAACTTTTCTGAATATTACAAAAAAACCCCTATATTTTCAGATTTTCATAAAAACCCCTATGATAAACTTTTCATTTTCAAAAAACCCCCTCCATCCACTTTTCCGTCTAATTTTTAGTTAATATTTTCAAAATTCCCAGTTTGCCCCTATGATAAAATATTTTTCCAAAAATAATTTTTTGAAAAAAAAAAATTTCTTATAAAATAATTTTCTAAAAAACAATTCAAAAAAAAAAAATTGGAAAAAAATTTAATAAATCTTAAAAAAAAATCTTATAAAAAAAATTCTGACAATTTTTAAATTTTTTTTTATTATTTGAAAATCTGAAAATATAGGGGGTTATTTGTAATTTTCTCTTAACTAAAACCATCATTATCATATTTCTGACACAGACCTGTGTAGTGGCCTCTGGCGAAGTTGTTGGCAGCGTCCTCCTTGCCGGAGATGAGTTGCTCGGGGTGGAAGAGCTGGCGGTAGGTGCCGGTGCGGACCTCGTCGATGACGGTCGGCTCGAGGTCGACGAACACGGCGCGCGGCACGTGCTTGCCCGCGCCTGTCTCGCTGAAGAACGTGTTGAATGCGTCGTGCTCTGCTCCCACCGTCTCGTCCCTGTTCAGAGTTTAGGGTTTGTGTTTTTTGTTAGATGGATTGTAAAAGGGATGAATCTTAAATACACCTTAGTGCTTGTGATTTAATAGGGTGGGTGTTACATTACACTCTATACTTTTATCAAAAAGGATCCGGAAAGATAAATTAGAAGCTGTCTTTGAAAAAATGTGCAGTTCATGTAAGTACACAAAAGAATTTGATTTGACTGAGCAACATTGGACAGGGCATAGTTTCAAAAGGAAAAAATTGTTTACCATTACTGAAAAAAGGGATAAATGCAGCTTAGTCCTTGTACTTTAATAGGGTTGTAATCCAGTAACTGTTACTAGTGATTTCTCATGTTTGCTCCCTAACTCAGGAACTGACATGCATGTTTTCATAAGGTACAGGGACAACGCATGCCGAATTAATAGTATAGGGACTAAATTGCAATTCTACTAAAGTACAGGGTCTAATGGTGCATTTGTCTCTGTAGAATTGTGTGCACTGAAAAGCATATTGGAAGCTTTGTCGCATTACACTCTAGAATTGATCAAACTGAGGGTCGGAGAGTTGTTGGGATAAATGGATGGATTGTTGAGTCCTATATTTTAATAGACTTGCAACTTAATCCATGTACTATTAATTTTGGCATTGAAGTCCCCGAATTTTATAAAGTTGGAATTTATGGAATTTAGTTAAACGGCGTTAATATTCAATTCACAGAGACTGACATGCACGTTTGGGGATTGAAATGACAAAATGAATAATATAGGGATTAACTTGCAACTTTATTGAAGTACAGAGACTCTGTCTTTGAAAAAATGTGCAGTTACTGTAAGTACACAAAATAATCTGATTTGACTGAGCAAAACATTGAACAGTGCATAGTTTCAAATAAATAAATAAATTGTTTACCGTTACTGAAAAATCCCAATTCCTAGAATTGATTGAATTTGACAAGACCAGCAACAGATGATAACATAGAACTGAAATCAGATCTAATTGAGAGGATTGTGTTTCTCAAAGAAATTTTTCAAAGCAAAATTTAAAATGCTCAACTCAGTAAAAAGGAGATCTAGATCCAGCATGCAGATTTCCTCGAAAGAAAAAAAAAAAAAGATCCAGCATGCAAATTTCCTCAAAAAAATAAAAAGATCCAGCATGCAGAACAATTGAGCTCAGGTAATAGAACTCAAAAGAGAAAAGAACAAATGATTTGTCTGAAGGGCATTCTTAAGCAGATTTAAATTTTATAAGTAAATCTAAAAGAAAGTACAGTTCAATACTATTTAGAAACCTAGATCCGGAAAAGCAATAAGAAAATATTAATCGGAAAACCTTAATTTTCACAAAAATATCACTAATTACAGAAAAATATAGATCTTGAATGAACAAACTAAGTCTAACAACTGAAAAATATCATTTATCAGAAAATGAATAAAATGCCAAGATCTCATGCAGAAAGTAGTAACAATATCATTCAAAAATGCAATTAAATACTTAACATGAATGCTTAGATCGAGAGAAAATAAAAGGCACAAGCCCAGCCACTATACACATAATAAACAAAACAAGGGAAAAGTAATTGTACAAAAATTTCAAAATCCATTAAAAATATACAGATCGAGTAAGCGAAATTCCTATATACACATTAATAAAAAAAACATCACGCCGCACGAACAAATGCTATACCTTTCCTCTGTATTAACATTAAGATCTCTCTAAACTAAACTTACGAAGGCATGTGGCCATCGGGCTGGATGCCGTGCTCAAGACAGTACAGCTCCCAGCACGCGTTCCCGACTTGGATCCCCGCTTGCCCGATGTGCACGCTGATGATCTCTCTCATTTTTAGTTTTGCCTCTCTTTTCTTGGCTCTCTTTCTTTTTCTTTCGGAGTAGATCTCAAATGGAAGTGGAGAGCGGAAAGAGAGAGTGTCGGCATGTGTTTTATTGTTGGGAAGTTTACGGATTTGCCCTTCGGGAAAGGAGAATGGTAGTTTGAGAGCGGCTTTCTTATTCTCTGAGCTGGGGAAATAAGAAATAAACATTCTCTGATTGAGAATGTAGCTATGAGAATAAGAAATGTGCTCTTAGAATATCACCTCCCTTCCGAAAATCAAAATGTCAAACGAGGAATATTTTCCTTACTACGCGACAGTGACGTGTTAAAAATGTTACACTGAAGTCTGAACCAACTTGAATTATTAGCAGGGCCATTAGGATGCATTGGATTATTAGGTAAGAAAATTATGAAGAAGGAAAACAAAAACAAAAGAGCCCTGCATTTTTGGAAAATAATAAGAAGTACTTTTATTCTTCGAAGTTATAATTGAATACAAATTCAGTGATTTGTCTATCCGGATACCAAACTTATTACTGTATTTGTTTTCATATCCGAATAAAATTATTTGTATTCTCGTATGTATCCCTATTGAGGCAGATACAAATATTTCTTATTTAGATAAGGATTTTTTATCGATATGAATATGAGTTGTTTATCCGACCGTTTATTCTCAGCATTTGACATAATCATAAGATATAATCAAATAAAAAAAACATGCATAAATTTTAATATGTAGAACTCTAGATAAGAAATAAGAGAACAAAAGGATATACTATATCCTTGTATAAATTTATTTTTGAAAATAAGGGTTTAAAAAGTAATTGAATAGATAGAAAAGATAACCAAGTTGAGCAAAAAAAAAAAAAATTTAACTAACAATTTAGACGAATGTTATTGGTCCAACTAACCTACGTTGAGTCTGAATCAATGTATAAATGAAAAATTGAGATTATATTTTTCTTAAAGTGCACAATCGAAGCAGGGCTTCATTGAACAATTTAAACTTAATAGAAACAGTATTGAGGCAAAACCCTAATTGTTAACAAGTTAAAATGATCTCCTTACTCTCAATTAGCCAAAATGATTCCAATTCAGCCCTAATTAACGAAACTAAACCTCATACAACCCTAATTACCCAAACTAATACCAATTTAGCATTATTAAATCATGGTTTACCCTAATTCAGCCAAACAACTCAAATCGATTTATAAGTCAAATTCACAAAGAGAAAATGTACCTTTTCAAGAAAGGAGAAGATAGATGGGACTGGGAGTGACAGAGAGAAGGAAGTGACTCTTCCTGACTGTGAGGGGGATCAAGCATGTAACAATTCGGGTATATTAGATAATAATACATGATATTTAATGCGGGAATAATTATAAGATTTAACTAGGAGGACAAGAGAGTTATTAGGTGTAATTTGAGGATGTCTAATAATAAGCTAGTTGAGAGATTAGGCAAATTGGAGATGTTTAATTAGTAGAACTAGTTGAGAGATGGATATAGATAGAAAGTTTAATATATTTTTTTCTATTATATATACTATATCGCTAAAATAAACTGACCATGGTGCTGTATTACGGAAAATCTCTCGTACGTCCCAAATTTAAATATTGTGAAAAAACTTGAAAATTGTATATATGTAAAACAAAATCTTATAAAGCTTCAACAAATGATGGAGCAGTTCCATTCACCTTTAACAGGAAGGTATGAAGTTTTTTTCTAAACCTTTGCACAAAATTAACTTACTAAGATTTAGTAAATGACCATTCTGGCTTTTTATAGGTCTGGTTGTGCCTGTTTAACATGCCGGAACACCATCAAACGTTCGACAGGGTGCAACTCCTCGTCAGCAGCTTTGGAAAGCTGATTGCAATAGACACCGACAAGGCTGACGTGGATTTGTCTTCGTGTGATGCGCTAATAGACTGCAGTGATGTTTATGATTTTCCTAACAATGTGAAGTACTACTGTAATGGTAGGTTCAACTGTTATGTCAAGATTGAAGTTGCCTACGAGATGTCTAGCAATCGATTCTATGATCTGAAGCTAGACTCGCCGAAAATGTCGTACATCCATGAGAATGGTGAGAAGGCTGATTACTAGTTGGGGGTTATTTATTAGGGTTTAGTGTTTTGTGTTGTAGTGATAGTGTTGTGTTTTATTTGTGAACTGATGGTTTAGGAGATAATTAATGTGTGTTAGGGTAATTCGAGTGTGGTTGATGTATTCTGTTTAAATGCCACTTTGTTGTGACAATGGTACTATGTGCCAGGATAAATTATCATGCATTTGACATGGAGAAAAGGACGGTGTTGAAGAGATACATCGTAAAAATAGATAACCACTGCTTCGGTATTGCCGTGCCACCTTTCTTGGGCAACTCATTGAGCATTATATACTCCATCTCAGTTCTAGTGATTTTCTCCAAACCAGTAAATTGGTAACTCATATTCAACCTTGTCTAGGCATTTAACGCCTACATCAACAAAGTTACCCTTGTTGATATAAATATTGGGATATTTGAATTTTGACAAAGAATAAAATATTTTATTTATTAAATAAATTGAAATATATTTTACAAATATAATCTTTATACATAAAATAATTAAAACTCTTGTACATGTAAGACTTGTGGAATCGCTCATAAAGCATATTCCGTCTTATACATGCAAGACTTGTGGAATCGCTCCAAGATAATCTGGGTAATGTCATTTCTTAGCGCACGAGTATGAAAATGACTGACGACATTGCTCTTCAACACCCAACTCAAAATATAGTTTTATTTATATAAAATATAATATATATTAAGATATGTAGGGGATTATTAAGAGTATGTATATATTACTTAGTATCTAATCTCTATCTCTCTTCACTCAGTCTTTTGTGCTCAGCCTATGTACTAGTATATATAGTGTGTTCATGTCTTGCCTTTGTAACGTTCCTATTTACTTCTCTTTTAATTGTGTTAGCTAAGTCAAGATGTAAGTTATAAAATTGCATGGCAAATGAATTGGCCGATTTTCCTCTTCATGGTTTTAATTTAATTAATTGGCCTAGTAACTTCTTTGACCAAGCCTACATGTATACCATGTACTAACAGTTATACATATTTATTATTAGGTATGTAATTAGATTGATGTCTGGTCAATGATGTATGTTACGTGACATGATAGTATTACCTGTCAAAACTTTGAGGCTTAATTTAAATAATTTCATTTTGAGTTTTAATCTCCAACAACTCTTCTCCCTCAGTCCAAGTACAACAGACATGTCATGGACAGACAGTCTGAGTTATTTGTTTTCGACGACGAAACAGTCGAGCAATGGGTTCCACAGACTGAACACCTCAGAAAGGAAACCCCTTTACATTTCGATCAGTGGTAGCCTGAGAAAAAACTTGAAAGGCCATTGCTCAATGAGCTCCCAGTGTTCAGTCGTAAGGCTTGAGTGTACACTTTCCCATGTCTCCATAAATTTCTTAGAATCACACCTTGTACCAACTGTGAATTTCGAAGTTTTGGGTTTGGCGGTGCTTGTGCTGGCTATATTGTCGGAGTTTGGTCTCTTTCGTTCAGGAGCTCCCTTGCTCAAGTGTGTTGCCGCTCTCTTGGGTGCCATACCTGCTAAAGAGGAATCTAACAATTAGAACTATTGGTGATGAAGAGAAAGAAAGCGGAGAGAAACCCTATAGTATATTGGCGGGGAAAGGGGGGAGTAAAGGGTAATCAATGGCAGTAGGAGGTGAAGAGTCTTGCTCTGAAAACTGTTGAGTTTTCTGAAACAAAAAGACGTATAACACAACGGAGCAACTTCATGTACAGATGGCGTTTCTGATAAATCCAATGGTGAAAAAAGGGGTAGGCTGCTGAGATTTTTGCATGAGTTTGTTCTTTATAATATTAGAACTGTTATGGGCTGGGCCATTGAATTGGATTGGGCCTTAAAAACAACTAATAAAAAAGTGCCATACGACTGGAAAACATAACTATAAAACCTCATTATTCATGAACACATGAGCTGCGAAACAGAACTTTGACTGATCCTAATTACCAGGACTCGGAAAATTGAACTAAAATAACTTAGAATAAATAGTCATAACAGACTTTAGGGTTCATTACAATGTACATCAAAAGAAATACAAACACATTGTCCATAATCAAGAGATATAACATTGGCCATTAACCTAAAAGTCATATGTTAAACAAAAAAGAGCGCTACTGTTCATCACGACACAAAACATTCCAACAAAATGATACATATCATGCGCTCCTGGCAACGAAAAGATATTAATTACTTCGACAATAACAAAAACATCCTACTAGGTCACGTTACTAAACTGAAGCGGAAGCTCCATGTTACAAGACCCATCAAATCTGTCTTCAGAAGACAAACTGGTACGCCGTGTCTGGGCCTGATACATGGATTTAAAGGGTCACCATTAGAGTGCAAACATTTATTCAATTTTAAAGATAGCTAAGTTTGAGAGTCACTGTCCTGGGACGCCCAACCCGCTTCGACTTCGGTGATTAAGGACAGTTTCGGTTTGAACATCTGGAACTTTATTTGACCCAATCGGATCCTCATGATCCAACTGTTCAACGATACCAATCGACAATTTCGCGAGCGCACTCAACAGTTCAGTGCTTGCCTCCTTGTCGCGGTAGCAACACTCAATGAGGTTGAGCAGCATGTTATGGGCACGGGTGTATAGGTCATCGTAAACTGACATATCACGATTTATGGGGAGGTTCGTTAGTTGGAAGCTGGTGTGTGTCCTTATGAAATCCTTACGCCATCGAGGGAGAATATAACAATCGGGACACGTGTTCAACCCGATCTGCTTGAAAACAGCCAACGCATGCTTGCACATAATTCCTTTGAATTGGAATAGCAGACAGCCACAATGGTACATATATCGCATGAAACAGTACTGCACTTCGTAGGATCTATCACCGTTACCCTCTCTGACAATGTAAACAGTGACATCGTCGTGGTTCGTCTTAGAAACAATACAACACGATATGAGCTGCTTTACCTCAAGCTGGAAAATGTAGAACATCCGATGAGTGTAGGTCATGGCCATTTTCATCTCAAATGGGAGCTGAGAAACAAGAACTGGTGTGCAGTTTGCTGAACGGAAATCCTCTGAATGCTCTTTTTCCCATTTTACACGAATGGCAGAATCGACCTGCTGGACAAATTGGGTCAGTGCGGTGTTCTTGGTCAACCATTACTTGCAGAACGCATTCATGGTTTCAAACCACTTACGGTTATCTCCAAACTGAATATCACGAAGCATTCTCAACCACCCATAATCAAAAGTCCGTAGGGGTCTCAGATTCATAAACAAGCTCGCAAGCCTATTGAAAATGACATATCATTAGTGTCTTGCCAAAACAATAAAGGGATTGGTTATTTTTTTTAGAAATGGTAAGAAAAATAACCACCGTGGAAATTATTGGATCTCTCTGGTCACCACCACCTCCAACTTTCGTGGGCAACTTCTTCATTATGTGCCAAAGGCGTAGACGGTGACATACAAATGGGAAGACCTTAGCTATCGCAACATCCATAGCAGCACATTGGTCCGTAATTATGGCTCACGGTGGTGTGCCATCCATACAGGAAAGGAAAGTGTTGAACAACCATTCAAATGTATCGGTGCACTCGTCACATAATAAAGCACAACCCATAAGGACGGATTCCTATAAGAAATGTTTACTTAGAAAATAACATTTATATGCTAAATAATAAGTCCATTGATTTCATACTTCTAGCAATGTCATCTAAGTTACAGAATGAGAATCGTATTTCTAAACTCCACCTTATGTGGAACGTTAGACTTATTGGATCTAGAATCAATTGAGATGTGCGGATTTTATTTATCGAACAAGATGACAAGAATGGACAACCATCATAAAGTTGGTAGGTTAGTTTGTTGAGTCTTATGCATATCGATGCACGAGAGACAAAAAGCAAGCCAGCTAGAAATAAGGAATATCAGAATTTCATATTAAAGTGTTTTAAGTAAAAGGTTTACTTAATGAAACACAAAATGTTTGAAATATTCAAAGCATTTAAGAATGAAATTCGATATCGCCTTCACAAGATAATAAGAGCACTTTGATCAGATCGAAATGACAAGTATTTGATTCAATAGTTTGACAATTATCTTAGAAATTGTGAAAAAGATTTCACAATTAATTCTATATGCAACAACATCTCACGATGTGCACATAAAGAAGAAGATGAAACTTATTTGATAAAATTCAGTCTATATCTCCGAGATTCTTATAGGTTTATACTCTTGCATATACTAAACACTGAATATCATAAGGTTCAAAATGACACCATATGTGATATGGGTTTGGGATAGTCCCAAGTTGTCTTTTAAAGGTTGAAGTACGACTCGTGTCAAAAGGTTTAACAGTGTCAACACAACAATCTTTCTAGAATATCCGCTCGATATTGTTTTACATCCATTATGAGTTCAAATTTTTTGCTACTCATAATTCAGACTTCTTTAAAAGAGATCTCATCTCCTAAAGAAGCAGTGGGTGTGTAATACATCTCGAAAGGTTCGAGGTCCACATACTAGTGATGAACCATTGATGAGGCTATCAAGTAGTTGATAACGCTATATTTGAAACACAAGGTCCTCCTCATAGACCTCGTAGACATTAGGCTAAGAGATATGATCTCTCATAAAAGATGCTCATAGAGGATGAGTCGACTTTTTATCGAGGAGACTGTGAAGAGATAATGTTCTCAAAATGATTGGACCATGAGAACTAAGATGTAATGCATATACAAGCAGTCAAGTTTGGAACATGATTGGAGTATCCAATGGCTTGATGACCATTGCATACAGTACATAGATAGCCTAAAAATAGCAAAGAATGTAGCTATAGTATGTGGTATAGTAAAAAGACTTTCTCACTTGCTGCTATTATGAATTCTAACTTTCATAGGGCAACGCGATTGTGAATGATGAAACAAGGATATAAAATTCACATTCCTTTATAGGAACTTTACTGTGGATGTATCTTTGATACATGGAAAAAGTTTTATGATCGCAAGAATTTTGAAAGGTTACAGGCGTCGAATTCATAAATGGATTAAAGCAAGCATCTCATGATGAATTTATTTGACAAAGTAAATTAAAGAATTTGACTTAATCAAAATAGATGCAACCACCTTGATTTCAAGAAATTCAGTGGGAGTATAACAATCTTCCTGCATTACAACAACTTACACATCCTAATAGTTAGGAGTTGAAATCTATGCAGATTTCTGGTTGTAAGATAAAGCACATTGGTAAAATATTGAAAGAATTCGATGTGCAAGAAATGTTCTTGCTCATGGTGTTCATATGAATGATGAAGAGATAAACGAATGAGATTCTATACTTTCAGTCATACGTTGAAATGTTCAACATGCAAGAAAGTGTTCTTGCTTATGACATTCACATAAACAATAAAATGATATAAGAATTAGATTTTATACCTTCAACCATATATTTAATATTCAATATTCAAGAAAGAGTTCTTGTTTGTGGCACTAATATGAATAATGAAAGGCACATGAATTAGATTCTATGCTGAAAGAGTTCAATATGCAAGAAAGAATGCTTGCCTACGACGTTCATATAATGAAGACATGCGCTTATCATCCATTTATTGAAAGGTTCAATATACAAGAAACAGTTTTTGATAACGAGATGAATAAGATTCTTCAAGCCATACAATGTACTGTGCAATATGCTTGAAGTATAAGAAAGCAAATGATAGTCATTTGATGACTAGAATAAATATCTAAGTTCTTATGAAGAATTAAGATATCCCGATCTATGAAGAGCTAGGTAGTGGTAAGAGATTACACTTTCCTAACATGGATCATTATCACAATTAGTTTATTTCGAATACAGTAATTTGGAAAGAGTTCCAAATAAGGTATTGTAACTGAAATAATATCATATTATTGCTTTAGAAGCGGACCAGTATGCTTGGATCAAAACTTGATATTGGAACTAGGAATAATCCCGAGTGCTCTTAAAGCCTGACGATCTATGTTGTAAAAAAAGAATCGCTCAGACTAAAGCTACAAGGATTCAAGTACTTGTTTCATAAGATTCTAGACTAATGATAGAGATCAATAGTAAACATTATAAGTTTTGTTTTTAGTTTAATACTAAGTGTCAAACATTAATTGTCCATTCAGTCTAGGCTACTGTACTATTACTTCAGATTGGCTAATTTTTAGTTTTAATTGTTTGTATCAATTTCAACGAAGAAGGTATTATACCTTTTTTTCAAAGTTTTATTATCATTTTCTATTTGTTATATTACTTTAACAAGTAATCTGGGTGTTATGATTAATAATATTTACAATAATAATAATAACAACAATAACTTTGTTTAGTCAAAATCCGAGATTTATCGCCAAAACTTACTAGCTCAAGCGGTTAGACACACTGCTAATTTTGGAAGAAACCCGAGTTCGAGTTACAGCAAACGTATTTAACTCAATATTTAGCAAGTATAACGACCTAAAGGGTTGTCTTCAATAAAAATCCAAAATTTATCATTTGAGAACTAATATCTCTTTTTATCTATTTAGTATACATTTATAATTATCCAATATTTTTTTGAATATATAGATATTTTACCTATCTATAATACATGTTCGTTATGGATTTTCTAAATATCAAAACACATTGTTACCTATGCCAGGAGCTTACATTTTTATATATTTTTTTTATATCTTTCTATTTGATTAATTTTCTCTTAAAAGATTTAGTATATACCTTTAGACAGATTTATTATATCATTCCGTAAGACCAATATATTTTTTTTGAAGTCATTTCATTATCACTCAGGGGCTGTTTGGTTTTACTATAAGTATGGCAGTTAGAAGGTCCAATTGCCATAAGTGAGATATTTTGAGTGTTTGGACTGATGTAATTTGCTTGAGTTACGGGATTTTGAGATTTCGATGTAGTAAGTTGACGTTTCCTAAAAAATGAAGGTTTCACACGTACGGCAAGAAAAGGCTCTCGGTTGATTCTGGCGGGAGAAAACGCGGCCAGATAATCAGAATGATTGACGCCCATTCTCCAGTCACCCCTCTCTCTCTGATCATCCTTCGCTTTGATCGCTCCTTCTCCATTGATTGTTCTTCTTCTTCTTCTCTTTCTCCTGTTGTTCCCTTTTTATACAACTATATCGCTAACAGGTTTTTGATTTTTTTTCTTTGATTGTGTGATGAAATTCTTGTGTATTTGTTTCCGTGTCTTTTTGTCAAATCTATGATTAAATTCTTTGATCTATGGCTATTTCTTTGATGCTTTTTATCAAATTCTAACACAATTAACTATGTCTATCACATGTTTGATAACAATTTCCCAATGGAGATGGCAATTTTTGATATAATTTATCTGCTGAATTTTTTATATCAAAATTCAGCATATAAATTTAGTTAGGCATGCATAAGTTAAGGAATTTATCTCCAAGATTTATTTTCTAACCGAATGATATCAAAATTGTATTCTTCTTCTTCGAATAAATTCTAACAGCAAGGGTGTCTTTGGATTCTTTTTGCACTTTCACTAAAGTCCAAAAATGGACGATTTTGAAATCTCTTTGACTCAAAACTAGAATCTCTTCTTCTGGAAGCGTTGCACATCTCTAGGAATGCAAGGAAGAGACATCACATACTACACTATCAACACAACTCATTTTCTTTCACAACTTTAGCATAGTCAGAGAGAAACACTTTTGCACAGCAAGCATACAAGTCTGCACCTTTTCTTCTTCATAACAAACTCACTACCTTACAAATCCATCTTTAGAAAATAAGATGCAATGGGGAGAAGAACCATAATACAGCTAGATGACACTGGATGGTGCTACTTCCAAAGAAAAAATAGCAAAAAAGAAGCAAAAGAACTTCTATAAGCAAAAAACATTCTGTCCAAGTTACAAAACAAACCAAAATTACAAAAATCACTAGGATCTCCAGGATTCACCCCTGCTGATACTAAGGTGAAGGGTCCTTATGCCCTACTTAACCCTCCCTCCCCCTCCCCCTCCCTCTTCAAACACAAGAAGAAATTATTTTCCCACTTTAGCAATGTCTCAAAATAGTCATTCTCGCCGTTTACATATTCTCAAGCTACACTTTTGACTAAGAAGAAAAAACTCCCACTGCATCATAGACTAAATAATTATTGTAGCAACTACTCTTCAGCAAGTAATGCGCTCCATGGGAGAACCAAGCCTCTAGGCTTCAATCCAATAATGTCTAAGAGTGTAGAGCACTCCGACCAGATAAAGGAGCCAAGACATATAAATATATCTACACAACCACTGATACTTTAGCAAAAAGAAACAAAGCCCCCCTGGTATTTCTATGCCTCCATATCCTCTTACAAATTACTGGCACAATCACTGCCTTAATTGTTATGAGGACGGTCATGTAGAAGGCAAGTGTCTTTTTCCTTCCATTGCATAAGATGTGGTAAATCAAGTCATATGTTCAGAAATTGTAGATCAGAGCAAGTGTTGCCTGATTTCATTGACCCTCTCGTGCCACCTCACATGAAAGAAGGCATGAAACTGTCAGAATACCGTGAACCAGTGAAAATATACCACGTTCAATCAAGTGAGGTCACGGAGAGGGATTTAGCAAGATACAACAATTGTTTCATCATTGATGTGCGACTGGTACCACATTTCACAATGGAGGAAATCAGACAAGAGATAGAGAAATGCAAGGCTTTTGAGTATTATGTTCAAATTGCTCATCTTAAAGATGATCAATATGTATAATCTTTACCACAAGATCTATCAACAAGAGATATGAGGGAAAGACCCCTCTAAGAACTCACTGACCTAGACTTAGTACTATTTTCTTGGACCAGAGCACACAGATCTCATTTAGCACCATATAGAGTGAGAGCATGGTTGTATATCTTTAACCTCCCAACCTTTGGGTGGAGAAGGTCTGAGGTACAGAATATGATAAGTACTTTCGGGAACATGAGGCACCATGGACCATTAACTGACATAGCTTCTCTAGAGAAGCTTAGAGTGGTCGTTTTAGTTCCAAATATGGGAGATGTCCCAAAATCTCGTCACATCTACCTCAAAGGGATCAAAACTGATTGCCCTATAGACATAGTAGGGTGGAGAGATGAGAATCATTGCCCAGATTTTCTGCAAAACAAAGAATCATCGATAGATTACTTCAATCAAGTAAATGAAATTCTGAAGAAAAAACTCAAAGGAAAAGCAAAAGCAGAAATTAGCCAATTTGTCGACTCACCGTTAAGGAATTCCAGCCAGCAGGTAGAGATATTGCATCAATTGATCAATCCTCTACCTCTAGAGGCTCAAGAAGATGCAAGAGCCCTTTTCGCAAATATTCAAGCAAGCACGCCCACAACTCAGCTTCCACTTTCAATCAGAGATGTAAAAGTGCCACATACTGAATCGTTGACTGCTATGATGGTGGGTACCTCTACCGTACCCTGCAAGGTACAGGAGTCCCAGCCACCGTCAATCAATGCAGTTGCAGCCCCAAACAAGCCTACGAGAAAGAGGAAAGCGTCGGAGACAATTCCAGAAGGAGAAATCAAAAAATTTCAAACCCCACTACACTTGGATGGTTCCCCAGAGTTCAATATAAGAGCTAAGAAGCTCACTACCCCAACCGGTGATCAACCCAGAAGGAGTACACGCAAGCAACCAAGACTCGAATTCGTGGAGAAAAGCATTCCAGCTCAGGCAGAAAAACAAGTCAAGTTCGACGCACTTTCCCCAGCAGTAAGGAAAATCATCCTCGAAAATCTGAATTGGGACGCAATTTAGGCGCTTCCTATGAAAGACAAGACAGCCGACCAGCTCGTTGCTTTTTGCGGAATGAGACTGGAAGATATTTCTGAGCCAGTAAATCTCCCTGAGATCGAGACTAAGTTAGAAGAAGGTCAGATCGAGGGAGAGAGACACGAATAGCATAACCGCCGCCTTAGTCAGATCAAAGATCTGCTAGAAGAAGAGCAGAGAGGGGAAGACGAGGTAGTACTAATGTAGGAAGAGGTGAACGGAGGTAAACTGGGGCAGTTCGAGATCAGCATCAGAGAGGCAATTCATGGAGAGAAAGAAGCGGCGGAACAGTGGATAGAAGAAGAATCTGGAAGGAAGGAGAACGGCGAATAGTCCGAGGGGATGCCTCCGGGTTTTGAAGGGAGGATAGGAGATGGGCAGAGCTAGGAAATTGAGGGCCCAGTCAAAGAAAATCGGCCGAGTAGCATGCAGGCCGGCCCAAGCAAGTTTTGATTAATTTTAGATTAATCAAGCTTTGTATCTTTAGTTGTTTGTTTTTTAGTTAAGCTTTTATCTAGCTCTTTTATTTTTTAGCACCAATGTTTTGTAATGAATGTCAAACCTATCTCGATTTTATTTTGGAATGTAAGGGAATCTCCTCTAGTTTTAAATATAATGTGGTTAAAAACTCGATTCGCGATTTAAATTGCTCTATATTGTGTCTCCAAGAAACAAAATGAAATAATGTCACCCCTTTTACGCATTAGCCACCTCACTTGTATGCCCACCTCACTTGAGGAATGCATTAGCCAAGCCAGCCGTAAACAATGCAGGTGGACTCTTAACCGCATGGTCGGATGACCACACATGCACTTCCTCATACATTTTAGAATATTCACTTACTTGCATCCTAAATTTTAGAAATAAACTCGACTTCATGATCACAAATGTATACGGCCCCATAAATCCAACACTTAAAGAACCTTTCCTTAATGAACTTAGCACCATAAGACAACTCAATGACCTGTCATGGATAATAGGGTGGGTGACTTCAATATGGTAAGGAACCCCACTGAGTCCACAGGTCAGAACCACATGATTGAGGAAATTCTTATGTTCAATGAAAAGATTGATGAACTTGAAGTATCGAAAATTCACTTGCAAGGACGCAACTTTACATGGTTCAGCAAACGACCATCTCCAATATTTAGCAAACTAGATAGATGTCTTCTATCCCATAATTGGAATGACTTCAACTACCTAGCGCAACTTGTAGCCCAACCTGCAACCACCTCCTATCATGCCCCATTAAAACTCTCTTTTGCAGCGCCTTCTAGGCAACCCAGGCATCGTTTCAGGATGGAGCTATCCTGGTTAAAATATGATGAAGCAAACAAACTCATCGAGCAGGCATGGAGCACGAACAAGCTATCCAGGAACGCCACACGAAACATTGTCATTAAGCTTAACCAAGTTAGAGAAGTCCTCAAGCCATGGGCTCAGGAGAAATTTAGCAAATTGAACAAACAAAGCAACCTAGCAAAAATTATCATAGAAATTTTAGATAAAGCTGAAGAATTCAGAATGTTATCACCCAAGGAAAGAAAACTAAGGATTGCACTGAGAGAGAAAATTTGCGAACAAGCAAACGTAGAAGAAGCAAAATGGAAGCAAAGGGCCAGATATAAATGGCTCAGAGAGGGCGATCAAAACACAAAATACTTCCACATAATTGCGTCAGCAAACAAGCAAACAAACAAAATTTATCCTTGAAAATTAACGGGCAATTCAGCTCAAATCAAAGTCAAATAGCATCTGCTTTCCAGGCTTGCTACAAATCATCTTTATGGCAGGCCCCCGCCATTGCTCAACACCCACAGTAATTCCTCAGCACAATCCCAACAACAAACAACCTGCAAGATTTAGCAGCTGACATATCCCCCAAGGAGGTCAAAGAGGCTCTTTTTGATTTAGCAAAAGGTAAAGCTTCGGGCCCATACGGCTTCCCTATAGAATTCTTTCAAAAACACTGGGAAACAATCAAAAACAATATTCTCTGATTTTGTAAGGAATTCGAAAACGGCACCCTAGATCTGTCATGTTACAAAGCACATATTTCACTTATACCCAAGGCAAAAAAACGCAAAAAGTATAAAAGATTACAGACCGATTAGCATCATTGATGGCCCAATCAAAATTATATTCAAAATCCTGGCTACGAGACTACAATCCAGGATGCCTCAGTTGGTATCTGAAAACCAAACTGCTTTTATCAAAGACATGCATATCATTGAATCTTTTTTAGCAGCTAGAGAATCCATTAACTACCTACATAAGACAAAAACCCCAGCAGTGTTATATAAAGTAGATTTTACAAAAGATTTTGACGCGGTTAATTGGCACTTTCTCAAAGCACTTATGGATAAAAGAGGCTTTCCTCCGCGCTGGACTTAGTGGATTCTCCACCTACTTAGCTCCTCTAGTTCAGCTCTGAAGATTAATGGGCATCTGCAACCCTTCTTCCCTCACAAGAGGGGGATAAGACAAGGAGACCCCCTTTCGCCGCTTCTTTTTAATCTAATTGCGGATGCATTGTAGTTCCTCATAAATTATCTCAACTCTTTAGCCCCGGAAGCACACAAATTTTCGATGCAAGCAATCAAATACGTTGATGACACGATCATCATTACAGAAGCACGAAAAGAAAACCTAGAACTGATAAATCTAGCATTAAGATATTTTGGTAGGATGACCGGACTGCAAGTCAATAACTTTAAGTCATCCTACACTCCGATCCAGCTTCCGAAGCAGAGTGAACGAGCTATCACTCAAACACTGAAATGAAACAAGCAAAATTTTCCAGTCAAATACCTGGGACTAACGCTATCTTTGGCAAAACCAAGCAAGGACATATTCCTACCATTGATTGAAAAAATAAGAAACAAAATCACGGGAGACTCACCCTTCTCAACATAGTGCTCTCGGCAACCCCACTTTATTATAAGCAAGCCTTTCTATTACCATCATGGGTAATCAAGGAAATTGACAAGCTAAGAATGAACTTTTTGTGGAGTGGAATGGAGAAATATACGCAAGGAATAAACTTAGCAAATTGGGAACTACTATGTGCTTCTAAAAAGAATGGAGGTCTCGGGATCAAAGACCTTAACCTACACGACGAAACCCTGCTAATGAAATAGATATGGATGCAAAAGCAAATGAGACAGGGTTATGGGCATCCACGATCCAAAAATGTTACGGCAATTTCGAAAGAATGTGGCTCAACATGCAAAGCAGTTTCTTTGTCAAAGATCTCGTACAAATTTTGCCTCTATTTAATAACCGTGCGACCATCAAACTAGGCAATGGGCAAACAACCAATTTTTAGAAAGATAAATGGGTTGAATGGGAAAACTTTAGCACAGGAATATCCGAGACTATTCGGTAGGGCCCGCAACAAATCTAGCACGGTCGGCTAGATCCTTGCAGGTCAGCACCCATAGCAATGGGACCGTCTACTCAATAAGCAACAGGAGAACAAACTCGTCAATTGGAGGAAGACATTCAGAATATCAATCTTTCTACACAAGAGGACAGGCTCGTGTGGAACAGTGGCACAGAGGACTCTGCTGTTTTCAGTTTGATGATATTTAAATCTATTCCCAGCTACTAATATAACCTTGAGAATGATTTTCAAAGCTAGAAGAATTCACGTCAAGAAATCGAATATGAGGAATCAGTCATAAAAGAACGCAATTTCTCAATTCTCCGAAAGACAAGATGGCGACTCACATCTATCAAGATCAAGCATTGGAGCACTTCTTAAGTCTTTAGTTTTAATTAGGTTAATTTCATTTTGAGTTATTTTATTTAAATATTAAAAGTGAGAGCAAAATAACTCAAAAACAACATTTTTCCATTTTTGACTTGGGCTGTGAATAGTGATTCCGTTTTAAACGGAATAAACCTACTTATTCCGTTTAAAACGGAATGATTGCGTTTTAAACGCAATATTCCGTTTAAAACGGAATTTCTGTCTTTTAAACGGAATAAACCTACTTATTCCGTTTAAAACGGAATAAAGCCTAAATTCCCCTGTCTATTCAGTTTAAAACGGAATAATCAGATTAAGACGGAATGATTGCATTTTAAACGCAATATTCCGTTTAAAACGGAATTTCTGCCATAACGGCTATTTGAATGGATTTCTTCCATTTTTTTATTTTATTCACTCAAAACTAATTTTCCAAAAAGAGAAAAAATGATATTGTTTCTCCCTCTTTTTGTGTTTGATAAATTTACTCAAAAATCTTGTGAGCCAAGAGAGGAATTTGTTGTGAGCAAGTTTACTAGAGCTTGTTTGTTAGTTTGGATTGAAAGAAATCTGGTTTAAGTTTTGTTTCATCGATTCGGTACATGTTGTAAAGCGAGCGGTGATTCAAGTCTTGTAAAGAAACGCTATTTGGATTAGTAAAGGGAGCCGAAAGGCAAAGCTCGGAGATTAGGCACTTGTGAAAGCGGAAAGGTTCGCTAGCAAAAAAAGGATGGTTATAGCTCACGCAACCACCTAGCCGAACTTCGTCAATAAGTTTACGTGTTTGGTATTGATCCATTTCTCGTTTCTATTTATTTGTTTTTAGTTGTTATTATCAATTTGTATTAATACAACCATCAATTAAAAGTAAAATAAACCAAAAGTTGCAACATTACAAAAGAATTTTAAAATCATACTTCCGCACGATTTAGACCTATATACCCCCTATAGGCCGTAATTAGATAACAGACTCTTTTGCAGTAAAGAAATCATACGCCTTCTTTATGGATAGAGGCCAGAAAGTTTCAGGCCAAGCACAAATATGGAAACTCAAAGTTCCCCCCGGGATAAAGTTCACAATGTGGCTCCTATCCAAAGAAAAGCTGCAAACAAGAGATAGGCTACATGCAAGAGGGCAACTAGCCTCCGATGCCTGTGTACACTGCACCAATTAATGTGACGGAGTCGCATGATCACCTCTTCGCGCAATGTCCTTACGCAAAGGAATTCTGGGGCATAATTGCAGTCCAACATAACCTGATCTGGCCTTCACAAGGCATGAATGATCCGGTCGCGATTATTCGCAAAATTAATGGAAAGCTCGCCAAGGAACACCAACGTAAGTGGGGCACCATATGGGCAGCCACTTGTTGGAAAATATGAATGGCGCGAAATGGACGCATTTTCCGTAACTGTGAAAAATCTCCTACGGCCATAGCAGCAGAGGCTACCCTTACGGACAAGGATTGGACTCATGCTTTAGATAGCAAAACCTGAGGTTTAGCTTAGGATTAGTTTAAATCGAGAGGGTTTTTTTATTTTTAGTGGACGTTTGCCGGTTTTTTCGAAAATTTTAAGAAATTTTCATGTATATAACTCCATGTATTGCTTTCTTTTAGTATTAATACAACGTAAGCATACGCTTACCATTCAAAAAAAAAGGTACTTTCTTTGGGCGTGTAGAAGTAGTTAAAGAATTCTAACTGCTGAATTGTATCAAGTTTATATCAAATCTTAACAGCAAAGTTTATATGATACAATTTCAAAATTAAAGAATACAATTTCTGAGTTTGTTATTGAGTTAGGCATAGTTAATAAATTGAGTCTTGTATTAAAATGAAAATAAAAAAATTGAGTCTTCTGAATTTATTGGACTTATGTTTTGGAGTTGAGTATATGGAAGATGTTTTAAATGATACCATGTATGGATGGTAATTCATGGTATTTTAGCCTTATTTATTTTTAGATCAATTTGTGCTACTTGAATATGACTTCTTTTTTTGAAAGTAGTTTTATTGAAAAACTAATAACAATAAAATAATATATAATTAAATGATAAACAAATATAATTTTAGGCAAAAATATTATAAAGTTTCACATGGTATTGATTTAGTAGCTAATAATATCATGTAATTACATATCATAATTACATCTTCAAGCATGAAAATTGTAATTATAGTAACTTTAGATTCTTTCATCCAAACATTTAGGCTGTAACTATAAATGTAGAAGATTCATCCGCAGAAAGTTCAGTATTGGACTTATGTTTTGGAGTTGAGTATATGGATGAATGATGATGTTTTAAATGATACAATGTAAGGATGATAATTCATGATATTTTAGCCGTATTTATTTTTTAGATTATTTTGTGCTACTTGAATATAATTTCTTTTTTTGAAAGTGGTTTTATTGAAAAACTAATAACAATAAAATAGTATATAATTAAATGATAAACAAATATAATTTTAGTCAAAAATATTATAAAGTTTCAAATGGTATTGATTTAATAGCTAATAATATCATGTAATTACATCTCCAAGCATGAAAATTATAATTATAATAACTTTAGATTCTTTCATCCAAACATTTAGGCTGTAACTGTAAATATAGAAGATTCATCCACAGAAAGTTCAATTTCTCTAGTTGATTTTTCTATATAAAGTTTACTAAATTTTGAGGATTGATGAACCCAAAACTTTATAGCTTATTTATTTTAATTAATTAAAATCTTTGGTAAGAAAATTGTCTATTATTCAAAAAAAAAAAATAACATGCCCATCCAAGCGGCCCCTCAATGTAAAATGAGCGGCCTAGGCATAGATAAAAGATAAGGAGGACGTAGACAAAAAAGATATGTGCACGAATATGGAAAAATAAGATGGAAACATTTCTTAGAGAAATTATATATAAACCCCAGTTTCTCCATCAAGTTTACATATATATTGCTACTTAGTATTTTAATAACAAGTGGTCATTCAAATAAGTGATCATTGCAACTTAATGATTATTAAAATTTTACTTATATGTGGTTATTGTAAAATATTAAATGGTTATTAAAAATAAAATAAAAATTATTATAAATGATCATATTATGAGGGTTGACCTTGACCATAAACTTAGTGAGAAACTAGGATTGTGTATATAAGCCTCATTTCTTAATGACAAAATAATAAAATAATAAAACTTCAATGTTCAAAACATACTACAAAATAGGCATAATAAACTACTGAATAAAAACATGACAAACAAATACTAAAATAAACAATGCGCCATGCGCAAATAACAATAATAAAAATAAACCCTAAATAACAATAATATGAATAACGGCAATATAAATGAATTAGTTTTTCGGCCATCTTAATTCACGAACTTTTGCGGATTTTTTTCTTCAGTGCGGTTTCTCTAGCAACCCTCTCAATTTCAATTTTCTTAATTTTACTTTCAAGCTCAGCTTTGTTTTTTCTCGTCTTTTATTTTATCCAAAACCATCTTCTTCAGCTTTGGACAAATTTTGCTGTGACCTGTGCAAGAAAATTAACAGAATAAATTAAATAAAAATATTAACCTGAAACATGACAAACATTGTAAATAATTATTAGCAATGTTTAATCCCAAACCTACAAGCCCCCAGCCCAATTTTAATCTATATCAGCACTATTTATATCATTTTTTATGATATATATTGTTTTTAGTTTAACACTAAGTGTGTCGAACTACAATTGTCCATGCAGACTAGGCTACTGTACTATTACTTCAGATTGGCTAATTTTCAGTTTCTAATTGTTTGTATCAATTTCAAATGAGAAGGTATTATATCTTTTTTCAAAATTTTATTATCATTTTCTATTTGTTATATTACTTTAACAAGTAATTTGGGTGTTATGAATTATAATATTTATAATAATAACAACAACAATAATTAGATTAGTCAAAATTCAAGATTTATCATTTGAAAACTAATATCTCTTTTTATCTATTAAGTATACATTTATAGCTATCCAACATTTTTTTAATATATAGATCTTTTACCTATCTATAATACATGTTCGTTATGGATTTTCTAAATATCAAAATACATTGTTATCTATGCCTAGAGCTTACATTTTTATATGCCCTTTATATCTTTCTATTTGCTTAATTATCTTTTAAGAGATTTAGTATATACCTTTATACAAATTTATTATATCATCCCTTAAGACCAATATATAATTTTTTTAAGTCAATTTCATTGTCACTCAATGTAAAGTGAGCGGCATAGGCATAATAGATAGGACGTACACAAAATAGAGAAGCTATATTTCTAGTTGTTATTGTACTTTAATTTCTCAATATGGATTCTGAATTGAGATATGGACATTATGTTAGTAGTACTTTCGCAAGATTGGAACGTAACAAATCCAATGATGCATAAATTATGCAGTTAAAAAAACATTCATCGCTCATCATAAGCTGAAATCTATCCAATCTGTACAGATAAACAACAGATTAATGGTATTAGTTTTGCTAAATTTTGATTATTAGGATGTTCGATTGTTGTATACTATTTTAATATTGATATACATTATTTACATATAGATTGATAAATTTCATTGTTTAAACAAAATAATATAACATGAATAGGATGCAGCAAAACAAAATATAGTTACAACAAAAACAATTGAGCACTTCCACAGTTCCACTAGAAATTTGTCTCCGTTGGGAACTTGGGCCACATGAACAGAACAGAGATGCTGAATAATTATGGGCCGGAGAGTATTGTAAAATTTACTAAAAACAAGACGGTGCAAATGCCAAGGACACTTATGATCCGGATTTCTTAATAAAAACAAATATGAGAAAGCTCGACTCTATTTCCACTTCAATTAATTTATGGTTAAAATATGTATCTAAAGAAAATCGCAACCATTTCTGTTAAATCACTCCTATATTACTAGGTCAAACGGTAAATCTTTGACCGGTACTTGTTGAGTTGTGTATATTGTTTCTGTATTTTGTATAGGATAATGATATTTTGAAAGTAATTTTTTCAAGTGGCGTTATTTCTAGAGCAAACTTTTCTTTGTCTAGAGTAACTTTCAATTTTTTTATCAAAATCCCGAAAATGCCCTTACATCAATTATGCACACTATTAATTACACAAATAAATGTTGATTTATGTATCATGTCTTTGTTAATTAATTGCAGCAAACATGGTAATAAAAATTAAACATATATTTCAGTCACTTCAAATATAATATTTTTTCTGATGTCATGTAAACACATATATGTGTTAGCTGAAAATTTAATTTATAATTAAATTTCATAGCAATTAAATAATTTTTCACTAATAAAAAATAAAGTAATTATGAATTGCCTATGTTTTGTAGCAGAGTACTTAGTTTACTACAAAAAAGCTTATTATAATAATATTGCATCCAAACAAATAATTAATTAGATCAACTCACATCATTCATACATCAACAAATAACTTTAGTAATCTACTTAAAATATCAAAATTATTTTGGAATGAAACATAAAGATAAACAAGCTTCTTTTTCTTTGTTATTACACCTTGATTTCTTATAGTGGGTCTACTTGAATCTCCTGCATAACATAAATTTGTGTCATATATTTGTTAGAATAAAATAATTAAAAATAATGTATTGTATCTATTTGAGTAATTTATATAAAAGATGACCTTATGATGAAGTGTAAGGCATGTTCAGATCAATTATAAAATCCATGCTTCTATCTTCTATTGCGGCTTCTACTTCCGAAACCTCAAGAAAATTAGCGGGGTTGTTTTGATCTGAAATGGTATTGCGTCGAGGACCGTTAGATGTTTTTCTTCTTGATACTTCAACAAATTCAAATAACGAAGGTTCACGTGTAGTAGAATTTTCTGCTATCTTTTTCTTTGCCCTTGGTTTACGGCCTCTATGAGATTGAATATTTGGTTCGAAAATAATAGGTGAATGACCGAGTATTTCAGAAATTTTTTCTTTGGCAATTTCTATTTGATTAAGAGGCCAATTTCGATAATTCTCTACAACCTCGGTTATTAAATCTTCCATTTTATTATCTTTATTGTTAGTTGGGGCATCAAGTGTTCTTCCACTAATCCACCATTGTGGATGAACAAAATCTGGAGAAAGGATCATGGTTTTCCAATGTATCATTTTATGTGCACATGGAAGACCCATGGTTGTGATGAAACGACCGGTACAATATGGTCGCATATTACCGGACTTGGCTTTTAAGTATTGTTTGTGTATCTCTGATAAAGCATACAAGGAGACATGAGATACTAGTTGTTTGAAAAAAGGGATATTGCATTTATGGAGAACTCTTATCTTTTCACTTTTAAGCCGTGCGTTAATTATCTTGAATTCATCCATCAGTGCAAGACAAATTTTGTTTTTCACTTCTTGAAGGTTACTGGTGGAAACTTGCAGGTATTGTTTAAGTTTTGCATGTGCTCCTTCTCCCCTCAAAGTTGCACGATTGCCTAAGTGCAAAAAGTTTTGAGTCCATGCATCGACAAACTTCTCTTTCAATGGCACCCATTCCTATTTGGAAAATAATTAGAAAAAATTACTATTAGGAAAATAATAAGAAATAATTGAGTTTGGGAAAATAAATATATAATACGATATGCTGTCAGACAAAAATGAATTGGTTTGACAAAAATATAGCTTGCTACCCGAGAATGTAAGGGTTTTTCTTGTATTCAAAATCAAAATTAATTTTGCAAAACTTAGTATTGAAAGAAATACCTTCTTAATATAATCTATAGCAGCTTTTTTGTCTCCATAAATCAACTGAAATGCATTCCATGCCTCATCAAATGCAGCTTCACTCGAGGAGTAAACCACAGTGTTCCAAGAAGACAAAAACCTTTGCCAACCCTCTTCGTCATCTTTATCAAACTGTGGCTTGCACTTCACCAGAATATTGTTTTCGATATGCCACACAGAAAGAAGATGTGCTGTATTTGGAAAAATAATGTTTATTGCATTTATCAATGCTAATTCCCGATCGGTTAAAATAACCGAAGGTTGAACATTAGACTCGAGTACAGTTTGAAACATCCGTAAAGCCCAAATATAATCTTCCTTTTCTTTCTCAAAAAAAGCAAAACATGAATAAAACGAACTATTAAAGCATGATACCCCAACAATATCTAGTAATGGCATTTGAAACCTATTGGTTTTATAAGTACAGTCCATTACAAAAACACTTCTAAAGTTCTTTGTCATGGTTATTGATAAAGGATGGGCAAAGAAAAGATGTGTCAGATGCCCATCTTCATTTTTCTTAAAGTTATACTTAAAATCATCTTTTTGGAGCTCTTCAAACAAAGCTTGTATTGGTATTCGACCTGCCAAATAAAAAAATGACAAACAAATACTAAAATAAACAATGCACCATGCGCTAAATAACAATAATAAAAATAAAACCTAGATAAAACCTAAATAGCAATAATATATGAATAATAACAATATAAATGAATTAGTTTTTCGGCCATCTTAATTCACGAACTTTTGCGGATTTTTTCTCCAGTGCGATTTCTCTAGCAGCCCTCGCATTTCAATTTTCTTAATTTACTTTCAAACTCAGCTTGTTTTTTCTCTTCTTTTATTTTCTCCAAAACCATCTTCTTCAGCTTTGGGCAAATTTTGCTATGATCTGTACAAGAAAATTAACAGAATAAATCTAATAAAACAATTAACCTGAAACAATACAAACATAATTATTAGCAATATTATAAAGCATACCATTGTATTTCGGTTCGGCAGACAAGAGAGGAGCTGATGATACTCCTGCATTTGTTATATCTAATACTTGATGCTCATGAGATTCACATTCCTACACAAAAAAAACAACAAATCATTAATACACTGAAGCTATTTATGATTTATATATCTTAGCAAGTCTAAACTGGTACCATCTAGACAGAACTAACAATTCATTAATATACAGATGCCGTTTATGATTTATATATTTTAGCAAGTCTAAACTGGTACCATTTCTACAGAACTAAGGTTGGTTCAAAATCGACCAGATCCAGTACCACTTTCTTAATCAACATGGCTTATAAAAAATAAAAAATAAAAGGGAAAAAATTGAAAAGAAGAAATAAAAGGACACCTGTTGAGAGAACAATTGCCTTCTGATTGGCGCATTCGGTATGCCACGCTCATGTTGAATCTGTCACCAATTAAAAGTACTTGTTTTTATTAATATATGTATAGTATAAAGAACACAAAGAAATGAAAAAATCTTCAAGAATTGCAGACGCTCATCGGATCTCACTGCCGACATTCCAAAGCAGATTTCCGGCGATGGCAGGACTGGATGAGGCCTACTGGCCATCAAAGACAAATCTAGGGCTTCTAGTTTCTAGTGCAGATTTGCTAGAATAGTGTTGTTTCCCCATTAAATTGACTTCAAAAAAATATATTGGTCTTAAGGAATGATATAAGAAATTTGTCTAAAGAAAAGGTATATACTAAATCTTTTTAAAAGATAATTAAACAACTCTGCTTAAGCTCTCTCTGTCACTCACTCTTTAGCCATTTTCTCTCGTTCATGATGAAGATAGTTGGTCTCATTTTGCTTTTGTTACTTGCGCCATCTGCTCAGGGCCGGCCCAGGTGCAAGTCCAGTAAGCCCATGAGCTAGAGCAGCCACCTGAGCCGGGGCAACATATAATAAATGTTTAACTTGGACCTTATTATATATAGATTGTGATATGTAAAAAAAAGTGTAAGCTCAGGCCCAGCATAATGATAAAAATCCAGTTTGGAAGAGGACTAGCGTGTGGGATTTGGGGGTAAAAAGTGCATGTTCATACATTCATTTTATAAAAACTGGAGAGAGGAATAAAACTGTCATTTCCTGCATTGTTGTGTACCGGGGCACAATTGGAGAGAAAAATGAAGCTTCTTCCTCTTTGAACATACTCTGAAAGTCCGAATCAAAGAAAAAAAGAAAGAAAGAAAGAAACAGAGGACAAAAGAATAGAGCCAAGAGAATTTTATGGGTTTTCTAATAATAATTTCTCTTTTTTAGTTTTGAATTTTGATTCTTGAATTATTCTGGTCCTCTTGCTGGATCAGCATCAAGATTTGTTCTCATTTTTTTTAAAACTTGGATATTTCCGTGCAACAATTTGTGACGAGTACCTTTCTTATGCAAGAATTACAGTCCTCATTCTCATGTAAATCAGCTCAAATCTTTGATATGTGTGCTAGTATTTTCATATATTTTCATGCATATAAGGTATTCGATTAAATGTCCAAAAGAAAAGAATATAGGAACGATGACAAATGAAAAACCATTTGGTAAACAAACTTCCGGCATAATAGAATAAAAAAGATCACTTGCCAATTGAGTCTCTAAGCTATAAAATAGGATATAGCTTTAACAGATGTTAAAAATTTATATTAGAAGTTTATTTTTACTCGTTCTTTTTGCATTTTTATTTTTGGGGCAAAATCTCGGAATAGTATTTTGAAACCATTTATAACTTGGCTAGGGCAATTAAAATGTCGGGGCCGCCCCTGCATCTGCTGCTGTTATTTTTGCGTTTTTGTTAGTCCCACCAGTTATGATTCTTCTACTTGGTGTTAGTTTCCTGATTCCGTTGCTGGCTTTTGGTGCTCTTCTACTCTTACCACTCTTGCTGCTTCTCTGTGCCTCACGCATTGTCGATTCTCGCTCAGTAAGTCTTTTTAACTTTCTTTCTTTCTTTCATTCTTTCATTTTTTATCTTTAATGGATCATATATAATGTTGTTCTCTTTTAGTTTCTGCTCTGTTTTTTTTTATCTCCTGTTGCTTCTTTTTTATTTTCTTTCTTTTCTTGGAACTTCTTGCTTTTATTTTATTTTCTTTCAATTTCTGTACAGAGTCCTCTTTCTTTCTTGAAATTTCTTGTAGTTTTAACTGATAAATTATGTTATTTTTTTATCTAGGTTAATTTGAATGGTGCATGGGGTGCAAACCAAGGGCAAAATGTTCCTTCAACAAGAGAGGATCAACCATCCCCAGTTGTAAGCGCTCCGCTCCCTCAACTCATGACTTGTGAGCTCCCTTCAGTACCAAACGCCATCACTTCTCCTGAATTTGAGGTTAGATTGCTACTTTAATTACTGTCAATTTTACAAAATTAACCCTTTATCACTCAATGTAAAATGAACAGCATAGGCATAGATAGGACGTAGACAAAAAAGACAAGCTCAATTTCTAGTTGTTATTGTACTTTGATTTCTCAATATGAATTCTGAATCGAGATACGGACATTATGTTAGCAGTACTTTCGCAAGATTGGAACGTAACAAATCCAATGATGCATAAATTATGCAGTTAAAAAAACATTCAGTGCTTTCAATAAACATATACCAAGTACAATGGTACTGCAATAATCATCATAAGCCTGAAATCTATTCAATCTGTACCATATAAACAACAGATAATGGTATTAGTTTTGCTAAATTGTGATTATTAGGATGTTCGATTGTTATATACTATTTTAATATTGATATACATTATTTGCATATAGAATGATAAATTTAATTGTTTAAACAAAATAATATAACATGAATAGGATGTAGCAAAACAAAATATATAGTTACAACAAAAATAATTGTGAACTTCCACTAGAAATTTGTCTCCATTGAAATTTGGGCCACATGAACAGAACCGAGATGCTGAATAATTATGGGCCGGAGAGTATTGTAAAATTTACTAAAAACAAGACAGTGCAAGTGCAAATGACACTTATGATCTGGATTTCTTAATAAAAACAAATATGAGAAAGCTCAACTCTATTTCCACTTCAATTAATTTATGGTTAAAATATGTATCAAAAAGAAATATGCAACCATTTCCGTTAAATCACTTCTATATCACTCCAGTCAACGGTGAATTTTTGACCGGTGCTTGTTGAGTTGTATATATTGTTTCTAAGTTCGGTATATTGTTTTTGTGTTATATATATTGTTTCCATATATACTGTTTTGTGTATATTTAGATGCTGCTTTTTATTTATATATACAGTTTTTAGACTATATATTTCATATACAATTTTTTTATTTTTATATACAATTTTTCTTTTTCTTTTTTGCGATTTTATATATTATTTTCTATTCTATGGATTGCTTTTATATATACTATTTTATTAATTTTTATATATTGTGCTTTCTTTATACATACTATTTTTTAAAACAGATGAATTTTATATACTATTTTTGATTTAATATACTTTTTTCTATTATATAAGAATAAATCGCTAAAATAAGGCTGACCATGGTGCTACATTACAGAAAATCCCCGTACGTCCCAACTTTAAATATTGTGAAAAAACTTGAAAATTGTATATATATGTAAAACAAAATCTTACAAAGCTACAATAAAAATATTATATGATATTAATGGATGATTGAATGTGTATACATTTAATGTTTCGTATCAAATCATTAATTAAAAAGGGGTCGTACTAGCACACTAATTGGGAATGATATTCCCAAGCAATCTTTTGATGCATACAGGCATAAAAATACATAATTGACTAATTTGCCCCTATCACAAATGCATTATCTGCATTAAAATTTGGATGTTGAAACTTTTTGAAGTACTTCAATAAAACGTGATAATTTTTTATTTTTTATAAAAATATAAAAAATAAATAATGGTGCTAAAAATTATATCTAAAATATATGATGTTATTTTTCTTGGAAATTTCTAAACCGATCATTTGGCCAAAAATAAAAGTACTAATAAATGATATAAAAAATAATATATTATTTCAATCATGAAAATTATTATCACAAAATCATCACATAAATAAAGTAGAAATAACATGTCATCCTAGAAAAATATAATTAGTTTATTGTTTGTAACTTGCAACTAAATTGGAACTTGTATAGTGTACATTATGTGAAGGATAAATTAGTAATTTCATTATTCTCAAGCCTGGCCTTGTAAAAACAGCGCCTGCCAATATCAATCCCCCGCCAAGTGATATATCAATACCCTTTATTTAATAAACATAAATTCAATACCACTAGGACTGAAATGCACGAATATGGAAAAATAAGATGGAAACATTTCTTAGAGAAATTATATATAAACCCCAGTTTCTCCACCATGTTTAAATATTGCTGTT
This sequence comes from Juncus effusus, assembly GCA_027726005.1. Lineage (NCBI taxonomy): Eukaryota > Viridiplantae > Streptophyta > Magnoliopsida > Poales > Juncaceae > Juncus > Juncus effusus. The sequence continues at coordinate 5,727,523 of CM050909.1, forward strand.
TAGTTTTTTTTAATAATAAGAGGTAATTCAAGTAAGTGATCATTGTAAAGTAATGATTATTAATATTTTAATTATATGTTGTTGTTCTAAAATATTAAATGGTTATTAAAAATAAAAAAATTAATATAGACCATAAACTTAGTGGAGAAGCTAGGATTGTATATATAAGCCTCATTACTTAATGACAAAATAAAAATTAGCAGCGACGACGACGACAACAACAACAACAACAATAATAATAATAATAATAATAATAATAATAATAATAATAATAAAAGTTCAATGTTCAAAACATACTACAAAACAAGGCATAATAAACTGCTAAATAAAAAAATGACAAACAAATAATAAATAAAAAAATGACAAACAAATACTAAAATAAACAATGCACCATGCGCTAAATAACAATAATAAAAATAAAACCTAGATAAAACCTAAATAACAATAATATATGAATAATAACAATATAAATGAATTAGTTTTTCGGCCATCTTAATTCACGAACTTTTGCGGATTTTTTCTCCAGTGCGATTTCTCTAGCAGCCCTCGCAATTTCAATTTTCTTAATTTTACTTTCAAACTCAGCTTGCTTTTTCTCTTCTTTTATTTTCTCCAAAACCATCTTCTTCAGCTTTGGGCAAATTTTGCTATGACCTGTACAAGAAAATTAACAGAATAAATCTAATAAAACTATTAACCTGAAACAATACAAACATTCGAAATAATTATTAGCAATAATATAAAGCATACCATTGTATTTCGGTTCGGCAGACAAGAGAGAAGCTGATGATACTCCTGCATTTGTTATATCTAATACTTGATGCTCATGAGATTCACATTCCTACACAAAAAAACAACAAATCATTAATACACTGAAGCTATTTATGATTTATATATCTTAGCAAGTCTAAACTAGTACCATCTAGAAAGAACTAACAATTCATTAATATACAGATGCCATTTATGATTTATATATTTTAGCAAGTCTAAACTGGTACCATTTCTACAGAACTAACTAAGGTTGGTTCAAAATCGACCAGATCCAGTACCACTTTCTTAATCAACATGGCTTATAAAAAATAAAAAATAAAAGGGAAAAAATTGAAAAGAAGAAATAAAAGGACACCTGTTGAGAGAACAATTGCCTTCTGATTGGCGCATTCGGTATGCCACGCTCATGTTGAATCTGTCACCAATTAAAAGTACTTGTTTTTATTAATATATGTATAGTATAAAGAACACAAAGAAATGAAATTAAGGGTTAATTTTGTAAAATTGACAGTAATTAAAGTAGCAATCTAACCTCAAATTCAGGAGAAGTGATGGCGTTTGGTACTGAAAGGAGCTCACAAGTCATGAGTTGAGGGAGCGGAGCACTTACAACTGGGGATGGTTGATCCTCTCTTGTGGAAGGAACATTTTGCCCTTGGTTTGCACCCCATGCACCATTCAAATTAACCTAGATAAAAAAATAACATAATTTATCAGTTAAAACTACAAGAAATTTCAAGAAATAAAGAGGACTCTGTACAGAAATTGCAAGAAAAGAAAATAAAAGCAAGAAGTTCCAAGAAAAGAAAATTAAAAGTAAGAAGTTGCAAGAAAAGAAAGAAAATAAAAAAGAAGCAACAGGAGATAAAAAAAAACAGGGCAGAAACTAAAAGAGAACAACATGATAGATGATCATTAAAGATAAAAAATGAAAGAATGAAAGAAAGAAAGTGCAAGAAAGTTAAAAAGACTTACTGAGCGAGAATCGACAATGCATGAGGCACAGAGAAGCAGCAAGAGTGGTAAGAGAAGAAGAGCACCAAAAGCCAGCAACGGAATCAGGAAACTAACACCAAGAAGAAGAATCATAACTGGTGGGACTAACAAAAACGCAAAGAGAACAACAGCAGATGGCGCAAGTAACAAAACCAAAATGAGACCAACTATCTTCATCATGAACGAGAGAGAATGACTAAAGAGTGAGTGACAGAGAGAGCTTAAGCAGTAGAGAGAGAGAATCCCTAGAATGAGATAGACGAAGAGATTGTGCTCAGGGGCTATATATGGAGGGAAAAGTTGGTGGAGTCAATGAATTGGGCTCAGTTTAATCCCAAACCTAAGCTCCCAGCCCAATAATTATCTATATCAGCACTATTTATATCATTTTATGATATAGTTATTGTTTTCAGTTTAATACTAAGTGTCAAACATTAATTGTCCATTCAGACTAGGCTACTGTACTATTACTCTAGAATTCAGATTGGCTAATTTTCAGTTTCTAATTGTTTGTATCAATTTCAAAGGAGAAGGTATTAAATCTTTTTCAAATTTTATTATCATTTTCTATTTGTTATATTACTTTTACAAGTAATCTTGGTGTTATGATTAATAATATTTATAATAATAATAATAAGAAGAAGAATTTTGATTACTCAAAATTCATGATTTATCATTAGAAACTAATATCTTTTTTTATCTATTAATTATACATTTTAGCTATCCAACATTTTTTTTTAATATGTAGATCTTTTACCTATCTCTAATAACTGTTCGTTATGGATTTTCTAAATATCATTGTTATCTATGCCTGAAGAATCGTTTTGATATGCCCTTTATATCTTTTTATTTGCTTAATTATATTTTAAGAGATTTAGAATATACCTTTATACAAATTTATCTTATCATTCCTTAAAATATCTATATATATATATATATATATATATATATATATATATATATATATATATATATATATATTTTTAAGCCATTTCATTAACTCGATATAAAATGAGCGGCGTAGGCATTGATAGGACGTACACAAAAAAACATGCTCAATTTGTAGTTGATATTGTACTTTAATTTCTTAATATGAATTCCGAATTGAGATAAGGACATATTGTTAGCAGTACTTTCACAAGATTGGAACGTTACAAATCCAATGATGCATAAATTATGCTGTTAAAAAAAACATTCACTGCTTTCAATAAATATATATCAAGTACAATAATGAAGAGCAGATTAATGGTGTTAGTTTTGCTAAATTTTGATTATTGGGATGTTCGAATGTCATATATTATTTTAATATTGATATACATTATTTACATGTAGAATGATAAATTTCATTGTTTAAACAAAATAATATAACATGAATAGAATGTGGCAAAACAAAATATAGTTACAACAAAAATAAAAAATAGCATATAAAGATAATAAAATAAAATATAACTACTTATAATACAGTACATAACTGTTACATTATATAATTAGTAACGGTATATTTAGTTGTAATACAACGGTAACAAATTATAATAAAATAGTGTTAAATGTAAACTTATAATAAGGTACCATAATAATAATATAATATTACCTTGACACAAATAATGAAACATCTAACTGCATTAAATATATATACAACAAATTGGAACAGTTAATATGATTTATGTTAACTAGTATACGTAAATAAACACTGATTCTATTGAACACTATTTTAGTAATAATCACTCGAGCTAAACTCGACTAGACAGGAGGCAGGATGATCACTTAGGGGCGCAAATGATTCAGATCCAGTTAGAATAGTAGTCAATCGTATCCATATTTTTTTTGGGATCCGGATTTGGAACGACTAGACCAACTAAAATCCAACAAGACCCGGATTTTTTTTATTCGGATCCGGATATTTTTCAGATCCGGTTCAGGTAATATCCAGCCCATTTACGCACCCAGATATCAGGGGATGTTTGCACACAATTATAACACCGGATGAAAAAAATACAATCAACAAAATTAATGTATCACAATTCCCACAAAAACCCTGTTAAAACACCAACATAACAACTAAATTAAAACACCAACCACAATACATTAATTAATTAATTATTAGTAACTCTTAAAGGGTAGGGAGTCACAGAATATCAATACACTTCCGAACGTCTTGAGTCGATGAGGTCATTGGGGAATTAAAACAACAAACCGTTAAACAATAAATATTAAATAATACATTACATTCTTTTTCACTCTTTTTTTTCACTTGATGAGAGTTTTCACAATGGATTTGACGTTCAGCTTTTTAAGGTCAGTGTATGACTGGCCGCATCCAACAAACATAACCGGTGCACCAGATATGTAGACCATAGACAGAGCCGCACCAACCTATAAAGAGGGTTTAGGGTTTTAGGGTTTTTTGGGTTCAATTGAAATTATTTGGGCAATTAATAAATCTGGAATTAGAAATTAATTTTTGGATTAATAAAAAAAATACCTTATCATCAATTGTATCGAACTTGGTAAGAAGGATGCCATCAATCAGCCTCGCATTAGGAACAGCAGAAAGATCGGCCAATTTCTGTTTAGTTTACAAACAAGTTAGCCACACAAGAAAATACAGGGGCTATGTCATTTCATGTGTATACGTGCAAAAACTCAAAATATGATATACGCCCCTTATAAATGCAAAATATCATATATACCATTACTTTCATATTTTCTTCAAAAGATTCCCAAACTACCCCCCTTCACTCCATCAATTTGTTGTTCACATAAATGAATGATAAAGCAAGGGTAATTTACGTCAATTCTTTAAGAAGATAAAAATAAGAGGGGTATTAATAATATTTCCTGGTATAACACAATATTTATCAGTTTTGCAGGGATACACATGATATTTCTACACCTTTTAGGGGTACACACGAAATTACTCCATAAACATATATTTCCTATTACTAAATGCAAACATTAACATAACGTATATAGTTTGAATGTTTTTAATACCTGATTAAATTTGGAGAGTTGATCAACCGCATCGTTTCCAACCAATGCCTCGCCAACGAACAAAACCAGATTCGGATTATTCAGGTTGATAAGCTTAGAAAGCGCTCTCATTAAGGGCTCATTATCCTACATATTTCCCAAAAATAAAATAAAAGTAAGAATAAAATATTCCTTTAATTAAAAGAGTAATAATTAGGTTATAATAAATACCTGCATGCGCCCAGCTGTATCGACAAGAACAACGTCTGATTTGTTGCGAGCTGCTTCTTGAATGGCTTCTTTTGCCACAATTGCTGGGTCCTTTTCATATCCCTTCTCAAATATAGGTATCTGTAGAAAATAATAATATACATTAGCATTATAAACAGAGATACAGCTCATGTCCCTAAATTAAACCAATTAGCCTCAAAAGATGCTTGATTGTGTAATTAAGGCATAATTCAACCCCAGTTTTACCTCAATCAACATGCTATATCACAAATTAGCCCTAATTACCGCAGTTTTACCTCAGTCACCATGAATTTGTACAATTAAATACAAAAACAAGCCATGAAAAGACAACAAAAGAAAATTAGGTCTATGAACCACATATCGGGACCATAACATCAAGTTGATTTCATACCAGTATCATGACAGTGGCCCATGCATTAAATGCACGAACCATGACCAAGCATAAATTTCGATATTATAATTTAATATACCTGAAGCCTACGAGCATGAGTCCTCAATTGCTCAACGGCACCAGATCTGAAGGTATCACACGCAGCCATCATCACACTCACATCATGCTGCTGAAGCCAATACGCAACCTGCATTCCAAAAATTAAATAATAAAATAAGTAAAGCTCATGATGAAAAAAATAAATAACATTGGCCATCCACGATATCTTTATTACACATGATATCCTTTGTTTCTCAGGCAGGGCTATACACAACATTTTAAAACAATTCAAGGTGTCAAATGAGAAAAACGACATTGTACCATCCCCATCTGTCTCTTAATAGAAACAAACGCATGCAGTATTCTGACCACGCGGTGATATTTCTTTCGTTTCGCAGGGGTATATACGGCATTTCAAAACAATTCAAGGGTTAATTAAAATACAAAAACATTTAATACTACCTTAGCGAGGTTGGTGGACTTGCCGACACCGTTGACCCCGACGAAGACGATCACGTAAGGCTTGCCTTGTTCTTTTGAAGCGTTCACCTCTCTTAAAATGTCGATCGACCTTTTGGGGGTTAAGATCCGCACGAGCGCTTCCTCCATCGCAGTCTGCGATTGTTGAATAGTTTATGGAAATAAGCACAAAGGTTGGTTATGTTATGTTACTCTTTTCGGAAATAAATTTGATGTTGTGTTTGCCTTTTGGATTGTTATCAAGCCATGTTTCTTTGGTGTTCAATTGTATTGATAATTGGTGTATTTGAGGATCAGATGGTGAAATTGGAGTGAATGATTAAATGGAGGCTGATTTTGGTAAATGTTTAAGGGGAAATTGTGGTGAATTCAAGATTTCGGATGAATTGAGGCTTAATGGGTAGCATTTTGGACTTGACATGGTGCTTGCCCTTTTGTATTGTTATAAAGTCATGTTTTGTGTTTAGTTGAAAAAAATGAGGGTAAACTCGTGAATTTGGTGCAAAATGAGGATTAGTTGGTGAAATCAAGAGTAAATTCGTGAAATTGGAGTAAATTGAAGCCAAATTGATAAAATCAAGATTTGGGATTGAGCTTTAGTGGATACAATCGAAGGTCAATTGACGCAAATTTCTATTAGATTGATACTTAATTACAGAATTGACGAATGATTGTGCCTTAATTAAGTACGACAAATGGTTAATATACCTGAACAGTAGAAGAAACTCTGGTAAATGACCCGAGTTTCTTTCCCTCAAGACTTGCAGCAACAGATTCGCAAAGCTTCTCAGCTATTTCTTCAGCCTGAAATTAAATTTTATTTCCAAATATTTTAAGTTTTATTTTTTTTATTATCTTGTTAAATGACGGACTAGAAATTTAGAAGGAAAATTCAAATGAACTTAAAAGGAAAAAAGATTACATACCACATTTTTAGTCATAAGTCTGTCTTTGAGAGCTTTCAGTGCTGGTTGCAGATCAGATTTCTCCAACGCGTTGTTGCCAGCAATACTGAATTAAAAATAAATTAATAAATAATTAATAAATAAATATCAATTGATATAAGAATCCAACTAAATCTAGCATCATAATTAAAAAGTAACATAATTAAAAGAAGAAAATTCACAAAAATAAAACCCCTGCATTATGCCTCAATCGAGACAAATTAAAAACAAAGCAACTATTTTTAATTTCCCAAAAAATGGCGATATTTTTTTCACAACTTTCAACAACACAGCTGCTTACTTGCAATTTAAACCTAACACAGGGTCGGTCTCTTCCGCAAATTTCCCTTATTAACAAAAAAAACCCTAAAAATTACCTTTGAAACATGGACGTAAACCAACTCTTCTTTTTCGCACCTTGTTTCTCCATTTCTCCTCCGTCTTCTTCTTCTTCTCCTTCACTCTCACTAAAAACCTCCTCTTTATCCATCATACTCTCTCCAATTTCAACTTTCTCCAACCCACTTTCTCTCTCCTCCCCTCTCTCATCTGTAAAATCAAGCTTCACCTCACTCTCACTCTCCGTCTTTTTCTCGTCCCAAACCCTATTTTTCTTCACGATTTTCTTTGCTTCCCCCTTTTGAGCAGGAGCAGCTTTCTTCTCCTCCTTCTTATTGCCTCCTTTAGAAGACTTCATTCTCAACTTATTTACATCAAACGCCCCTGATTCAGGCTTTCCGTTTTCCTTCCCTTTAGTATTATTAACTACACTACCAACTCTACCAGATTTATTACTCTCTTTTCCATTAGCTGAAAGAAACCCTTTATTACCACCATCTGAATCATCTTTATTACCACCATTACCATTACTTCCCTTTTTGGTACCGTTTTGTTCAAATCCAGTACCAACACGCCCACCTTTTTTAACCGGTACAGGTAACACTTTATTATTCTGCTTCATCTTTTTCATTTCCTCTGCTCGAGCCTCAGCCTCCTTTTGCAACTGTCTAAAAGTCTCATCAAAATCAGAATACTCCATCCGTTTCGGATCATAAACAGCACAAAACTCATCGCGTACAGCGGTCAGCAAATCATCCACATACAACAAGTGGAAAATACGCTGGTACACGGCCACAAATACAAGGCCCAATTCGTTGTGAAAGGCCCATTTGAGAGTGTAGGACTCATGCGTGTAGGATGAGCTGGCGGATCGCTCCTCTAGCAGGCAGGATTGGATTAAAGCGTCGATCGGAGAGCCTTTCAGCGCGGATTTTAATGCGTGGCATGAGGACCACAGCACGAGCCCGCCTCGCGTGAAGATCAGGAGCTGTTCTAGCATCTTGAGAGATTCCACTCGCCTAATTCATCAGAGAAAATTAGGTTTTATTAGCATAATTTTGAAAATCGCCGAAATAAATTCGGGATTTGTTAATTTGATCAATTAAAATTTGGAGACCAGTTGTAGAATTTAAAACGATTTATACTGAATTCAGGAAGAAGAAAAATGGATCTCGTACCAGATCCAATTCAAAATTGAAAAAAAAAATCGTGGAAGTTCGGTTTTGTTTTAGTCGGAGAAGAAACGGAGATGAAGAGAAAGAGAGTTAAAAAGAATAGAAGCGGATCTGATTTTTTTTATCAAAATAGTGGAGACAAAATATTATGGTATTAAAAACAAGTATTATATAATTTCTATTTATTTTTAATATAGTACAAACAGTTTCTAACGAAATAAGGAAGAACAATGGATCGAAGAGCAAAATTATCAGATCGATAAATTGAATTAGAGATTTATTTACCTGTCTTGTGAGATCGTGCAGATTAATTAACAGAAAATTAGAACTGGAAGAAAAATCGGGTGAAAAGAGAAGAGGAAAAGAGGGGAAAAATTAAAGAAAAAAAAAGGAAATATTAGGTTGAACGTTTCCGGATAGATATGAATATATGCAATATACACTTTTACTCGCTGTGTATTGTTTCACTGGTCATTTGTATAACGTGTTGCTTTGGAAATATAAACGACCCGCTAGATAAATGGGTCTGTTTTTGTATTTCATGAAATATAGCATACAATTTATGACCGGATCTGAATGTTGTAAGAACGTGTCAAGTTCAAGCATGCCGACTGGACTACACAAGGAATGCTTGTAATGGAGATCTTAGTTAGTTATGTAATACGTGAATAATACGATTCACGATACGTTCGTTCGTGTATAATTCGTATTGAACGTTTTCTAAGTCGGTCAAATATTCGGTCATATAAAACTGAGACGGTAATAATTCGTCAATTCGGCTAATTATTCGTAATAATTTTTTATTTAGAAATAATTGGAAAAATATTATTATTTGGTAAAAATTCGTAAAATTCGGCTCGAATTTTTCTCTTGTCAAAAATTCGTGAATAAATGCGAATTATTGAAATGGAGACGCGAATTTCGCGTTTTTTGAATTATTCAGAAAATACGTGTTTAATACATGAATTATTCGTGAATTGACCAACTATGATGGAGATATTACTTGGGGGATTTTCCCCTCTAAAATCTCAAAGGAAAATTAAAAATTACGACGGGTACTATAGCGATCTTGTAGTGACGGATTGAAATTATATATTATTCTCACATTTCTATATACATTATATATTGTTTTGATTTTTTAAATATATATTGTTTACCGAATGAATTTTTATATACTGTTTGTTTTCAGTTTATATATTTTTATATACTGTTTTTATTTTTTTAAATATATACTGCTTCACCAAATGAATTTGTTATATACTGTTTGTTTTCAGTTTATTTTTTTTTTCAATTTTTATATACCGTCGCTACAGAGTTGCTACAGTCCATCTCGCATTATCAGCTCTCAATCTCAAAATATCATGTGTACCCCTCAAAATTAGAAAATCTTCAAGATATGGGTATTTCTCCGAGAATTATAAAATACTTGAAGCACTCTTGCGCTATGCTACAAACTAGATGTTACCTCGCTTTGCTTCGAAGAAAATTAGAAAAAAGATTATATAACTCTTACAATTTATAGGACACTCTTAGAATCTTAATGTATCAACTTCTATTTCTATAGATATTTGCATACATGATAATTTAAGATTTTAATTTTTTTTGTTTCTCTAAAATTTATGAGAATTTTTGAAAAATTATTTTTTTTAGAAATTTATATTTACACAATTTTTTAATATTTTCTCGGGAAAAGTATACTGTCATTCAGTTTATTTAACAAAATATTTTCAAAAAAATATATTTCCAAAAAAATAATACTTAAAAAAATTATTCTAGAGTTTTTTTAAAAGAATTTTCTAATCTCAATTCCGGATTGGCCTGACACAAAACACAAAAACACATGAACTCCAAAGTAGGGGAACAAATAATGAACTACATGACTTCAATTAAGACTGTTAACGAACCGAACAGAACCGAGCGCAGCCATGTTCATATTCGGTTTGTTAACTATTCGACCGAAAGCGGTTTGGTCCGTTTATTTCGAACAGAAAATCGAACGAACGTCAAACAACGAACAAAATAACATTTCTAATTTTTATTCATTATGAGTTTAAATATTCAAATTCTAACTATTTTTTTTGTCAAATTTCATAAAAATTTAAATAAATATTAACCCAATATAATTTAAGTTTGTGGATAAGACCATGAGAGAGAAGAAAATCGTGGATGAGAAAGAGACGATTAGGAATAGGAACTAGGGTTGGTCGATCAGACACTCAGAGAGAAGAGAAGAGAGTCGCAAAGGTTGGGCCAGGGGTGAGCAAAATAAAAGTTCTTTTTGCGTTTTGGACAAACAAAATTTTATAAATAAAAAAATATTATATATCGTAATTCTTGAGCCAGGCATAACTTTAATGGATCGTTGGATGGAATGAGAAATTTTTTGTTGGACATATAAGTATAACTATACATATATATATTGGATTAATAAATTTATATTCGAAGATATTACCAAACACTCGAACGAACAAGGGTATGTTCATGTTTAGTTCGTTAATTATTCGAACGAACATCTTAATGCATCGAACAAACCATTTAGCGAACGAACTTGAATTGAACGCAAACGAACTTCAAACGACGAACAAAAGTAACATCCCTAACTTCAACCTCAGAACAACCGGCTTTCTTTCACTCAGGGTAGATTTGAAAAGTTGATGATTTGATATATTACTGACATGTCTTTGCTTAAAGGCAAGGGAGAATTGTGGGATTTTTTTTTATATACCATTTTTTTCAAAAATAAACCAATACTTGCCACTGCTTTGAAAATAATGGGGTAACTACCATTTTCGCGTCTATTAGTGGCGGAACAGATGTTGTTCCGCCACCAGTACTTGCCATTGCTTTGAAAATAATGGGGTAACTATCATTTCCGCCACTAGTAGTGCCGGAACATGTGGATTTTCAGTTTTTTCAAAAATTTCTCATTTGGCTGGTTAAACAGGGTTAATTAGTGTAAAAAAATGCTGAAAATACTGTTCCGCCATAGGCAATGGCGGAACATGAAAAACAAAATTCCTGTTCCGCCAGTAGCAGTGGCGGAATACATTTTTTCACTAATTAACCCCATTTTTGGAAAAATTATAAAATTCACATGTTTCACCACTACAGAACAATATATGTTCCGCCACTAGTAGTGGCGGAAATGGTAGATACAACATTATCTTGAAAGGAGTAGTATTTGCTGGTTTATTTTTGAAAAAAAATGGCATTAAAAAAAAATCGAATTGTGGCTTTAGAGTTTCTGAGACAAAAGGTGGTTTCTTGAGATTAAAAGAAATGAAGGATCTAGTTTATTAAGAACTCAGTTTGCAAATGAACTGAAACTGATGGCTGCAGCAAGAAAAGGTCTATGAAGAAACTGATTTTTCAGGTTTGTCTTTCCATTTTGGAAAAGAGACTTAATTCAATTTCAGATATTGACTGTAGAGAGTAGAGCGAATTCTATAATTTGGATGATATCCCTTCATGGGAAATCCTGGTATAAACGGGTCAGGTATTGACAGTGTTGCATCCTGGACCCAACCAATCAAAACTCACCACATCGTGAAATCCGCTAACATGTCGCCTTTCTATTGAAGGGCCTATACTGGACCAGGTTCAGATTAGTATTTTCTGGTTATGGGGTCCCAAGACTCCCAACAGATTAGATTTGGAGTTAGGTCAGGCCTGAATCCTGATATCATCATTTATTTTACATATCCATCACGTTGTGAAGTCATGTTGCATTGACTTTTTGTGCAAATAAAGAATGTTATGAATCTTTAGATACTGCTTATCAAATAAAGAAATTTGTAAATCTTCCTTTGATACTGTGTTACACGCTTTAGCTGAAGCCAAAAAATTCATTTTGTTTCCTAACAATTAACTAGGCTCTCTTTTTGTCCAACACTTCATTTCAGAAAGTCATCATACTATCAAAAGTTTCTACAAAAGAAAAACTAAAATTAGGAAAAAGAAAAACTCAAAATATTGATGTCACGCTCATAACGTCTGTTGTACTTACAACCACACCAACTAGTCCATAATCATAAATGTTGGAAACTAGAAAAACTAGTTTGTCCATTATCAAATTGTCACAATAAGAAACATCAATCCCCAAACTATAATCTCTCTAAATCAGAATAAAATACACAACAAAAGGAAATTGAAAACAAAAAAACACAAAAATAGTGAACAACAAGGACTCTGATAAAAGGTACGAATGGAATGGTGGTACTTAGTGCGGTATTACAAAACTCTAACTATTCTCATCCTTCCAGTCTCACCAAATTTTACACATTAATAACAAAATATCAAGTGAGCAAAATGTAGGTCTTCATATCAAAAATATCTCCAAATTACAATACATAAGAAATCAGAACTCAACTCACTATTTTGACTCAGAGAAAATAATCTGGTGTTCTACGTGTTACGTCTGGTTCTCCTCTTCTTGGCGCTGGTTCAAACTGTCAAAAATATATAGAAAAAAAAAATACATATATATACATATATATATTATATTGCTACAGAAAAATAATTATGAAGTAAATTTTAAATAGGATTTGGGTAGAACAGTTAAAGAGCTTGTTGACTGATTTAATAAATGTAACGGTTCTGTTATTGAGTCATAATATGGATTAATGAGATAGAAACGACAAATTGTCAAGGGCAATTGAGTATATAACTATAATATTGCACTTTTTTAATAAGAAAATACGATAAAGAGATAAATTTTGAAGATGTAGTGTTTCGAGAAGAAGATTAATGGAGATTTGAAACGAGATTCATGGCGATTTGCGCGAAGGAGGAGAATAGAAACAGAAGACAAAACATGTCGGTGTTAGGTTAATGAAAGTGAAACAGCAGCAGCACGTGTTGTTTAGGAAAAGATTACACGTGGATATTTAGGGTTAAAAGAAAAGGCAGAATTTTGTAGTGGGCCGAGTGAGAATAGGGTTTACATTATTTTTCATCCTTTTATAGATAGGTTTTTACAGATAGATTTCATGTTATTTTTGTTTGGTAGAATCTGTAAAAATTTAGGATGATATATAAAAAGCAACTTTGGACGAGGGATTTTAGCCCTCCAAAATTTCTCAAAAAAAAAAAAAAAATACGATAAATCATTTATTTTCTTTCCAGAACTATAATTTTGTTTATCAGAGATAAATCCCTTTTCAAGAGGCTTACTATATACGTAATTCCTATTGAATCTTGAATTACACCAACAAACAACCCAACCTATCTAAGAAACGGATAAATAAATTGCTAAAAATAGTTATTTTAAAAAAAAATAGTAAATAAAAAATTACCTGAATGAAAGTATGGCCTTTGCAATCATCCACCTCTAAAATGGAAGCCATATTTCCGCACCTATAGCAATAATTAGGCGCGCTAAATATCGTAACCACCTTTTGTTCCTACACAAACAAAACAGAATATTAATCAAATTGAGTTCTAATAAGTAAAAAAAAAAAAAAATTCAAAAACGAATTGAATCCTTACGTGTCCCCAGTTATATCCCTCCATGACCAACTGATGAGCTCTCGCTATCAATTTAAGACCGTTCGTATGATTGAACTGCTCCGATATATCCTGAAATAAAATTACATCCCCAGTTATATCCCTCAATTCTTTTTTTTTTAGAAGGGAAATGTGACATCACGACGCACGGTAGCACACCCAAATCACGACGGACTATATATATACTGCTTTTTCACTTTTCAATACACTATTTTTTTCTATATACCGTATTCATTGTTTTAGACATATTTATTTGTTATGTATTATTTACTTTTAGAATTTGTATATACTGTTCTACCCCTTTTTAACATACTATTTTATTTTCTATATACTGTTTTCACTGTTTGTTTCCGTATATACTATTTACAAAAATGAATTATACATACTGTTTTTTCAATTTTATACACTATTCATCAGCTACATATACTGTCATCGTGATTAACTATGTCCGTACTGCAGTGCGTCGTGATATATCAGGTCCTTTTCAGAAAATGGAAGAAGAGAGAGTGAAGAGAGGAGAGGTATTCATACTTGGCCGAAGGTGTAGCCGGCGCCGCGGGGGGAGATGCCCCAGCCGCAGCGGTCGTCGGGGTCGGACCAGAGCAGGTCGCACATGGGGCCCTCGTGCGGGACCTCCTGCACCCGGTCGAAGTTCCGGATGTTGTCCAAAGTCTCTATCGAGGGAGACAGACCACCATGCAAGCAGAATATCTCCGACTCCACCTGCAGGCACCACACACACACACACACGCAAGGTTGGTTGGAATGTTTATTCAGTAGGTTTTGATTGATTGATTGATTGATTGAGAAGACGGAACTGGTCTCGTGCTAGGTTTTAGGAAAAAAATTATGGAGGAAATGGTTTCTTGAGGTTTAACAAGGTTTTGGAAATCTCTGAAAAAACAGCCCTAGAATAGAATAAACCTAGAATTGAGATAGACATTGTTCTTGGAAGCGGAATATGGAATTGTGGATAAATTTTAAAACCTTTTAAAACCTTTTAAAACCAGTATAAAATAATATAACTGTTATAAAACACATATCTCCGACTCCACCTGTAGGCAGAAGACACACACAAGGTCAATGTCGGAAAGAAAATGATAAGATATAATATAAGGAAAAGAAAATTATAAGATATAATATAAGGAAAATTTGTAAAAAAGCTCCTACATTATCCCTAAATTGCAAAAAAAACCTGTTTTATAGGAAATTGCAAAAAAGCCCCTGCATTAAATGATTGAAATAAATAAGTTAACGGTGTTAAGTGCAATCTAACGACAGGGACTAAAATTTAAATTTATCAATAATGCAGGGGCTTTTTTGCAATTTCCAATAAGGCAGGGGCTTTTTTGCAAATATCCAATAAGGTAGGGGCTTTTTTGCAAATTTTCCTGTAATATAATCATGAATTGCATATCTTCAGAGGTGAGGGGGTGGTAAAACCTTTTAAAACTAGTATGAAATGATATAACTGTTATGAAACACATATATTGACAGGTGAGTAATGATGGAAACGTATTGAAAAGGGGGGTCAAAATACAAACCAATGCTGTCAAAGGGAAATAATCGAAGAGGTCTGTGAAGATTTTCCAAACATTGGCATTGCCATACCTATAAATATTAATTTATCAATGAAAAAATAGTTTAATATAAATGTATTGAGGTAATATAGCCATTCGATATAGAATTTTCTTTTCCGAAAAATTAAAATAGAAGTTTAATCGTGAAGGTTACTTACTTCCGCAAGCACTCATCATAAAACCCATAAACCTGAGTAATCTGCAATGTATTTAAAAAATAATAATAGTAATAATAATCAATAAGCTTAAAAGATAATATGATTAAAAAGCCGTGATTTTGATTTGTATTAAAAGCTATTATTACCTGACGACTCTCATGATTTCCTCTAAGAATTGTAATTCTCTGAGGATATCGGACCTTCAAGGCCACTAGAAGCTGAATCCAAAATCAACATTAAAAAAAGATGTTATAAACTTTAAACTCTAACAAAAAAATGTGCAAAATGAAATTAACGCTCATGATGCAATGAAACATCAATTGAACGTAGAAATTTTTTATCACAAGTTTTTGAAAAAAAAAAGTTAGATAAAAGGGCTAATCTCATGTGCACAGCTGAAAAATATTATATATACCCTTATAAAATGGGAAACATCATGGATACCCCGACAGAATGTGTGAAATTTTGATTTTTTTTAGGGGTACACATGAAATTGTGCCTTCATAAAATAATTAAAAAAAACAGTGCAACATTGAGTTTTTTACTTTTTAGCAGTTAATATTACCGTGACTGTCTCAACTGAATAGTAACCACGGTCCACATAATCCCCCATGAATAGATAGTTTGTATCTGGACACTACAAAAAAATAATAAATTAATAACAATAATGTAAAACAATGTTAAATTAGGAAATTATTCTGTGAATATTCGCAAGGATTATAATTCCACTCAGTTTGTTTCAGCACGCCAGGTGGCGTGTACTGATTGGAACACACGTATCAGCCATGTAAAAAGAAGCAGTTATAAAATAATTTGATGAGAAAATATATCTGATTTAATAAATAATACCTTGCCTCCAATACGAAATAGTTCTGCAAGATCATGAAATTGGCCATGAATGTCTCCACAAATTGTCACAGGACTTTTCACAGGCTGTAATTAAAATATGGAATAAATCAGAAAAAAAATCTGCATTAAAATATAACAGTTTTGATGCTTCAACATTTTTTTACTCATAAATTCATGAAACTTTAACCAAACCATTTGAATACACATAATTCAATTTCTTGTAACAAGTTTGACTTTAAGTGATGAACTCTACCAAACTTGCCAAAACAGAAGATTCACACTCCAAATGTATATACCCATAAGTATTTTTGCAACGATTAACATAATCATGAAACATCATTCTTAAAAGAGCATAATTACCTGGACATTACTTTCTTCCATCAATATTTCTTTAGCCTTTTCGCAGAGTGCTCTCACCTGCACATTTCACAATTTACAACAAATAAAACAAAACGCACATTCTCAAATACAGAAACACAAACTCTCAAAATCTAAAAGACATGCACATTAACAATTCTGAAAGGAAGCACACAGACAGATCTAGCTCAAATTTTACCAAAATAACGCCTATATAACACCACGAATTACTAATCAACCCCGAATTAACCCTTAAACCCCTTATATTCACCAGATCGCTCGGTAAGTTAAATGGCAAAGAAGAAAGGGGAAAGAGGGAGAAACAACGAACATCTTGTTCGGAGAGGGGTTTACACTGCATGAGCTGCACGATCTGCTCGTCTAGGCTCATCTCTGAAAGCCTAACCCTGACTCAGATTTGCGCCTTTTATTAACGGGGAGAGACTTTGGGCGAAGAGGGAAATTTGGGAGGGGGGTGTGAGAGATTTATGTGAGATTTCTCTCGATCCTGACTGATTTTACTCGGGAGGGGAGATAATTGAGGGTAGTTTTATATACAAAACCCTGAATGTTGGCCATATTTTTGTTTGACAGTCGTTATTGATTTACACCCTAAGAATTATCATATGTCAAACCCAGAGATAATTACGTTTGGTGGATTTTCGTTATTTTTTTTTTGTTGTGCTGTCATATGGAAGTTTAAATAATAAAAATTATAAGCTATTACATTTTTTTGTAGAGAAATTATTCTCAGAGCCATCTTATTTAGCGCCTAAA
Source organism: Juncus effusus (assembly GCA_027726005.1). Classification (NCBI taxonomy): domain Eukaryota; kingdom Viridiplantae; phylum Streptophyta; class Magnoliopsida; order Poales; family Juncaceae; genus Juncus; species Juncus effusus. The sequence continues at coordinate 5,745,106 of CM050909.1, forward strand.
CAACGCCGCCCCATTTAAACGTGCGGCTCAATCAATGCGCGAGTTTAACTTAAGTCAGTGGCACAACTTAACCACGTCCGCGATTCAATTCACACTTGCTCCGTTCTTCTCTGTTCCGCTCCACTATGCTTTGATTTTTTAGTTATTTTGATTGATATGCCTTTTTGACATTGTGCTTGATTGCTATGTTTGTTTGTATTGTATTGAATCGATATAGCCTTTTAGTTGTATTGTTATTAATTTTAGGTACTGAATATGTCTTTTATATTGTGTTTGATTGATACTAATGTCTTTTAGTTGTGTTTATATGACTTTTTAGTTATTGTGTTACACCCCGGATCCAATTAAAGAACTGAAGGCATTTAAACAATCATCCACATAAATCAAAATAATCTCCAAATTACATTTATTAAATTTAACAACAAAATAAGATTGAGACTATAAAGTTCTCATTTATTTAATACTAATTATTAGACTAAATTTTATTAAATTATGACGTCTCTCCGCCCGCAACCCCTAGCTAATGATCCAAATCTGGGCACAAAATAAATATAAGGATGAGTACTGACTCAGTAAGGTATGAAAAGAGGCCCAGCCGCATATACCAAAAAATAGAATATATTGAGTTTAACATAAAATCAAGTAATATAAAATCAAGTAACCAGAAGTCATAAGTATAATTTAGTGTAATAATTATGAAATGTACTTTTATTTCGGGATATTATCTTATTTCACTTTCAACTTCCACACACACACTAGATCATGCTCTGTGGCATCGAGTACGCGCACAGATACAAGTCTTTCCGAGCTCGTTATTGGGTGATTGGCAGCCCTAGCTTTCACCTACTAAGTATGGCCTCTCACCTAGATCAGCGGCTCTGGCTTCCACCTACCAAATACGGCTGTATTCTCTTAATTATCACTTTTCACATATCTCACTATATCCTGTATTTTACTCAAAAATATCTTTAAATATTATCTTTAAATTCTCATATTACCAAAATATTAATTTGAGCCACATAAACTCTATCTCATAAGTTAAATATTCAATATTCAATACTATTCTTATAGATAATTATAACATATATACTATTTATACAGAAGAACAAATATAGCCAAATGGGAAAGCATATGCAGGCAAAACCTTACTTGAATAAATGCAACAACTAGCAACTCTCATGCGAAATCTCCGGATTCCACAAACTCTTGAGCTTCATTCGCAACTCTTTCAACTTCTCGGTCTTCTTCTAGTACGAACTCCTCCTCACGCGAATCAATTAATACTTATTACTAATCGATCTCGAACTTCGAACCGACATGCTCACTTAATCTGACTATTTACGAAAAAATATTTTCTGGACCTTAAATACAGAAACTAATATTAACAATGAGTCAGAGATGTCCTAAAACATACAAATCGACTATTTATTCGTGAAATTTGAAGTTATATATTAAAAGTTATGATGAAATCAAGTTTCTTAATACATTTCCAGCTTTTAAAATCCAGATTCTCAATTCTGCCCGAAATCCAGAATTAAATTCTAAGTTCTGAAAATACCGAAAATTCCAGATTTACTAAAAACCAGTATCTTATTTCTCAGTTTAAAATGTCCATATTGTGTTGATATATTCTCAAATAAATAAATAAGATTTAAATATAACCATACAACTTTGAAAGTCATCCAGAAATCAGAAATTTTAAAATATCAATTACGCATAATATATATTAGAGGAAAATAATGAAAGTAATGTCATAATTATTTTCTTTAATATAACACTTATTTAGTCTTATCATATACCAACAATTTTCAGAAAATATTATATCCATATCAACAAAACATTTATAAGTTAAATTTCAGGTATGCATGCAACATGACCTAATTATGCAAATAATCTAAGTACTCAACTAAATTAATCAGATCTAAAATAAGAGCTAAATTGAATTAATAAAATACTCACAATCCTGATGCTTGTCTTGAGGAAAGGAAATGTTAAAAGTCTTATTGCCTAGGAGGTAAGAAAGACTATAGACTGTGTAGACACGGTTCGCCTAGGCCGAGTAACACCTTCACTAGAGGTCCACCAACACCAAGTGTAAGGAACTTCTTAATCTCAAGAACAATATTTTCTTTTTGACTCTTATGCGTGCACAGGGTAGAAAGAGAGGAAATGGACAAAGGAAGAGAGAGAGAGAGAGAGAGAGAGAGAGAGAGAGAGAGAGAATGGAAGGACGATATTCTATCTTGTAGCAAGGTATTTAAACTCAGAAGGAAAATGAGAATAATAACTGTACCGTATTTCTTGATTAATGGCTGATTATCCAATTTAAGGTCCTTAATTTTTATATTAAATTCAGATCCGAAATTTTAGCATGCACTAACTCAAGTTTTCTGAACTGACTGAAGAATAAACGAAAGAGCTAATTTCTGCTGCCACTTTTGCACTTTAGTCCCTCAAAGTTAAAATAATCATAACTTTCAAAATACACCTCAGATTTTGATGATTGAAATTTCTAAATTCTTTATTTAATGTATATGATTTATTGAGATACACTTTATTATTCCCCAACATATAAATTATTTCTGAAATTATGAAAATACCCCTACTACAAAATAATAAAAAATAAAATAAAATTACTTATTATAACATATTGAGTATGTATTTTAGTTGTATTGATATGACTTTTTAATTACTGATTATGTCTTTTTAGTGGAATGTTATGCATTTTGTATTGTGTTGGATTGATATGTCTTTTTAATGGAATGTTATGTATTTTGTATTGTGTTGAATTGATATGTTTTTTTAGTGGAATGTTATGTCTTTTGTATTGTGTTGGATTGATAGGTCTTTTAGTTGTATTTCTTATAACTTTTTCGTTACTTATTATGTCTTTTAGTGAATTATTATGTTTTGTTTTGGATTGATATGTTTTTAGTTGTGTTTTATATGACTTTTAGTTATTGTATATGTTTTTTAGTGGAATATTATGTTTTTTGTATTGTTAGGCTGTAAAATGAAAAAAAGGGAAAAAAATTAAAAACAGCGAGCACCATGAGATCTGCATGTGGTGTAGGGTCTGATGCGTCGCTGTGTTTTTGCGCGACGTGGTGTGCTATGGTTGGATGGGCGGCACTGGCGCTAATAGCGTGACGGGACGTATCCGGTCTCTTTTTTGTAATGACATGAAGCACATTCCTCATTTTTTAGTATTTTTTAGGAAATTACCAAATGATGAATATAAATGATTTTAAAAAATAGGAAATAATAAAGTTAATAAATATTTCACTGTTTCAATACAAAAATAAAGATTTCACTAATAGACGATAATACTATACTTTTTGAAAAGTTGCCGACTGATAAATTTGAAATAAAATACATATTTGCTAATTTAATCTTTTTCGGAAACAATCCAAAACATGACCCGCTTTGGCTATACAACGAATTCCAAAACAAAATTTTGAACCTGGAGAATAAACAAAGCACATATATTACTAGTGCTAAAACAACGAGGAGTAGCCCAGATCATACCGATTAATATAATAAATGGTCCGATTAAGATAATTCCTAAAATCTTGGCCTGCAAAGCAAAATTCTCGATTTGATAAGTAATCACCAAACAATTTTTATTAATGATATGCAAATTATGGAATCTTTCATATCTAATATAGAGTGCTCAACTTTCTGCATAAAACCAAAACAACGATTTTGCACAAAGTGGACTTCAAGACAGCTTTTGATATCGAGAAAAGTTTTTGATATGGTAAATTGGTAATTCCTCAAGAAAATTTTAGCAAGAAGAGGATTTCCTGAAAAATGAATTCTCAGGATCCATCATTTGCAAATCTCATCAAGCTCCGCACTTCAACTCAATGGGCAATTGCAGCCATATATTTTCCAAAAGCAGGGACTTCGGCAGGGGGATCCGCTGTCCCCTCCATCCGCTTTTCAATTTAGCGGCTAACTCACTACAATACATAATTAAGGACCTAAATGCATTAGCACCTCAACCTCACAAAATGGAAATGCAAACAATCTAGTATGCGAATAACACAATAATAACAGTAGAGGCACATAGAACCAACCTCTAATTGATTAATTTAGCAGTAAATTATTTTGGAAAAATGACAATACTTAAGATCAACATGATAAATCATCTTTCACTATGATACAAGTTCCACAACTATTTGAACAATCAATTCAGTACATCCTGCAATGTAGCAAGCAACCCTTCCCTATCAACTATTTGGGTCTGACAACATTAATAAGTCGAAAAAAGAAAATCTTCCTTCCTTTAATTGGAAAAAATTACAAGAGTATCGGGGTAGTCAACTAAATTCCTCTCACTGGGAGGGAGACGACTAACACTACTAAATTCAGTTATTTTTGCATCCCCTCTATACAACATGCAAACATTTCTTTCTACCTGAAGATATAGACTCCAATAGAAAGAATTTTCTATGGGGTGGAGGCGTGTTAGGGGGGGAGGGGGACTAAAAACAAGGCAAGCGCCACACAAATTAGAAGTTAGTCTGTACCCCCCAAAAGTGATGGATGGCTTGGAGTTAGGGATCTAAAGATGGACAACATGGCACTCTTAATGAAATGAATGTGGCTTCTGAAAAAAAGAAAGTAATGATTATGACCAAAACGATTAGCTTATGTTATAGAAACAAAGATAAACTTTGGCGAAGTAAATAACGTAGTTTTTTTTATCAAAGACTTAGACTCTTTAAGGCCAATGTTTGAAAACATAGCGAGAGTAAAGTTAGACAATGGCCAGAGTACAACATTCTGGACAAATAATTGGCATGACCAATGAGTGTTGGCACATAGATATCTCGGCATCTTCCGAAAGTCTGTAAAAAAAGATGCACTAGCAAATGCAAACAACTGAAGATGGATCTCTTAGATGAACTTGTAGCACTAAAAGCAGCTCTTAGCAACATAACTCTTCATCTAGAAGATGACATCATTTGGCTTCCAAACAGAACCAAAAGATGATATACTGCAAAATCAAACGTAGTCTTTTTTCAGCACTCGACGATGTAGAGATGCACTACAAAACTGCCTCTGAAAATTACAAGCCCATCCAAGAGTGAATTTTTTGCATGATTGCTAATCAAGAACAAACTCCTGACTAGAGACAAGTTACAAAGACGATGTTAGATATCATTGAATGAATGCCCCCTTGTAACCAATACGTAAGTGAAACAAACCCCCATTATTCACTGAATGCGCCTTTGCAAGAATCATATATATATATATGGTCCAAGGTCTGTTAGAAAAACGAAATTGGGAGGAAGAAGAATAAGAAGAATACAATTTTTTTTCTCTCTTTTCTCTTTATTATTATTTCATTATAATCTTCTCATTATTATCTCCTCATTATAAATAACACACACAAGACATTCTTATATAGAGGCATGTCCTACTAGAATTTTATCATCTAGACACAATCTTTTACACGCATACACAACCTTTCACACACACATATTCTTTGGCACACATACACAACTCATCACATAACTACACACACTTTTTCACACATGCACAACTCCTCACATAACGACACACACCTTTCATACTATTAATTATATATTAAGTATATTATTATTTTAACACCCCTCTTAAACTTAATATTTCTTCCGTCTTATTATTATATCTCGTCACACATCAACTTTGACCTCCTTGTAAGTCTTCTCAAGTGACGACTTTTTTTTCGAATATTTTTACTCTTCGCTGTAGTGAAAAAAATCTCATACCAACACTTCTTTAAGAGACTCCTTATTAACTCTTCTTCATAGCGGATCACTGAATTAACTTGTTCCCACTGGATCCAAGTTATATAATTTATCAACTCATTTTGAGCAACCTGCGTTATGGTGTCTTATGGTTGCTTGGTCGATAATTCTTCATGCGATGGTTGATCTAACTCTGTTTCTCTCACTTTCGGAGTTTACTTTACTCCTTCTTGGCACATAGGCATACTTCTAATCCGAGATAATTCTCAAAGATTTAACTCTCCCGTAACTCGGGGCTCTCATCACCGTCGACATCTGTTGTTGAATTTTTACTTTCCCTTTTTGGGAACACATCTTTTCCTTTTCGGGAATACCAACAGAGTGACAACCATGCACAACTTCATATCATCCGCTACTTCACGAGCATCTTCTCGAATACGTAGTCTCATCTTTTAACTATGACTTTCTAACTGCACCATCTTATCGTTTCTCCCACAAAACTATAAAAGGGATCAATCACAACACTGATGTTATACTTGCGCCACCAATAGAAGTCGTCAACTTTGATTCATTGAAACTCTTCACGTCTTTCGTCATCCTTCATTACGGCTTCTACAGAGAGCGATCCGCCACATCATTGATCACATCTTATTTGGTGTGGGCCTATCATCTTCTCACCAGATACCAACATCTTCTCTTGAAGTGCCATTCAAAATCACTTGATTTTCTATTTTCTTTTTTCGTGGGTCTCCAACAATCCAATAAACTTATAGACCAACAATTCGTCTAATTTTGAACTTCTCAATCTCTCTAATCAAGTTACGAAGAGCCAAAAATGACATCTCCAACCCTTTCACATCTCTTCACTCAAAAAACGGCATCTGTCCAACACATCTCTACTCGCATCTTTCCACGATGCTTCCGCTCATGTCGTCTCTATTCGATAAGACAACAACAATGTCTCTTCGGTGACAATTATGAAGCCAACAGACTAGCGACGATACCCGCGGTAAATGCGTCAGATACATCTTTCTGCGCCAAATCTCTTCTTCTCTCCATTTCGTGCAACTCATATCCAATCTTATGAAATTCGTATGACGGGTATCACCACAATCCCTTTCGGGTTTTTTTTCTTTTTCTTCATCTTTGCCATCTTGATCTCTAAGATTGAACCCGAACGCTCTGATATCACTTATTATCAAAACGAAATTGGCAAGAAGAAGAAGAAGAACACAAATTTTGTCTCTTTTCTCTTTATTATTATTTCATCATAATTTTCTCATTATTATCTCCTCATTACAAATGACACACACAAGACATTCTTATATCGAGACATACCCTCCTAAAGTCTTATCATATATACACAATCTTTCACACACATACACATTCTTTGACACACATACACAAACTTTGACACATACACAACCTTTAACACACATACACAATTCCTCACATAACTACACATATATTTTCACACATACACAACTGCTCACATAACGACACACACTTTTTCACGCATAACTAACTACATACAACTATTAATTAAATATTAAGTTTATTATTATTTTAACAAGGTCTATAAGATCTTCAATCTGCATCCTCCCGTCTACTCTGCTCTACTTCGGAGAAACTCTAGACACTGCCCCTTCAACCAATGTGCAAGATGAAAAGCAAGAATGGAGCATGCTTTGGATAGCGACTTATTGGGAATTATGGAAAGAAATGAATGATCGCATCTTCCGGTCGATTAATCATTCAACCGGCCACATTCTCCTTCAAGCAAGGACATCATAGATACAGTGGACAAAATATTACATAACAGAAGACACCATGAACCATTGTACATTCTTCTATATAAGCTTTAATTCAATAGGAATTTGATGTAACTACATATAACATGCAAATCTTTTACCTTCTTATTCAGTTAATATTAGCATGTAACTCTTTAGCTTGTAAACAGTGATGGAGCTTGTCTCCATTTATTAGGGAGAGACAAACAAAATTCTCTCTACTGATTAACACTGTTCAAAATTTTTCCACGGAGGGGGGAGGGGGGCTAAATAAAAACAGATATTTCAAAATTTTCTTCACTAAACACTACTGATATATACTGTTTTATCAAAATCTTGAATGAGTGCATGACCCGCCAATCTCTATAAAACTCCGTCACTGCTTATAAACTTTTTTTCTTTACTAATGAAGTCTACTGGTTCAATTTTTTTTTTAATATTTTTGTCCTCTCAATTAGATTTTATTTGAACAAGAAAATTTTATTTTACAGACGGTAATACACGCTATTTTCAAGCAAGTACACATATCACATTTTAATGTTTTGTCGGGGTATGCAACTATTCACGCATATTATTATTGTTTAATTGATTGGTGCCCCAAGCTGGTTTGTTGTGTGTGGACTGTGGCGTCAGTGGGACTGAGCAGACCACTTTAGAGGTGGATCCCACGCTACAGAGACCCGAAATAGACCGAGCGACAACGACAGAGACGAAAGAGGAGAAATAGAACAACACCGGCGCAAAACCGAAGGGCCAAACAAAAGGGAGAATTTCTTTCTTTATTCATGGCGATGCGCGTAATCGTGCTCCTTCTTTGTGTGTTCTCCGTTTCAGGCGTCGATTCGTCGGCCTTGGTTCCGGCTCGCTGCCCTCAGACTGGTCCGGTTTTCCTCGACTCGGTCAGGGCCCGGTGCCCGGCCTGGATCGACCTCACACCGCCGTTCGAGGTTAGGGTTTCTTTCCGTCTTCTCTTTAAGCTTTTATCCTTCCGTTTTAGATTTATTTTTGGGGTTCAGTGTTTAATTTCAGTGTTTTTTCTTGCCCACTGATGTAATTCAGCTGGATATAGGATATTTAATTTTGTAAATACGAATGAATGCTAGCTGAATATCTTATGGATTTATGGCCCTTTTAGTTGAATGGAAGTTGGAAATGTAAATTTTTGTATATTTATCCTGCAGACCTTCTTCGCCCGAATTCATACAGCTGTTCTGTTTGTATGTTAGAATGAAATTCAAACCGAGTCCTTTTGGTTGAATAATAGTACTGCTATTATTTTTGATGAAATAATAGTACTATTATTATCATTATTGTAGTATAAACTTTGAAGTGAAATATTATTCAAACTGAGTCCTTTTAATTGAATATAAGATCGATATATAAGCTGTTTGGTTTCTTCCCCATTATGAGGTTTGAACTAAGTTATTTCAATTCAATCACTCCTCTACCTACAATTGTTTGTTTTTTTGTTGGTTCTTATTTCTTATTCTTGTTTATTTCAGGTTAATGTCGAGTCGCTAGAGAGAGAATTAGGTCAAATTAACAGTAAAACTCATTACTCAATTCTGTTCTACGCATCATGGTGCCCGTTTTCAAGAAATTTCAAACCTATTTTTGATACTCTAAGCTTCATGTTTCCACAAATAACTCACCTCTCTATAGAAGAATCTTCTGCCATACCTAGGTACTTAAACATGCTATATATATTTTTCTAATTTAAAATATTAAAAAAAAAAATTGATCTCTTAAGTCGTTTCAATTAAGCATCATTTCACTGTTACTAATGTGCATATATAATTAATTATTATTTTTTGTGTAGTTTATTTTCAAGATATGGGATTCATAGCTTTCCGTCTGTTCTGTTGGCAAATGGGACTTCAAAAGTTAGATTTAGTCATCCAAAGGATCTCAACTCCATTGTTAAGTTCTACAAAGAGCACACAGGTACTTCAATTAATTCTCTCTGAATTGAACCTTTAACATAATTAATTATATGCATGTATATGTATAGGCATTTGTATTTTGATATTCCCAACTGTTTTGATGCAGGTTTTGATCCTATTGCGCACTTTGATGTCCAGCCTGTCAATACTGTACACACACAAGACAAAACTAAGGAACCGTATCTTTTATTCAGCATCCTTTTCATCCTTCTAAAACTGGGATTCCAAATCCTGCCAGCTGTCACTTCCCGCCTCAAATCTCTGTGGACCCTCTACGCACGGAATTTAAAGCATGGGATGAGTCATATATTGGAAAGAACAGCTCTTGAGCGGGTCTGGAATAAAACTAAGTTGTTTAATAAGGGGAGGAGTTTGAATAGAGGGGCGAGTAATGCTAGGGTTTGGGCTTCTTCTTTTGCTTCTGTTTCGCTCGGTGAATCTTCTGTTAGAACTGCCTCTTGATTTGCTTTGGATTTTTTTTATTTTTTTTATTTTTTATTTGGGTAATTTTAACTGGCTGAATGGGGGCATGTCAGGTGTGTAAATTAAATGACCTTGTGCATGATCTTGTTTTAATCACGTGTAATTGATCTTGTAGTGAAGGGAGGAATTAAGTGATATTTTTTGTCTTCCCTTTTTTAGTCCTTGAAAAGAACTTAAGTGTAGTTCTGTTTTTATTGAATTTCTGGTGTTTTTTGTCACTTTCGAATTGGAATTGATTCATCATTCATGCTATTATCTAATGTTGAACTTGTTTAAAGTTAAGTTTTATTTTGTCTGAAATTCACTTGTTGGGAACTGTTTGGTGTTTTTTAGTGTGAAATTAAGTAATAAATTAAACAGTTAACTAAAAATAATACATTTGCTCCAAAGCAGAGCTATTAATTTGAGCATTGCTTCATCTATATTCTCAAGCCAAACAACGCTGTTTCTCGATTTTTTTTTTATATACCATTCTGTTCAAAAATAATTCAGGAAATACCACTTATTTCAAAATAATGGGGTATCTACCATTTCTGCCACTATTAGTGACGGAAAGAGGTTGTTTTGCCACTAATAGTGGCGGAACATGCGGATTTTCAGTTTTTTCAAAAAATTCTCATTTGGCTGGCTAAACATGGTTAATTAGTTTAAAAAAATACTGTTCTGTTCCGCCACAGGTCGTGACGAAAAATGAAAAAAATTAATTTTTTTGCGTTTTTTTCTTGAGAAAAAATTAATTTTTTTACTGTTCCGCCAGTGACAGTGGCGGAACACGTTTTTTTTCACTAATTAACTCAATTCTTAAAAAATTATAAAATTCACATATTCCGATTCCGCCGCTACCAGCAGCGAAACAACAAAATGGTAAATATCCCACTGTTTTCGAAGAGAGCGGCGGAAAACAAAAAAAAAAAAAAAAATCCAAACAGCGCTGTTTGCCTGTTTCTCACCCCCTGCCTTTTTCCCCCTTTCCCGCCACAGACTCGCGCCAGAAACCCTCGACTAAAACCCTAGCGCTCTAATCGAGACAAGCTCAAGTACCCATGGCGTACTGATTTCACTCTCCCAGAATCTCACCTCTGTCCTTAGTTTCTCAAATCACTAATTCCTTCTTTCCGCTCTCCGTCTAAATGGACTCGATTGAAGGAACCAAGCTTCCTGAGCTCAAATTAGGTCCGATTTTCCCTCTTTATTCTCGTTTTTTCTTTCATTTTCGCTGTTCATATGATCTCATAAACAATCTTCTTGGGCTCTTTTTGGAAAAAAAAAAGAGATCTATCGAAGATATATATGCTTCTTTTATTTGATTTCAACATTTTGTTTTTCCCTTCTGAATTCTGATTGTGCTGTTCAGATGCCAGACAAGCTCAGGGCTTCATCTCTTTCTTCAAGAAGCTGCCTCAAGTGAGTTTTATTCTTCTCTCCCCTCTTTTTTCTCCCTTTTTTCATCAACTGTTTAGATTAGATGATTATTGGACATTTTTTCTTTCTCCATTTCCAGGATGGGAGAGCTGTCCGCTTCTTTGATCGCAAGGTGACTATATTATTATTTCCTCACTAAACAACAAATATTACTCACACTTAATTCCTTACTTACCAAACAATGGTTTATTTTATTCATCAGGATTATTACACTGCACACGGCGAGAATTCGGCCTTCATTGCGAGGACTTATTACCATACTGCCACTGCAATGAGACAACTGGGAAACGGCTCTGACGCGCTGTCGAGTGTGACTGTGAGCAAAAACATGTTTGAAACTATTCTTCGTGATCTTTTGCTCGAGAGGTCTGATCACACTGTTGAACTCTACGAAGGTAATGGAAGCAAATGTTTATTACAAATAGTATACGAATGTTTTTTTTGTTTCTATTTTTTTAGTAAATCATGTGCTGTTTAGTCCGAACTCTGTTATGGGAAATTTGCAAGGAACCCCGGCTTTATGCCTAAATTGCAGAAAAGCACCCATGTTATGCGTAAATTGCAAAAAAGGCCGTATGTTATGTAAAAATCTAACAGTGCTAATTAAACATATCTAAACCTGTTATTAATACATCTAATCTCATGTATTAATACATATAATGTTAAAATCATAATTCCATATGGAGGTTAGAGTTTTTTTTTTTCCAATTTTCAATAACGCAGGGTCTCCTTTGCAATTTAGGCATAATGCGGGTTTTTTTCGCAAATTTCTCATCTAATATATTGAACTTGGATAAGAAATACACTTCCAATGCAAATGGCAATCTAGACACATACCATTATACAAACACCGTTTACGTAACACACCGTAATTAATCAACTAAGTAATTAACCAACTTAATACTAATTTATTTGTTTAATAATTCCAACAGGTAGCGGGTCAAACTGGCGGTTGACCAAAACCGGTACACCTGGCAATACTGGCAGTTTTGAAGAAGTCCTTTTTGCAAACAACGAAATGCAGGATTCTCCAGTTATTGTTTCACTAAACCCTGTATTTCGCGAAAACCAGTATAACGTAGGATTATCTTTCCTAGATATTACTAGGAAAAAACTAGGAATTGCAGAGTTTTTAGACGACAGTCAGTTTACTAACGTGGAATCCGTTTTAATCTCTCTTGGTTGTAAAGAGTGTGTTTTACCGACGGAAAGTAGTAAGTGTGTTGAAATAAAGCCTCTTTATGAAGCTATTTTGAGATGTAATGTGCTTGTAACGGAAAAAAAGAAATCGGAATTTAGGTCGAGAGACTTGGTTCAGGATTTGGGCCGAATTGTGAGGGGCTCAATCGAGCCGGTTCGTGACCTAATTTCCAATTTCGACCTCGCTTTAGGTTCATTAGGCGCGTTAATTTCATACGCTGAATTATTAACGGACGATAGTAATTACTCGAATTATTCGATCGAGAAGTATAGTTTGGATAAATACATGAGACTCGATTCAGCAGCGGTGCGTGCATTAAATGTGTTTGAAAGCAAGACGGATCTGAACAGGAATTTCAGCCTGTTCGGTCTGATGAACAGGACTTGTACAGCTGGCATGGGCAAAAGGCTGCTGAACAGGTGGCTCAAGCAGCCTTTGTTGGATCGGAACGAGATAAATTGCCGGCTGGACCTGGTCCAGGCATTTAATGAGGATCCGGAAATGAGGCTCGGTTTGAGAATGCATTTGAAGAGGGTTTCTGATGTTGAGAGGCTGACGAGAGTTGTTCAGAAGAGGAGTAATAGTCTACAGCCTGTCATAAAGATTTATCAGGTCTTTTTTTTTTTTTTTTTGTCTTGGAATTTTTGGTATGTTTTTGGTTTTGAATTAAAGATTTAGGGTAACTTGAGGGCGAATTGGGTGAAAATCAGGGATAATTTCTTAATTGAGATGTGAAAGTGCAATTGATTTAAAATTGATGCTTAATTGCACAATTTCACGTATGATTGTTGGTTGAGTCTTATTTAGGGGTGGTTTGAGTAAATGTTGAAGAAAATTAAGAGAAATAGGTACCTTAGTTTTAATGAAGATATTTTATGGTTAATACCTCTTTTGTTATTTTTCTGTATTTCTTCTTGACAAACCCTAATTTTGATTAGTTTTTTCAAGTTTGCAGTCAGCAATCAGGCTTCCTCTCATAAAAGACATCCTTTCAAACCACCAAGGCCAATTTTCTTCTCTGATAAAAACCAAGTACTTAAACCCTCTAAATATCTGGACAGATCAAGATAGGCTCGGCAAATTCATTTCTCTAGTAGAAATAGCAATCGATTTGGACCAAATAGAAAACGGTGAATACATGATCTCACCGAGCTACTCTTCAGATTTAGCCGCATTAAAATCCCAACTCGATGAAATAGAGGACCAAATAAACAGAATTCATTCACAAACCGCGAGCGATTTGGAGCTTCAGATGGATAAAGTGTTGAAATTGGAAAAGGGGACTCAATTTGGGCATGTTTTTAGAATCACGAAGAAAGAGGAGCAGAAAGTTAGAAAGAAACTGAGCAATCAGTATATTGTTTTAGAAACGAGAAAAGATGGGGTGAAATTCACGAATAGTAAGCTTAAGAAATTTGGGGATGAGTTTCAGAGGGTTTTGAGTGAGTACTCGAACTGTCAGAAGGAAATTGTAGCAAAAGTTGTTGAGACTTCAGCTTCTTTTTCAGAGGTTTTTATTGAAGTTCTTATTTTATGGTTAATAAAAAAATTCTTAATAAAAAATAATCTTAAAATAAAGAAACAAATTCTGATAGTGAGCCCAAATAGACACAAAATTGCATGAATTGGACCTCAAAGTTGAAATATATGATTAAATCAGTTTCTAGGGTAAATTAACCATCAAAAGAAATATTATAATATTTTGATAATGAAAAACAAAATTTGGATATTTCTTTCTCGTTATTGTGTATTGTTTCTTTAGGCTTTTGCATGATTTGATTATGATCGTTTATTGAACTAATGAGTTGAGTGTTGTTTAGTTTTCTACTTATTTCAATTTTCATATTGCAATTTGTGGTAATTAATTAACATTTCTTTTTGTAGGTGTTTGAAGCCATTGCTGCGATGCTTTCAGAGCTAGATGTTTTGTCAAGTTTTGCTGAGCTGGCGACCAGTTGTCCAGTTCCTTATGTGAGGCCAGATATTACAGCTTCAGTAAGATTTACAAACTCCATTATTGTCATCTTTTTCGTTTTTCTTGATATTTTTTATATTTTTATTAAATGCTCAAATTGGAGTTGATTGAATTGAATGCACAAAAGAGGGTCCATTCAATTATTTTGCTCAGTCGCAAATTCAGTTGAATACATTATACTGGTAATAAATACAATTCTTGATCTGATTTACTATCTTCACCGTAAAAATTTACTACTTTTTACAGGATAGTTTCATTATAAAAAATTTCTTTATTTTACTTCTATTAATTGCACGACTTTGAGTCAATTGATACTAAATTGCACAGAGGGTCCATTCAATTATTTTGCTCAATTGCAAATTCAGTTGAACACATTATACTGGTAATAAATACAATTCTTTATCTGATCTACTATCTTCACTGTAAAAATTTACTACTTCTTACAGGATATTTTCATTGTAAAAAATTTCTTGATTTTACTTCTATTAATTGCACGAATGTGAGTCAATTGATACTAAATTTACAGAGGGTCCATTCAATTATTTTGCTCAATTGCAAATTCAGTTGAATACATTATACTGGTAATAAATACAATTCTTGATCTGATCTACTATCTTCACCATAAAAATTTACTACTTTTTACAGGACGAAGGGGATATTATTCTACAAGGAAGCAGGCATCCTTGTTTGGAGGCTCAGGACGGAGTCAACTTCATTCCTAACGATTGCACTCTTGTTAGTTTTCTTCAAAACCGCCTTTTTAACAAGATACGTTTATTTTTTATTAATAATTTTTTTGTTTTAATTTTTTTTTTGATAAATAGGTGCGTGGAAAGAGTTGGTTTCAGATCATAACTGGGCCAAACATGGGGGGTAAATCTACATTCATACGACAGGTTAATTTTACAAAATAGACCCTTTAAAAAATATTTAGTTCAACATGTTTATGCATGAATTATAAATATACAATAAAATAAATGTTTTTCTTAACCTTATGTAATTATTGACAGGTTGGAGTGAATGTTTTAATGGCACAAGTGGGTTGTTTTGTTCCATGTGATAGAGCAAGTGTTAGCATAAGGGATTGTATTTTTGCACGTGTTGGTGCTGGTGATTGCCAAGTAAGCATTGCTATTAAAAATACAATAAATGATATATATATTATTATTAATAATATTTCATTCATCATTTTGTTGTATTACATGCTAACAATGTAAGTAAAGAGTCAGGCGAAAAAACCTGAAAAGGTCAGTGCATCATATACTTTATAAAATATAAATAACATAAATTATTATGTTATAAGAGTGCATTGGTTGTACTTTTTTACGATAAAAAGATTTACCTTGTTATTTATATCCTATAAATTCTAGTTTGATTATGTATTTGATTTTTCAGCTGAGAGGAGTTTCCACATTCATGCAAGAAATGCTTGAAACCGCATCCATATTAAAAGGCGCATCGGATAAATCTTTGATTATTATTGATGAATTGGGCCGTGGTACATCTACATATGATGGCTTTGGTACTTTTTCCAACCTTCCTTTTGAATTTCTTCAAATGTTGACATTTAAATTATTTATCCAAAAAGATAAGCACCTTTAAAGCCTTTAGGGATAAATGCACTGTTAGTCATTGTACTTTAATAGGATTGCAATTTAGTCCTTGTACTATTGATTTGACATGTTTGGTCCCTATACTTTAAAGAATTGTGCACAATTAATCCCTATTTCAAGGACTAATCATGCATGTTTTCATAATGTACAGGGACCAGCATGACAAATTAATAGTATAAGGACTAAATTGCAATCCTATTAAAGTACAGAGACTAATGGTGCATTTTTTCCCGTTAATCATTGATGTTAATAATATAATATATTATTTAGGTTTGGCTTGGGCTATTTGTGAGCATTTAGTAGAAGTGATAAGAGCACCGACTTTATTTGCAACGCATTTTCATGAACTCACTGCTTTGGCTCATAAAAATGAGCCTCAGAGTTTAGGAGTAGCAAATTATCATGTCAAAGCTCACATTGATCCATCAAACAGGAAATTAACCATGCTTTATAAGGTACTTTATTTATTTTTTATGCTGTATTTTGTTCCTATTGTTTTAGTAATATTAAAATTGATAAAGAATTTCTGTATTATTGCTAATTTAGTCACATTCATGTACAATGTTGACTCGTTGGCTTCTTGATACAATGATACTTGTTTTGCATGTTCAATATTTAAAGTCAAAGCAACAAAACACACCCCTAAATTGATTTCACTTCCCAGTAACAAAACAAAGACATTATACAATGTTACAAACACTAGCTTAATTATAGACATACTAAATCTCAAATATAGAAAAGTAAAAGAAAACATATTACACAAAGAGGTTACACACCTCATTTTTTGCCTATATATTTTTCATAATTTTTTTTTCTTTTTGTTTTTCAGGTTGAACAAGGAGCATGTGATCAGAGTTTCGGAATTCACGTGGCTGAATTTGCAAATTTTCCTGAAGAAGTGGTGAAGCTCGCGAAAAGCAAAGCTGAGGAGTTGGAAGATTTTTCAAGCGCACCTGTATTATGTAATGACTCAAAAGAAGAGGTACAGTTTTTTTATTGGCATAATTTCATATATACCCTGCAAAACCTCAAAATAGTTGATATACTCCTGCGGAAATTAAAATATGAATATGCTTTAAAATTACGAGAAATGTCATGTATATTAAATGCCTAATTGGAGGTATAATCACATATATACATGATACTTCTCGCATTTTGGAGGGGTATAGATGATATTTATTATATTTTTAGGGATGCCCATGATATTCTCATTTTGTGAGGGTATGCATGATATTTGAGATTTTATTGGGTATGATTTCTGAAAAAAAATATTAGCTGAATAATTGATATTTGTAAAATTCCAGGTGGGTGCTAAGCGTAAAAGGGCATGTAGCTCTGACGACATGACAGCTGGCGCGACACGAGCTCACCAATTCTTGGAACAATTTTCAGCTTTGCCACTGGACCAGATGGATCTGAACCAAGCTTTGGATCGTGTGGCAAAACTCCGATCCGATTTGGAGAAGGACGCGAATGATAATCCTTGGCTCAAACAGTTTTTCTGAATTTGAATTATAATGGGGGAAATGAAATTGTGTTTTGAGGATAGATGTTTTTGTGATGTTTGTTTTGGAGGGGTTGTGTGAAATTAGGAAGGATGAGCTTTTTTTTTTGTGTGCGTAAATTGTGAAAAGCTCGTGTTATGTAAAAATTGTTTTGATGAATTTGATGACCTTTATTCACTAATTCTGAAAGGAGACAGGCGGGGGATAATTGAAAGTGGAATAACGACAAAATATGATATAACATGTCAAATCTAATAAAAAAATGAGGTCTAAACTAGCCGGGTAGAAAATAAAAAATCTATCTCATGCGGAGCCGTCTTGTGCTCATCAAATCGATGCAAACTCAAATCCCCTCTACAATTAATCACAACACAACTCAGAGAAACTAGATTCGACAAAAGAGTCTACTAATAGAGGTTTTAATACAATGATGACTTAGAAACAAAGCCTTGTTTAGCTTAGTTGGTAATTTCGCAAGTCTCGACTCATAGGTCATGAGTTCGAGTCTCAAAAGAAAAAGATGACATATAAACAATATGTCAATAGTAAGTCACCAATTTATGAAGCTTGTAAATTTCCGGATTCACCGGCCATGCATCTTGGCCTTGGCGAGGCAAGGCCCAATCTCTTTTAAGTCTAAATTGGAGAGTAAAGCTTTGAGTTTGAGTAACTCATGGATTTGTTCAATGACACATCTTAATAGGGACGCCTTGCCCCCACTCGGATTCAGTCTGAGCCCTATTCCAGTCCCAGACTCTCAAACTCGGACCAAATACTATCGTGATGGTCATTAGGAAACAGAAACATGGATTGACTTTTTGGTCCGGGCCGGAAAAGTTCAACCCTCACTCACGTCTCAGGGTCGTAAGCCTCCTCCGAATCTGAGGGTTTCGACCGAGGCAAATCAGCCGAAGCCGAATCCTTATCTGCATCGTTCGCTCAGGTCTACGGAAGGTCAAGTCCGGCCTAACGAGTCTCCGGAGGTGCGGATCCACCGAAATGATATAAAATGCCGGGTTTCCCCAAGATCTATGAAAACATTCTTTCTCACTATTTCTTCTCAGCCAGGATTTGCTGACTGCTTTGTCTGAGCGGGGAAAGTTGAAACATAAATTTTGATGTTTTAGTATGTATATATGATAATGCTATCCTGTAAAGAACTAATTTCAAGTTTGCCATCACACAAACTTAAGCTAAATGGGTTATGCGATCCTTGTGAGCGTGGTAAGCACTCCAAGTCATCGGATTTTAAGTCTAAGACCGTGGTCTCGACGAAGCGCCCACTCAAACTTCTCCGCCTCGATTTGTGCGGCCCCATGAGCGTCTCTATCCTCGCCGGTAAAAGATACTGTTTTATAATTGTTGATGATTACTCTCACTTTACTTGAGTTTATTTCTTGATTCATAAGAATGAAACTTGTGATGTGTTCATCAAATTTTGTTCCTTTGTGGAAAATGAACGAGGTACCACTTATCATTATGGTTCGTAGTGATAATGGTGGCGAGTTCAAAAACGCAAAATCTGACGACTTTTGCTCAAAAAGGGGATAATTTTGTATTGTTTTTCAAAAAACAACAAAAAATAAAATCTAATACATGGAAAAAACTCAATTGTTAAAATTTTTCGCTCTACGCACTCCACAACAAAATGGGGTAGTAGAGCGTAAAAATCACACTCTTATCGAGCTTGACCGTACCATATTAAACGAACATCCCACTCCGAAATACCTTTGGGCTGAGGCAGTTAACACTGCTTGTCACGTCACGAATCGCGTCAGCCTAAGATCTATTTTGAAAAAGACTCCTTATGAATTATGGTACGGTCGCAAGCCAAACATCTCCTACATGAAAGTTTTTGGTTGTAAATGTTTTATTCTTGATGAATCTAATAAACTTGACAAATTTGATTTGAAATCTAACGAAGGTATATTCGTTGGATATTCTAATACAAATAAAACATATAGAGTATATATTAAATCTTCACGGATTATTGTTGAATCTGTATTTTATGTTATATTTATAAATTATATGTATTCCGTCTCTCTCAAAATTTTTGTTATATTTTCTACTATGACCTTCCCAACAATTTGAGTCATGATTCGTCACTGAATTTGTTCATCATGCGTTGCTTTGAAGAACAATCAAGTCGACCATATGTAATTTTCACTTTGGAAGGACCTACTTCACGCTGAGATAAAAGATATGCAATTGCGATTATTAGATAATTAATGATAAATTCGACTTTTTAACTTTGTCGTTTATACCTTTAATGCGTGCTTGGTGAGCTTGTCTAAATTAGGGGTACGAGTTAAAAATGAAGCGATTGGTTCCAAAGCAAATACCCTTGTTGTTTAATATTATGCGATTTCATAAGGCAACACTTGAAAATACCCCAGTTGTTTAATAAGTTTGTTTTTTAAAAACTGTTCAACAATGTTTCAATTATTATAAAGCTAAAACAAGAAGACAAATATTATATTGATCACAGGTCACAAGACAATTTCCCATTTTAGAACCTAATTGGGTTCACAGCATTTTCTTTATAGAAAAGAGAAAAAAAAAAGTGCAGCATTTTATGTGGAATTTGCAAAAAATTAAAAATAAATAAATACAGCATTTTGTTGTCAAACCTACGTGAGGGCCATCATTGGGCCCCAGTTTTCGCGTGCAACTCCTATATGAAACTAATTTCTGGACTAAATATGATTTTTATGCCGTTACTAAATAATTGCATAATATTATAAACAATAAATTATGTAATATATATGTTATATAGTATAAAATATATAACATAATATATATAATGCAAATAGTATAGATTTTATATGTACAATGTAACTAATATTTTAAAGGCAAAATATTATATAATTATATATTAAAATAATAGATTGACATATTATTATGTGGCCGTATATGTCTTGAAGAAGACAACAGTTTTTTATATTTCTTTTCTTTTGAAGTGCTTATATGAATTTAATATATTTTATATTCGAGAGTATTCAACTTTAATCAACTTATTCGAGAGTATTCAACAATAAGAATAACATTTTTTTAAGTTGCAACGCTTATGAATTTTAATCAAAAATATCTTGTAGAAATAAATGCAGCAAGCCTTATAGATAATAAACTAAGAATAATAATTTATGTATATAATACAATATACAATAATAATAATAATAAAATAAAAGTAATAATAATTTTTTCTGAGACTCCCTATAATATAGTGAATGAAAGACATTGTTAAATACATGCTATATAAATGCTATATAAAGTTTTGCATTTATTGGGACTCTAGCTTTAGATCTCTATTAATGTTTGAAAGATGTCTTACCGCTTGACATAACTTATTATTATTATTATTATTATTATTATTATTATTTTAAAGAAGTCTAGATGGACGCCATTTTCCGAATGACATGTTCCAATTCCAAAACAAGTTGCTTCCACGTTGTCTTTTCTCCTCCTCTATAAAAACCATCTTCCTCCCTTCCTTCAATCCATCCTCTACAAACAATCTCAACTCTTCCTCCATTTCCTCTAGAAACTCAAGAGATCGAGCACTCCTTCTCGGTCTTCTCATTCCGAAAATTCAAGACAAATGGAGGCAAAGATGAGATGTGTCGCCATGGCAATGATGGCCATCATGATCGCCTTCACCTTCATTGATACATCCATGGCAGCTGGTAAAGCTCCGGCTCCAGCTCCAGCTCCTCATCATGCCCCTGCCCCTGCTCCTACCTCTGATGCCTCCTCCATCTCTCCTGTTTTCTTCCTTGTTTCTTTGGCTGCTCTCGCTTTCGGATATGTTATCTAAGTTTGAGTTGAATTTTCAAAAATAATGGTTTTTATTTCATGAGGCTGGGATTTGTTTTATTCGAATTATGCGTTTAAATTTGAGGGTTTTTTTTTTGTTTCGATGAAAAGAATGTAAGTGTGTATTGGTATTGTTTATATTTATTTTTCTACGGGTGATTATTAATCATTTATGTGTACGTGGCAAAGTAATGATTCTTTTAAAGATATGGTTTTTTTAAAGGTGTGTTTATACTTAATTAAATATACTTCACTTTTACAAATTTGAATATATAATTATATATTCTTTTATATATATATAATTTTTTCCCATATAATCCCTTGTGTAGTTCATCTTCGACATACTCAAGCGAGGTAACTTAAACTAACGATATCAATATAGAGTTTAAAATAAAGAGAAAATTAAAACAAACTTTTATATCAAGTCTTTTGCATGAGAAATACAACATTCAATTAATTAAAAAATACTATTCTTTTTGCGAAGTTGATATATTATATATGTGTTTTTGACGATTGACCTCTTTTCTCTTCAAAAGAAAAAATCATTGACATGTTCTGACTTGCAAATTTTGGGATATATTCTATTTTTTGGAAAAAAATTCAAAAAATTCCATAAAGAAATGTATATATTTTGGTGCGTATTATAATTTCTTTTTTCATAGCTACCATTTAATTGTTTCTGTGTCAAAAATATATATCATGTTATTTCTTATGTGTCAAATTTAACAGACATACACACTTAATAGATGGAGGGATAAAACTGAGCTTATTAAATAGTTCAGTGGGGGGCGGGGAGTGAAAATTCGACCAAAAGCAAGTAGAGGGATAAAAAAAATAAGCTAATTTAATAATTCGAGGGTCTAAATCAGGCTTTTTTCTAAACTTAATTTTCTTTATACAAATTACTATAACTTTGTTATATATTAATGAGTAATTTCGTTGGAGAATTATTTTCTAACCATGAACTTTGTGGAGGGTGAAATCATTCATCCTCAAACTTGTCATAATTAATAAACCGATTACATTGTAATCTCAATTATGCCAATAAACAAGTTAGAAATCATCATTATTACCAAGTTAATGTAATCAATAATCTTTCACCACTCTCTTAACATGAGCCATTTATTAATCAGTTATACTCAAAGATATCATAATACTAATCATTTAAAATCATCAAGTCGCATCATTTTAATGTGCAAGGTTTTACAAAGATGAAGCCAACCAATTTCTTAAGTAGGGGAGAGAATCCACGTTGCATGAAAGTGCACCTATAGGGGTGATTGTGATCTGAAATATTAAAAGTAAATCAAAATTAGCAAACAATTAAGTAATGAAAATTAAATTTATATCAATATTATCACATTTTCCTATAAATCCACTTACATATCCATCAATTAAAGCTCTATGGTCCTCTCCCTCTTCTTCAACCTCTTCATTGATTCTCCTAACAGGCTATGCAAATTGCAAAACCGTAGAATTTTAGAAACATTATATCCATTGTATAAATGCTGCTTAACATGATCAACTTATCGTTTGCATGCATATTACAATATACCATTGTATTTTGTAAATATCAAAATGCTTAACCAGTACAATATAATACATAAAAAACTAAATAAAAGTAATTAAGTAATTACCGCTCGCTTGAATAATAATTGATTCTCTGTAATTGAAGAATTTTCTTCAGAACTATTCACAGTGGCATTATTGATATTTGCAGTTTGATAACTCTCTAATGAAGCTGTGTTCACATCGGTTTGCTCCCAACCATGTCTCGCTAAAAACTTGCCTTGTTTCGTTATTTTAAATCCCTAAAATTACATAAATAGTAAAAACACTTTCATTTGATTAAAATTAATTAGTAATGTGAATAAGAGTGCTTGTGTTTATTACACACCTTGTTATGTGAAACATCAGTTGGTATATCGATGTTCAGGAAATATTCTCCTGGAAATGAATTATTTTTTAATTTAGATAATATGGTCTTTACTAATGGTAAACAGGCCTCTGCAGCGAGTTTTAGGTCATCCACTGTGCTCTTGCTTCCAACCCTAATAATTCATAATAAATTTTTTAATTTATGTTTAATACAAGAGTATAAATTATAATAAGAAACATCAGTTAGAGTTTTTCGTTTTGTTTCAGTATTAGTAGTGTCATATTTGCAAATAAAAAGTTAATTGAGGTAAATTGGATTAAAATTAAAAAAATGGAAAAAATGCAACAGGAAGAAATGAAATAAAATAGATTATAAACTTACTTACCAGTTATATGATATTGCTATAGAAGGTACTCCACAAAAGAATGCTTCTCTAGCACCAGCAACTGTTCCAGAGTAAACACTACACATAAAAAAGATACAAAATTCAATCATCAGCTCAAATTTCTAGTAGCTATAAAGTAGTAAAATAATTTTATATTTGTAATGTAATGCAAAGATAGAAATGGAGGTAGAAACTAACATGTGATATCCACAATTGTGACCGACATTAATACCGCTTATTACCTGACACAAAAAATTTAACAAAATTGATTGTGTTAAAATTGCAAAATAATCAAAATAAGATAATAAATTAATTAATTAATTATACTCTTACCAAATCAGGAATTAAACCGTCAAAGAGTTTACCAGAAACACCAAGAGAAGCACAATCAGCAGGAGTTCCTAAAGGATACAAATCACTTTAATCAATTTGAAAGCGGAAAATAGAAATGTATAATTACAAAATTAAGTGTGCATTAAAAGGAAAAAGATTAGTAAATTATAATAAAGGTTGGAAAAATACCTGAAATTGCAAAAGCTGTAGCTCCTTGTATTTCGATGCGCTTAGCACTAAGTGCATGACGCCATGTAATTCCATGACTAACTGCTGAGTAGTCCCTGCATATCATAACACAACATAATTATAATAATTATAAATTTAATTATATCAACTTCAGTCAATTCAAAATTAGGGAATTGACAAATGCTAAATGTGAGAATGAATTTCTTAATTACCAAGAGTGTTGCAACTTGCAAGTTGATTTATTATATATAAAAATGGAATATGTTACTAAGCCCAAACTTTCTTCTATGTTTTTATGTTGATAAAGCAACCCGTGACTTACTTGTATACTTTTTAAAATATTCTTAATTTTGAGTAGAATCCCAATTTCGAAAAATAAACACACTATTAAATCATGTTTCACTTATCACATGAGAATCCCAATCAGAAATCGGGGATCATTATATATCTCCATCCTCTTAAAAAAAATATATTAAATTTCTGGGCCTGATACATAACAATCTCATTGGTATACAGAAATAAAAAAACAATATATTAAACCCGAAATCATTATAAGAAAAAGAAAGATCAGCTAAAAAACTGATCTTTCCTGCTCTCATATTCAATCTATGAATAAAGAAAGGTATACAATTAATACAATACTGACTTGTCAGGGGCGGAGACAAGGACGGAAAAGCGAGCGGCGACGAGTTGATCAACGAGGAAGCGGAGGCCTGGCGCGTCGATTCCGTCGTCGTTCGTCACCAGCACGACCGGCGTCGCCTCCATTATTAACAGAAATCAAATCAAACGATCAAATCAATTAATTGATGAATGATTTTTTTATTAGTAGAAATCAAATCAAATCAAATCAATCAATCGGTCGGTGATGAATGATTTTTTAATGAAGTCACTCCGCACTAGTCAGTTTAGTTCGAGCGATCGAGAATAGTGAGTGATGTGGCAGGATAGGGTAAAGAAAACGGAATGATATAAGGAATGCAACTGGGCTGGGGTCAATTTGATATATTCCTCTGAATATAATAATAAGGGAATATACCACCCCAAGGCCCATTCAAGTTGGTTGTTAAAATAAACTTGTAATGATAAAAAATGGTAAGAATAATATTCTTAGATTTGAATTTACACGTTTTAAACATTGCAAATAAGAAAATATATAATTTTACTCTTTCATTTCAAATTTCAATAGAAATTATTTTTCATGTTAAATTGAGAAACAAAGGCAAAATAATTGATTTTCAAACTCTCATTATTAGAAATACAAATCAAAATGAATAATTTGAAACAATGCTAGAGAAATATTGTTTTTTTTGCAAAAAAAAAAGTATTTTAAAATATGACTCACCGCAACATATTTATTTTGTTAAATTATAGAAGTAAAATATTATAATATATAAAGAATAATGAAACACTGCAGTACAATTAATTTTATGTCGCTAGGGACAAACAAAGAAAAACTTGAATACTGATAAATACTAATAAATTTAAGAAAAAAAATATCATGTGATAAAATTCCATTAGATGAAGATTTTTTTCAAAATAACCCTAATATCAATTTTATTTATGAAAATAGCTTCAGATGAGTTAATTTGCAAAAAATGTGTTTCGCCAAATGTCATGCCCCAAAATCGAAACGTGACTGCCGTATATTATTAAAGTTTTTAATTATACGAAGCAATTTCGTCCAATTTCGAGTCATCCAAAATGTTACCATGCCTCGATTTCTGAGCCGAACACCAACCTATGCCGACAAAATCAAATAAATGATGGTGAGTTTATAACTCAGTAACCAGTTTTTTAAAAATATGGCACAGTTTCTCTATATATAATCGAAATTATTAAAGTAATAAATAATAAAATAATTTAATCATAAAAATGATGATAATTAAAACATATTTAAAACTTATAAATTTCACTTTCCAAATCCTTCTTTAAATTAATTTTCATCTTTTCTCTCTTATGATCAAATTCTAGATTGTTCGCTAGAATGCACGGAATCGCTGTCACAGGGTGCCCTACCGTTATGAGCATCCGAGTATCATGTGAACCCGGATCGGCTGTCTAAGATCTTTGCATAGGGTGGCCTGAACGCACTATCCATCAACAAGAACAAATTCTCTTTTCACTTATTATTCTGTATATAAAAAATAATATTATCTCATCATTTATAAAAATGAATCTCTAGTCGAAATAAAAATATCAAATAAAACATTTATAATAAAGTCGATGGATATAGAGAAGTCTGGTTACCATTTCACTTGACAAAACAAATCAGAATGTTTGACTGATCGAAAACCGACATGCATCAAAAATTTGATTTCTTTCTCTCTTTTTGAAATTGTTATTATTATTATTATTCAAAATATGATGTTTATATGAAATGAAATTGAGACTTTTTTATAGTGATTGTCATGACAAATATTCATTCCCTCTAAATCACATATTTCAAAACTAATTAATAAAAATAATAAAAATAGCACTTTATTCTAAAAAAAAATTATTTCCCTAAGTATATTTGGAACGAAAAGTGAGAAAAGGGATAAGTCTTACCTTGTGTGTTTGATAGATTGTGTAGTCACTTAAATAGACTAGTGCATTAACTACTAATACTAACCAAGTTTATGCTTTTTTCAGAACCATATGGTGTAGGCCTAAAGGTTGGGCTGGACCAGTAAATATACTAGGCTCTTACATATGGTATCAGAACAATTCAATCTTGAGAGTACTATCGTGCGGCCGAAGACATACGGATATGTATTGGTTGAAAGAGACCTGCAGTACTATCATATGGCGGTACGCACAAATGTGTACTAGGATGAGGCTGACCATCTGTGAGCTCTTACGATGACGTCATAATTTAAGTGTGGGGTTTTATAACACCCCGGAATGAAAGGGGCTAGTGCATTAGTCTCACCTTTCGTTCACTTGTGAATGTGAATTTGTGTTACTTAAAAAGGCTATTGCATTAACTACTAGCACCAACCAAGCTTAAGCCTTTTTCAGGACAATATGATGTGGGCCTGAAGGTTGAACTGGCCAGTTAATGTACTAAACTCTTACATATGATATCAAAGCAGTTCGTGAAGAAATTATGCCCTAGGCCAAAGTGTTGGATTAGAGATTGGATTATGAGAAACATTTTTATTCAGTTCATATATGTATGAGTGTATGGGTGACTAATATATTTACATATATTAGATCGATCATGAATAACACTTCGGATTCACGTCATCAGAATACGTGATTCTGATAGTAGAACTGTGAGCTAACGAATGACATTCTAAACTGTCCCTAGTGATATGCAGGATGTTTATAGAGATAAACACACTTCAGGAAAGAAGTTACATATCCACACTAGTATATTCGCAGACTGGATGATCATGTTCTGCTGATCATGGACATAGGAATGTCAAGTTTAGAATATAGGTACGTGTTAGAGAACACGTACTGGACTGACCACACTATGAGAATATGCATGGTATATGTCATTAGTGATTCTCATATGAATAGTGTGCTTGTTCCTACTACATGAAGTCACCATGGATTCTAGTATGTGAAACTGTGTACTTTAATATGATTTTACGTCGTCTGTAATGAGATAATCATTAGGTATGCATTGAATCATGGCGAGGATTGTGAGTGACCAAGATGGGATTTGTTCCTCTCGTTAAGAGGGAGATATCTCTGAGCCCCCTGATGAACTATGACTGAAGGAAATGCATGACCATGCACAAAATAGATTAACATGTGTTGTTAATATCATTTTGTATTTACTCAGTCTAATTCTCGATTAGGAAAAAGACTTTGATCAAACTCAGGGATGACATATTACCGTGCCTTGTGATCAAGATGTATATCGTATAACAAAAGGAATAAGTAAATATCTATTCATATTGGTTGATGATCGCTGATCATTTCATTTAACATGGGTAGTCGTGACACCAGTCTAGAGGTTACTCATGACTTACGATGTTTAGAAGATCATTGGCAACGTTAAATGAAACTTACACGGTCACACATAGAACAACATCTAGTCGGGAAGGAAATACCTGAAAAATAGTTATACATGTGATGTATTAACTGATGGATGAACGAATCAAACATGATATTTTTGAGAAAAAACAAAATTAGTAGACATCCGTTCGGACTGATGTCAAATCCGTTCAAACTCAACTGCACTGATTAGGTTTTTCACCAAATCAGCATACATTCGTTCGAATGGATCTAGCGCTGATTAGGATTTTCAGTTTAGGAAACTGAGCAATCATTCGCCTCTCTCTCTAATATAAATAGAGGGGCAGCGCCGCTCTATTTGATACACGAAATAAGCCCTAGAGGCAGCCGTTTCCAAAAGAGAAAGAGAGAAATTTTGTGAGAGCTTCCTGAAAGTATTTCCGGACTCGTCTAGCCGAGTCCGGTTATTCCGACTATTCGAAATTTGACGTGGATACGAGTAGAGGTTCTCTATTTTGAGAACTTGCGAGCGATCGTTCTTCAACCTAGGAGAAGCAAGGAGGTTCTCGGAGTTGAGCTTCAGGAAGGAGAATATTACAAATCAGAATCGTTCATACCTACATCCGTTCCCCATCTCGCGGACCAGGAAGATTCGAGGTATAAATTTTAAATACATAATCTCGTACTTTTAATCACTTAAAGATGATCCTAGGGCGGGTTGAATCCATAGGTTCCGCTGCGCATGTAACGTACATGGCTATGGACTCCCAACAGTGACATCAGAGCGTTCGTTAAGGAAATAATCGTCGATTATATTTAAAGTTTAGTAAATTCTAGTAAAATAATTATTAGGGTTTTGAAAATTATTTCCAAAACATCACGGAAATAGTTTCTAAGAAATATAATATTGGATATTATGATTTCCTGGATTTTTGAAAAATAGTTTTTCGAAAACTGTTTTGGAAACATAACTAAAAGAAAAGGAAAACTGGCAGGATCCATCCAAATGGAAGTAGCGCAGTTTTGAATCTGGCGGCTGGTCCGTTTGAACGGATGACTGCTGAAAATTACGAGAATCCTAATTTTATTTTACAAGGAATTTGAATATAGTATGTGACTTAGATCTGTGATTGTTCTGTGATGTAATGTTGTGTGTGAATGCTTGTAATTTTATTTAATATCTATGGCAACCAATGAGTTGTCCAAAGTTATAATTATGGCAACCTGTGAGTTGTCCAAAGTTCTAAATTATTTTTTCTAGCAATATGATAGTTGTTAGGAAAGATATTATATGAAGATCTTGGCACAATCTTCAGAAGATGGCATTGGATCTTCACACACACAACGAAGGGTTCGTTAAAGACGACAACTCAATCTAGAGATAGATCTAGGACTAAGAACCTCATGATCGCTCATGAGGAATAAGCTTATACGATATTTTACTTAGTTTCTGTGATGTTTATATCTATAAATCTAAAAACAAAATCCTTCAGAATATTAAGTAAAGAAGTGTCTCCCATCTATTATTATGAAAACCTTCTACATGGGACATGCCAAAGCTGAGTGTGTGGAAAATTCATCTTAAGAGGAGGGTACGTGGGAAATGACGTCCAGCATAGGTCATGCCAAAGCTGAGTGTGTTGAATTCTATTTCGTCGATACTCATACA
>CM050909.1:5792500-5942500 GCA_027726005.1 Juncus effusus
TTAGTTTGATTATTTTATTGTGTTGGTTGTAATTATGTTATAAGGGGACATTTTAATCCTTCGAAAGCTTTAAAAAATGCACATTAAATATTTTATATTTAGGTCCATTAATATTAATGGCTTCTTTTATTTAAAATTTGTTCATTAGTATTCATTACCTCCTTGTAATTAAAAATTTGTCCATTAATACAACTCACATTGTTGTTATATTAAAAACCTTCACTAACTATCTTCTTTTAATAAAAAAAATGCGCATTAACATATTTTTAGGTTCATCGTGCAATCTTAAAAGGGAAAGCAACACAAGTAGCCGTCAAAATAAGGCACCCAAACATAGAGCAATCAATAAAAGTCGATTTCAAAATCCTCAATTTAATCGCCAAAATCTCGACAATGGTTCCCGGTTTGCACTGGCTGAGACTGGACGAAAGTGTAAGGCAATTCGCGACATTTATGCTCTCTCAAGTCGATTTATCGCGCGAGGCGGCCCACTTGAGCCGCTTTTCGTATAATTTTAGAAACTGGAAGAATATTTCGTTTCCTGAGCCGATATACCCTTTTGTGCACCCTTGTGTGCTTGTCGAGAGCTTTGAAGATGGGGAAATGGTTTCCCGGTTTTTTGAGGGAATTGGGGAGTCTGGAAATGAAGTCTTGCGGAGAGATTTGGCTCGGACTGGTACCTATGCTTTTCTCAAGATGTTGTTGGTACATATGTAAAATTATTTTTAGTAGCAAAAATAAAAAAATAATCAAGTCGACTTATGTGACGTATTATTGTATTGTAGGAGGATAACTTCATACATGGGGATATGCATCCGGGAAATATATTGGTACGGATACCGATGCAAAATAGAAAAAGAATGTTTTGGAGGAAAAAGCCTGAAGTAGTGTTTTTGGATGTGGGGCTGACCGCTGAGCTGGCGAAAAATGATAGGGCGAATTTACGCACGTTTTTCAAGGCGGTGGCGTTGAGAGATGGGCGTACTGCTGCTGAGTGCACTCTCAGACTCTCGACCAATCAGAGCTGTCCAAACCCTGAAGCTTTTGCAAATGTTAGTTTTTGTTAGTTATTTTCATTTATTATGTTTTCTTTTAGGTGGGGGAAGGAGGGATTTATGTAAAAAATGAAATGTTAACTTTATCCTTTTGGAAAGTAGAACTATGGAATTTAGGCATATTTTGAGCATTTCGAAGGGTGGATTATATAGATTTTGGGTCTTAAAGGTTTTTAAGTTTGGTATTTGTAGATTATGGAAGGGGATTTTTGATAATTTTAGTTTTTATAAGGGTTAACTTTATGTCCTATTTAGAGGGGTTACCAAATTCCCTGTTTTTATTTTTCATTTACTTTTCATGAATGTGGAAGGTTCATCACACAGGTTCTTCTCAATCCCGGTTCATTAGATAGTTCACTCATTCATTCATTTATTTAATTTTTGTATTAATGAAATGAATTATGCATTTATTTAATTAAAGAAAAAATGGAACAGGAGATGGAGAGGATGTTTGCATTTTGGGGGACGCCAGAGGGAGACGTTTATCATCCCGTCGAATGCATGCAACAATTATTAGAAACGGTTCGCCGAAACAAAGTAAATGTAGATGGAAATGTTTGTACCGTTCTTGTCACTATCTTAGTCCTTGAGGTATATTTATGTTTTGGTAATATAGTCTTAAATATATTTGTTATTGGGGATCTTACAAGATTATAGTTAAACAGAATCTGTGTGTGTGTGTGTATGTGTGTGTATATATATATATATATATATATATATATATATATATATATATATATATATATATTTCCATTATATATTTATTTTGTTTTGATTTGAATTTATTTATGTGATTGGTTATTTGATTTTGTAGGGTTGGCAAAGGAAATTAGATCCTGAATTTGATATAATGAGCACACTGAAGACTTTATTGCTTGAAAATGAGATGACACCTGCGCCTCATGATTGGATTTTTTCATAACCAAAATATTTTCATTTTTATTTTTGAAAATAATGTTGAGGATTTGTAAATATTATGTTCCGCAGTTTTCCTTTTTCCCCCTCTTAGCATTTTTTTTTTTTTGCATTCTCTGTTTTCGATCAAAGAGTGATCATGCATCAATTATTCAATTCTGTCCTGTTTCAGTATGAAATTTTGAACTAGAGAAAGAACGGTCATGCATCAATTATTCAATTCTGCCTTGTTTCAATACGGAATATTGGATTAGGAAAAGAACCCCCATGCATCAATTGGATAAGGGTGGGTGTTTTGCATGAAATTAACCCTGCTCTTTCACCAGCAAAGTTGGAGACTTTTTTTTATTAAAATAATTGATTTTTCCCTCTTTGGGCAGCATAGTTGAAGGATAAATTGTTTTCAATAAAAAATCAAAATTAGCCCAAATTAGAGGGAGGTGGAAAATGAAATTTAGATCTTTCGCCAGCTGGGTTGGCAAAAGCAGGACCTGATTTATCACTGACGGGGGGTTTTCGTCTAATCTTAATGATACTAAAATTTGTGACTTGATGAAAACTTTTGTCAGTAATGATACTAAAATTGAATTTTTTTTTTGTAATTATCTTGCAACTAAAATTTATTTGCATTGTTAAAATATTCTTAAAATAATAGTTATAATATAGCTATATCATATTAAAATTAACTGGATGAATCATAAAAATAACTCAAATAGGAAGTAAAAACTTTTACAATGATACCAAATAGCACAAAATGTAAAAGAAAACATAAAAATATTTTCACAATTTTCGGAAAAAAATAAAACTTCAAAAAATATTGAAAAAAATTTGAAACATTATTTACACAAAGTTTTTTTCTTAAGAAATTATATTTATGAATATTTTTTCAAACATATTTGTGAAAAACAATTGTTTTGAAAATAAGTCTTTTCTAGAAAATATGATTTATGTTATTAGAATTTTAAAATATATAGTTATAATTTTTTTTTTAATAATTAATTTTAAATTATTATATCGTAGGTTTGTTATTTTAAGACATATGACAAAATTTGATAATAGAAAACTATCGTATTTTAGACTAAAATTGGATTATCGTAGGTTTTATATTTTAATAACAATATATACATAAGACAGTGAAAATAATATATAAAAAACAGTATATTGAAAAGCGAAAAAAATAGTATATACATAATTTCATCGTGTTTTGGGCATGCTAAAGCCCGTCGTGCTTTCAGATTTCCCAATTAACATTCTTAATATTTTATAATATTTTTATTTTTTATTTTTTAATAATAAATTTTAAATTATTATATCATAAGTTTTATATTTCAGATTTCCCATATGTCACTTAACTTTATTATTTCATCATAGTAGGTCACCGAACTTTAATATTATATTACACAAGATCATTAAACATCAAATTTATATCATACAAAAATTAGATCTCTACTATACATCAATTTCAAAAATTAGAATTTCATGAATGCACAAAAAATTTATATGTTTGATTTTTTTACTTTGTAGTGATCTTGTATATTAATTTTCATATGTTAGTGCTCTAATTTTTGTACGATATAAATTTGAAGTTCAATGATCTTGTGTTATATAATATTAAAGTTCGGTGACCTACTATGATGAAATAATAAAGTTAAGTGACATAAAATTGATTATTTTTCGAGTTGGTGACTTACCATGAGACAACATAAAAGTTCAGTAACTTCCCGTGAAATATTAGTGAAGATGAGTGACTTATATGATATATTTTGTTACAGTGAAACATTATTAAAGTTGAGTGACCAAGATGATACATTTTGTAAACGTGACTTTCCGTGAAACATTATTAAAGTTGAGTGATCTAGATGATACATTTTGTAAAGTTGAGTGACTTCTTGTGAAACATTAGTAAATTTGAGTGACTTAAATGATACATTTTGTAAAGTTTAGTGACTTTCCGTGATTTTAATGAATTTAAGATGATTATTTAGGTTTTAAATTTAGCGATGATTTTGATTGCTTATATCAGCGATGACGTGGATGACTTCCCATGATTTTAGTGAGTTCAAGATGATTATTTGAGTTTTAAAGTTAGCGACGATGTGACTTGCTTACGCCAGCGATGATGTGGATGTCGCATGTCATTTATGTAAAGAAATGGATGAAAAATTAACGGAATGTCCTAATTGAGACAATTTTGAAGTTTAGTGACTTATAGAGTACAATTAAAAGTTGCGTGACCTATTTGATCAAAATGCAAAGTTGAAGTGATCTAGAATGAAATTTATCCTAAAAAGTATATTAATAATCTCTATACTTCCTAAAGCTATTCCTTTCTAATTTTACGGGGTACACACACCATGAGAGTTACTCTTGTAAATATTTAGAGAATAATATAATGGACAGATAATTAGTAATTACTTCTGGTATGAAAGTTTATATCTTTTATATATCTACTCTACCATAATTGTGCATGATATTTTCAGATTTTACGTGTTTGTGCATGGAAATACGAGTTTATCTAAAACGTGAGAACCTTTGACATTTTGTTAAGAAGACACATGATACTTTCGTGAGATTATAAGATAAAATTGTAGGGGTTTACATCGAAATATTATGTTACCAAGAGGTAAAGTTTTCACACTTTACAGGTTAATTTAATATATGATAAATTGTTAGTTATTTTAATTTTGTGTTTGCATATAACATGTCCTATATATTTCACAATGCCAGTCAATATTTTTTTGTTTGGTCTATAATCGTCATGTTATATTTTGTACTGGTTGGTAGTATCATATTTCCATTTAATGGAATTATGTATGATATTTAAAATTTTATAGGAATATATTTGAAAATTCTCCTACCAAAAGAAACTAGAAACATTAAGGTATACATTGCATATCCCACATATTATTTTTCATTCTGTTCAACACATGATATTAAATAATTGTTGAAAGAAGTCAGTATTTCCTAAAAAAATTTATAAGGTGCAAATTAATTATTCAACTGTTATTATATATAGATGATATTTTAGAAAAAGAGTTTATGGAATATTAATGGTATTGCACATTTAGAGGGACATAAAGATATGAAATAATATGAATTTTTAGTAGTGGGTTGGATATATAATACATCCCGGAACGGAATTAGTGGAAAACAGGCTAGTTTATTAGGCTCACATTGAGTAGTGAATGAGAATTTGATTTACTTTAATAATAATATATTAACTATTAGTATCAACTAATTTTGAGACTTTTCAAAATAATATGATGTGCCTCTCATGGTTGAGATGACCCAGTTAATATACTGGGTTGCTCATAGAGGGAGCAATGTTTTTTCTCCTACTTCTGCGGATCATATTCAAATCCAGAGACCACTGTGGTACATAAGTTTTGTGATATATAGTTTCAAAAATAATAGATAAACCCGTGTTTATTGGCCCGATAAACAAAAAAAAACATGAAAATTTGTGCTCAACCAGGTTTGAACCTTGGTGCTTTAGCTCTGAACCGCTCAAAAATACCACCGGACCACATCTTAACTTAATGACATAATTTATTAAATAGGGACATGATATATCACTATGATGGTTTCTGATGATTGCATATATAGTTAATATACAACGTATTAAATTGAAAAAATAGTATATATAATTCATTTTTGGTAACAGTATATACATAAACATTGAAAACAGTATGTAAAAAAGAAATAGTTCATTAAAAAGCGAAAAATAGCATATACAAATTTCAAGAGTAAATGATGCACAAAAAGTAAAAATATGTATAAAACAGTGAAAACAATATATAAAAAAATTGCATATTGAAACGCGGAAAAACTGCATATATAAATTTCATCGTGATTTGAAATACTTTAGACCGTCATGATTTCACATTTATTTATTAAATATTGTAAATTTCCGCGTCACCCATATTTTCTTGACTCTTTGATCACAATCACAAGGTCTAAATTGGGCTTAATCACTATAAATCACGTGCAAAAAGGTTGCAAAGTTGGAATGGTATTCTAATTGTAATTTGTGTCATATTCTACTCCACCTGGCATGGCAAAGGTGGCTAAGATTCTAAGTCAAGTTTAAGTTGTAAAACTTATAAAAAAACAAATATCCTTTTTTCAATCTTTTAGTTCTTTTGAGTGAATACATTAACTGAAATTTTAAAATAAAGCACAAAAATATATATTACGGGAGCATGTTAGCATGCCAATAATTAGATGAAAGAAATTTAAAAAACAAAACACCAATTCCTTTTTTGATTCTCGAACATCAATAAATTATTATTTTGGTCCTTGAAATTATATTTCAATCTCCAATGTCGCAATTATCATTTTGACTAGTCGATACAAACATAACACCAAGGGTTCAAGAGAACAATATAGAAAACTACATTAGAAAAAGTATTACATGTATCGTAAGAAGTGTATTTCTTTTATGTTGAGCCTATGAAAAATAATTATTTCCTAATGTCAGAAAAAAAAAGAAAAATAATTATGTTCATAATCTGCAAAGTCAAATCAATACTTTAGAAAAGTTGTGTATAAAATCAGCATATAACATTAATCATACAATAACATAGAAAAATATAACAAAATGTCACACAAAGCGCGAGTATCTCTAGTTATTAACAGGGGCGGAGTCAGGATTGAATGTTAGGGGTGGCCGGGATTATACACACTAACCTAAATTTTATGTAGTTATTGGTTAAAACAAGAATTTATTCATAAATACAAATTCTTATTTTCCCGAGTGTAATAATATGATATAATAATAACTATTATATTTTGAAAATATATAAAAAAATAACTTACTGTGTTGTGGTAAGATATCTTTTGTTAATAAAACTTAAGTATTTAAAATTTCAATATAATAAAGTATTTGTAGTGTAATTTAATAATTACTATATAATCAATTGTAGTTGTTCTTAGATTTAAAAAAATAAAAAAAAAAATTTGTAGATATAAAAAGTCAAGCTTTAGTGTATATTTATAGGAAATGTGTAATTATTAATAGATATATTGTTAAGTAAATAAATCATATGTGACCAAATTATATCTATTGATTTTTCCTTGATGACCTTTTGTTTTAGCTTATCTCTGCTATACACTTTTGGAAGTGAAATGAGCTATTGGGTTTCATGTGGCCTTAAAACTAAAGAAGTATAAAATTAAAACTGTGAAATGACATGATTATATGAAGCCATGCTTATATAATCTCATATTACTTCAGCTGTATAGAAAATCTGAAAATTCAGTAGTCAGTACTTTTGAGTTTGACAGGCCTAGCTATGCTTCCCTTAGAACTTTTCTATTCTACATACATAACTTTTACTTCCTATTATGTAAGTGTGTGTTCAATCTTTATAACATAGAAGGAGCCAAATGCAATTTATGAAGGACCATAAATTAAGTTTCTAAGGACTGCTAACATAATTTTGGATTTATGGGGGGAAGGGGCAAGCCCCCCTAAACCCCCTTAGTTCCGCCCTGGTTGTTAATAATTTGATAAACTAATTAGGACGGATAAGAGAAGTCAAACCAATGTAGATGGGCTGTTAATAGAGAGTATTCATAAATTTCATATCTATTTTATAAAAAATAAATTTGAATTTTTTAAAATTTGAACCATAATTTTTGAGTTGATAAGATGATAACTTACCACTTCTATTGGAGTAGTTTTGGCCTCAATTATTTTTCTTGAATTCGGACGTTATAAGCTCTCAATTGTTTTTTCATATTGTTGGCACAATCATACAAAAGTGGGAACCTTCTCGAAATTTATGGAACTCAATTCCCAGTCACCATCAAAATTTCGACAATGCTCCTCTAAATTTGAAAAATAAAATTTGATTTGCATTTTGTTTAAGATCTCAAATAGCACATATTAATATATTAGCCCATCTAAAATGCCTGATTTTGTAGCACAATATATAAACAATGTCGAAAACTTTTATATAGTTAATTTTTCTTAAAATAATATATGACGTTCTTCTAAACCTCCTCATTTTAAAAATAATAATATTTTAAAAAATTTAGGCAACATGATATTATGAGACGGTATTTCCCTTCATACAATGCGACAGCTTTTTTAATTACCAAAATATATTTATAAAAATACATTATACAAAATGTCCAAGAAAAATGAAAATTCTATAGTGAGTCCGCGCTTGCAAATCAAACGTGAATTCAGGCCGTGACATTTAATGTGATAAGCAGAATTCACCCTTTTAATATTGATATTTTATCCTTCAAAATAATCAGAATTCACCTTTCATGATTCTTATTTGTATTCAATCTGAACGAAATAACATTAAATTGTTGAATTCATCCTTCATGATGGGCAGAATTTACATTGCTAACATTGACAACTTAAACTTTATAATAGATAGAATTCAACTCTGGGTGAATTTATCCTTCTTGATAAGCATAATTCATCCTTTTAACATTGATAATTTATGCTCCATAATAAGCACACAGGGTCGGCCCTGATGTAGAGGCTTTCTAACTCTTGTCAAGAGCCTCCATATCCAAAATGCCTCCTATTTATTTTTAATGAGCTATATATTATTTTCAAAGCTCAAGAAAGCGATATGTTGTTGGCTTTTTTTTTTTATATATCTCATTGCTTATTTGTTTAATTATTTTTTCAGTTTTGAATACGGTCATGCGATTAAGAGTAGTAGAATAATTTAATAAACACAATTGCAGTGCAATTCCTTCATTATCATGATAAAGATATCAATTAAAGAATCTTATTCTTGCTGTTATAAACATAAATTATTCTCTATTCTTAGTGTGTTTTTATATTGGGATAAATTACTAATTGGAATTATATGTTACTTAATATAAAATTATATTATTCAAATTGTAAGGCCTTGTAATAATAATTCCGTCAAGGGACTCCCAATTCCGCACGTGTTTTATGTAACATCAAGACTACACGATCAATGCGTTTTTTTTGGTCTAAGTCGCGTTTTTCGGAAACGTGTCGCATGCGGAAGTATGGATGTGACAAATTAAATATTGAAAACAGTATATACAAGAGCGGATCTTAATACGAACTGAGAGGAGTCATAATTCACAAGATTTTGACAATTAACATATATGTATAGAATTCTAGTGTACATAACAACGTGTATATGTCCCCTTACCTCAGGCAACCCAAATTAATTTACAAATACAATATGGAATGCGTAAAATTTGTTGGCCCCCATTTTTTCCGATTAAGATCCTGAAAAATCCAAAGATAATATATATAAATACCTACAGGTTATGTAATATAGTAAAGTAAAAATACGAGAGAAATGTGAAATCACAACGACCTAGAGCACGACTAAATCACGACGGAATTTGTATATATTTTTTTTACGTTTTTCAATATATTATTTTTTCAATATATTATTTTCATTGTTTTATACATATTTTTATTTTTTGTGCACTTTTTACTCTTTGAAATTTTTATTTACCGTTTTTCCGCTTTTTAATATATTTTTTCTTTTCTATATATTATTTTCACTGCTAGTATATATTGTCTACAAAGAATGAATTATATATACTATTTTTTTTTAATTTTATACATTATCTATTAGCTACATATATTATCCGCTGCATGGTGGAAAAAATCAGTTGTGATATATCAGATCCAAAAAACTATCTTGTGTAGCAAATCGTTCTCCGTTTTCGTGCAAGAATAGACAAATGATTAAGACACCAACCCCCCATTTTCCTCTCTGCAGCATCCCCTTTCCACTGCCACGTGTCAGCTAAATCAAATCTCTTAATTTAATCTTGGAATAATTAACTGATTTACACATATAAATAAAGCAGTCGAGCCAAGTGTCTTGTTCTGTGCGCTCATCTCGCAGCCATTGATTTCTCCACAAAATAAACAGAGGCATATATTCCCTCTT
Organism: Juncus effusus; assembly: GCA_027726005.1. NCBI lineage: Eukaryota > Viridiplantae > Streptophyta > Magnoliopsida > Poales > Juncaceae > Juncus > Juncus effusus. The sequence goes on from CM050909.1 coordinate 5,802,387, forward strand.
CCACCTTCCTCTATATATATCTTCAGTTAATTTTTTCAGTTTATCTAAATCTACCTAAGAAAACAAAGATGACAATCAAATCAAAGATAGCTATAAACAATGGAGAATTGATTGTGCATGGAAAGACAATTCTTACTGGAGTGCCTGAAAATATAGTGCTGACACACGCCTCAGGAACCGGCCTTGTTGATGGAGCTTTCATTGGAGCCACAGCAGATGAGCCCAAGAGCCTCCATGTATTCACCATGGGCACTCTCAAGTGAGCCTTACAAATTTTTTTCATTTTCATTTTTTGCTATCTTTCTGCCTTTTTTAACCTTTCTTTTCTTAAATGGTGTTATGAGTTGGGTTGTTCTTAAATGTTGTTATCAGTTGGATTTTTTTTTCTTTTCCTTCTAATCATTTTATGTTTGTCTATACTAAATTATTATTTTTTAATTAGTAACTAATTTTCGTTGGCACTTCGAGTCCTTAAAGAAGCCTGCTTGTCTATAATTAGTAATTAATTGTTTTAGACACTCTTTTACCCTGCTATAAGAGTAATTTCTCGCACTGGCTAGCGCTAGTTTTGAATCATGACCTTGGCGTTTCGGTAAAGTGTTAGAGAGAATTTTGGTTTATTTTAACTTAATTGTTGATCACATATATTTTGAGAGTGATATATAATATATTATTTTCTATTTGTGTGTTTTTGAAAGAGGTTGAAGAAGGATCATTTTTTTTTGAAAAGAAATATAATAAGATGGGTGACATAATATGATAAGATGGGTGACATAACTTGAAAAGAAATGATAGAAATATTTTATTAAAATACTAAGTAAATATTTATTTTTAAACAAATAGATTTTCTATCGGATTTATATTTTGAGAGGAATATCTTTATATACTATTTTTAAAATTAAGATAAATGCACCGTTAGTCCATGTACTTTACTCCGATTGTAACTTTTTCCTTTTAGGGCATGTTTGATTTGGTGTATTTTAGAGGATTGCAAAGTGAAATAAAGTATTTACAGCAAAAATTGTTGTTTGATTTATATCAAACGAAGTATATTGGTATAGCTTTGAAGTATTTTGTAATACAACACAAAATGCGGAATAACGTTCAAGCCAAAATGCAGTATCTCTCTAGTTCAAATTTAATTATTTTTTAAGTATCAATTATTAAATAAATTAATAAAAAATATCAAATTAAAAATACTAAATAAATTAAAATAAAAAATATTAAATAAATTAATAAAAAAATATTAAATAAATTAAATGAAAATTAATATTAAACAAATTTTAAAAATAATATAATTTAAAATAAAATTTAAAATATTAATAAATTAAATAAAAATTAAATATTAATTAAATTAAATATTAAATAATTTAAAATAAAAAATATTAAATTAAAATAAATAAATTATATAAAATTAAATATTAATTAAATTAAATATTAAATCATTTAAAATAAAAACATTAAATTAAAATAAATTATATAAAATTAAATATTATTTAAATTAAATATTAAATAATTTAACATAAAAAACATTAAATTAAATATATAAAATTAAATATTAAATAATTTTACTTAAAGACATTAAATTAAAATAAATTATATAAAATAAAATATTAATTAAATTAAATATTAAATAATTTAACAAAAAAACATTAAATTAAAATAAAATAAATTATATAAAATAAAATATTAATTAAATTAAATATTAAATAATTTAACATAAAAACATTAAATTAAAATTAAATAATTATATAAAATTAAATATTTAATAATGTAAGATAAAAAAAACATTAAATTAAAATAAAATAAATTATATAAAATAAAATATTAATTAAATTAAATATTAAATAATATAACATAAAAAATATTAAATTAAAATAAAAGAAATTATATAAAATAAAATATTAATTAAATAAAATATTAAATAATTTAACATAAAAAAATAAATTAAAATAAAATAAATTATATAAAATAAAATATTAAATAATTTAACATAAAAAAATTAAATTAAAATAAAATAAATTATATAAAATAAAATACTAATTAAATAATTTAACATAAAAAATATTAAATTAAAATAACATAAATTATATAAAATAAAATATTGCATTAAAATAAAAAATATTTAAAATATTTAACTGCACAAAATAATTTTGAAAAATTGGTACACTATTTTATGTATATACTCTACAATTATCAAACAACTAACTTGAATCAAAATTAAAATCACGGATTTACATCAAAAATCAAACAATGGATTCTTTCTTTACATTATTTAAAATACACCAAATCAAACAACTAACATGTATTTTCAAAATCATATATAATCATGATGATGTATTTGAGATATACATCAAACTTGAAATACCTCAAATCAAACAATAAATATTTAGTATGCATTTCATTTTTATTTTATTTTTGAAATGATGCATTTCATTTTTAAAGTCCCTTAATTAATAAATATTGCATGTTTAGTTATTGAGATAAATTGTCAAATGCAACACCTAACTTATTTTATATCATGAAAATTTTATCTTTTTTATAATAAATATTTTTTACTGTGATTTTTTTACTTTTTGGAATTAATTCAACTTTAGATCTTAACCAACAAATTCTGATGAATCGTGAAAGAAAAGAAAAAAAAACCCTTATGTTAAAAAATTGAGAAGGAAAATAGTCATTTAAAAAATATTAACGATGCTCTTTCATTAAGTTGGAAATTAGGCCTATAAAATTATAAGAAGCAAAAAAGTTATGAACTAAATTGCATTCCAATTAAAGTAAATTATTATTACTGAAAATCTTAAACATTTTTTTATGTTCACTAAAAATATCTTATGAATCAATTTTACTAGCTAGTCATATAAAATCTTCAAGGTAAAAATTAATTGTTTTGAACAGGGATCTCCAATTCATGTGTTGCTTCCGGTTCAAACTGTGGTGGATGACACAGAGAATGGGCACCAACGGTCGTGACGTGCCGCTAGAGACTCAATTCATGCTGATGGAGAGCCCAAATAATAGCACGGATCATGAAGCACCATCTGCAGTCTATATAGTTTTTTTACCGTTGTTGGACGGGCAATTCCGAGCCGCCCTGCAAGGGAATGAGAGAGATGAGTTAGAGATAACCTTTGAGAGTGGTATGTTTTTTTTCGTAAAAAGAATTTCAACAGAAAAAGGAGAATAATAAATAGATATATACTAAGTTTTATTAAAAAAAATCTTGAAGTTTGTTAAACCTTGATAGCTTAAATAGTTAGACACTCTTAAGGCTGAGTTTGGATGTGTTAAATTTTCTAGTATAGTATTAGAATATTTCTAGTGATTAGGATTTGCAAAATTCAAATACAAAAGTATTATAAACTTTAGGATGTGCGAAAAAGTGTTGTGTTTGGATGTAAATTAGTAAATTTGTAGGAATTTATAATATAATATAATATAATATAATATAATATGATATGATATGATATGACATAATATAATATGATATAATATAATATAATATGATATAATACAATATAGTATAATAAAAAATAATATAATACAATACAATATAATATAATATAATACAATACAATACAGTACAGTATATTATAGTATAGTATAATATAATATAATAACATACAATATAATATAATATAATATAATTTTTAATATAACATAACATAATATAATATAATATAATAACATACAAAATAATATAATATAATTTTTAATATCACATAATATAATATAATATAATATAATATAATATAATATAATATAATATAATATAATATAATATAATATAATATAATATAATATAATTTTGTATGATATAATATAATATAATTTTGTATGATTGCTAAAAATTGCTAGAAAAAAACTTTAGAAAAAGTTAAGTTTTCAAAGTGAAAGCTTTGGTATACAAAATTTACTAAAATTTACTAAAATTTGGAAAATATTGCTAGTACTAGAAATTCCTAAAATGTATCCAAACATGTATTTACTAGAAGTTGGAAAATAATCATAATTCTAGACTAAACCACTAAAAGTCTCAAATTTCAATCACGCTAGCACATTTAGTACTATTTAGCAAGTGCACGTCAATATATTGATAGTGAGTTTGAATTAAAAAAATCTTGAAATTTGTTTTATCCTTGAACAATGAACTGTCAACATTTCATCATCAAGAAACAAATGGGATATTTTAACGGGGTTAAATTGTTTTTTCTTTATTAAAATTGATAGTAATCTTTTGGTGGATCTATGTTACTAGTAGATTTGATTCGGTAGTACGATTTGTTGGCAGGTGATAAGGCAGTTCAAACAAGCCAGGGAATGCACATGGTATATATGCACGTCGGTACAAACCCGTTTCACGTCGTCAACCAGGCTGTCAAGTAAATTACATCTTTCTTTTGCTTGTTTTTTTATGAATCAAAAAGATAGATCCCATCATTTTCTCTTTTTTATAGCCGGGTCAGACTCAACTATTTGTTTCAAGAAGTACACGTGGACATGTCCTCACTAGACCCAAAAGCCCCTCAATCCGTGATTTTTTTAATAAAATATTACATTTTTTTTTTGAGAATGTCTACTTATTCCCAAATATGACCTCATTCTAGTCCCAGGGGTAATTGAGATTTTAAAAAAGGATTAAAATTTTTAGATTTTGTCTAATATATTCAAATTATTATATATAAAATATTTATATTTATCATATTAGAATATAAATAAAACTTATCTATCAATGAAAATAGATTAATTATCAATTAGGGTCATATTTGGAGTCTCGCTAAAGTACTTAAGTCTATTTGGAATCTCATATTTTTTAAATGAGTACTTAAGTCTATTTTTTCCAAGCTCCATTTTTCAGTGCTCAAGTACTACTAATTTTTGATATGTTTTATATTTATTCTTAGATTTTGAGGTATCATGAGATTGTATTAAAATTTGGTTTAATAACATACATTTATGTTTTATAAACTACAACAAAGTATTATTTATAAGTACTAATATTTTCCATAGAGTTCACATATTGAAACAGATACTATATGAATTCTTAACAGACAAAAATTCTTTTATCTAATCAATTATGTTCTGATAATAAAATAAAGTTTTCAGGTTAAATCCTAAACCTCATACTTCAAATGATACCAACACATAGCCAAAGCTGGTTATCTCATTTGAAACTTTGGGAAGATGTCACAAATTCAAATTTTAGGAAAATCATTTAGCACTATAATTAGCAAGTTTTTCAACCCATTAATGGTGGGTTTTAATCTTAAAAGGATGATATACAAACATAAATTATAGTATAGTTAATCAATAAGGCTAGACAAACAAACCAATTTGACAAATCACAAACAAACGACTGAATATGAAAATTAATGAATGATTTTTCAATACATATTTAGAAACATAACAGAAAAAATAATCCATTAATTTCCATATTTGAGCCGTTTATTTGTGGTTTATTAAATTGAGTTGTTTGTCTAGGCTTATTGATAGTTAATTAAGGATATGGATAAATTATCTAAATCTGTTATACTTAATGAATCTATTTTGGAACAGAGTGGCGGAGAAGCAAATGCAGACCTTTCACCACAGGGAAAAGAAAAAGGCATGGAACTTTTTCCCTTCTGATTCTATCATAATTCATTACATTTGCATGATATCAATGGAATAGATGATTGACAAGAAGCATCTACCTCCACACTTTATAACAAAATGTGAAGATTACTTTTTTCAATTATAAATAAATTGATATAAATCTATTATCATAATGTTTTTTTATTTTGACAATATTTCCTGGCATTTTTATTAAAAAAAAAATATGAAGATAAATGTTTTGCACATAAAACATTCAAGCATCTACCGCTTCTTTGCATGCTTTCTGAAAGCATCACCGTTTTTGCATGCAGTTGCCTTCTTTTCTGGATTGGTTCGGTTGGTGCACGTGGGACGCTTTCTACACTGACGTTACGGCTGAGGGCGTCCATCAAGGCCTCAAAAGGTTAATTAGCTCAATTGTTTTTTTTTTTTTTTGTATTTTAACAATGCTTAGGAGACATAAATGTTCTATAATTATGATAAATATTTTTATCTTTTTGTAAATAAATTATTCAATTATTTATGTTATGTTTAAGGTGGGCTAATTTCTATGGCTTAACTGAATTCTAATAAATGACGATCTGAATTCTAATAAATGACGATATGTTTCAGCTTATCAGAAGGAGGTGCGCCGCCTCATTTTTTGATAATAGATGATGGATGGCAGCAAATAGGCAGCGAAATAAAAAGTACAACAGATGTGATTGTGCAAGAGGGAGCTCAGTATGTTATTCTAATCAAATCAAATGGATTCCATAAACTAAATGATATTCTTAGTGTCAATTAATCTAATTTATAAATTAAAAAAATAATCTAATTTAATTATTTATTAGTAAATTGTTTATAACTTTTTTTGTAATTGTTTTGCAGATTTGCGAATAGGCTAACTGGGATAAAAGAGAATGCCAAATTCCAGAACAAGAAGGGTGAGAGCGACGATCAATCCCCGGGCCTCAAACAACTCGTGGATGAGGTTAAACAACATAACCATGTCAAGTGCGTATCTTTAAGCTTTCGAATTATTGTCGGATATATGTTTCAATTCTTGAAAATTTAATGTGCATCAATTTAACATGTAAGTGCTTCAAAAAGTTTAATGCTGGGGAAAATCAATTTAGAGAATTGAGGATGGAAGAGGGGTTCGGTTCTTTTAAATATTTATTACTATGATTATAATATGCATAAAATAAGAGAAATCTCCAATCATATATAACAAACAATAATCAAAAGAATTCATCCTATTGCAGGTATGTGTACATTTGGCATGCCATGGCGGGGTACTGGGGCGGGGTGAAACCTGCTACAGCAGGCATGGAGCATTACGAGAGTGCGCTCGCATATCCAGTACAATCGCCAGGTGTGATGGGAAATCAGCCAGACATCGTAATGGATAGCCTATCTGTGCAAGGACTGGGCCTCGTGCACCCTAAAAAAGTGTACGACTTTTACAACGAGCTTCACACTTATCTCGCATCATGTGGAGTTGATGGTGTTAAGGTTGATGTGCAAAACATCATTGAAACCCTAGGAGCTGGACATGGCGGCAGAGTTTCTCTCACACGTGCATACCATCAGGCACTGGAAGCATCTGTCGGCCGTAACTTCACGGACAATGGCTGCATCTCTTGCATGTGCCATAACACTGACATGTTGTATAGGTGAGCAAATTAGATGTTTGAACTACTTGTACTTTAATTTAAGTTTATGGAACTTTTTATTTAGTTTAGTACGTCATTTGAATAATACCGATATTAGGACATAGTTGATTCCATGTAATTGGGGCGGATCTTGATTAAACTCCATAAGAGATCATGACTATAATTTATTCATATATATGATATATTAGACTTGCAAAATTATTTTACTGGCCATATATAATAGAATTAACACCGATAGTATAATAAACTAAATTGCTAATTTTACATATATTATTCCTCAAAAATATTGGAAGACATTGATTTCCTAATTAATAAATATTAAGATCTGTCAATATCAACAATTGAATTTTCAGTTTCATACTATAAATCTAATTTTTGGTTTCATACTAAGATCTGTCACTATTGTAAAAATCTAATTTTTCAGTCAACCTATATCTAATGTATTGTTTCTATCTGGCATTGTACAGTACAAAGCAAACTGCAGTGGTGAGGGCTTCGGATGACTTCTATCCGAAGGATCCGGCATCTCATACAATTCACATCTCATCTGTGGCTTATAACACATTGTTTTTGGGCGAATTCATGCAGCCTGACTGGGATATGTTCCATGTATTTTCTTTCCCAAATTCTTTATTTAATTCCAAGAAAAAATTGAGAATTGTATAAGAGAAGTTGACACACAAGCTCTTCAAATTAGCAATTGATTGAAGCGTTTTGTTCTCTCTCTACTATTATCATCAAAATTAAAATTAGTGATGCACTTTATTGAAATTCTCTACTGGAACATTATATTTGTAATTAACGACACACTTGTTTGTTTTCTACAGAGCCTTAATCCAGCTGCAGAATACCATGGTGCTGCACGAGCCATCGGTGGTTGTGCCATCTATGTAAGGTAAACTTCTTTTTATTGAACAAAATAAGGTTCAAGGTTCCACTTTCATTATTTGATGGTTAATACATTTGAATTTATGATTTATTGTGCAATATATCCAACTAAGGTCAAGTAAGTTGAATATAAATATTGGTCGAAATAAGTTTTAACTTCTAATTACAATAATTTTCTAAAAAGATATTTGAAAATTCAAGCAATCATCCAGAACAAATTAGAACACTTTTTGATTGACTTTTCTGTTTGATATTTCCATTGATTAATCATGTGCCTCCCCGTTGTTTAGTTGATTTGGTTAATTATTGTCCCCAAAGAGGACAAATGTTACATCAAATAATTGTCTTCAGCCATTAATATGGTAGTCTATCATTGATGTGGCATGGCCAATCATATAAAATTGGATCATATCATTTCATTACATGTCAAGAGGAGGATATGTGCTTTGTAGGAAACATTTACCTCCATATATCCCATAAAAATGGAAAAAGAAAGATAACTTTTTTTTGAAGGGAAAAAAAAAAGATAAATACAAACTTGTTTTTCAAATCTCTTTCTTAATTGGAAATACATCCCTTTTATGAAAAATATAGAAGAAGATATTTCACAGCATCTATTGCTCTCTTAAATATATAATGAAAATGTGTAAGATTTAATTTAATTAAAAGGGTTATGATAAGTCACTGCGGTTAGTAATCTAATGCATTCCTGGACAAATACATTTGTTTTTAAAAGGTTATATATTGAGGAAAATAATATATGATGTTCATATTTAATGTCAAAATGAGTATAATAGAATTAGAAGTATAATCGGACACTATTTCTTCACATTGTATATTTTCTAAAAACATAGATTTTTTAATAAATATGTTGCGAGTATTTTCTTTGAACTCTATCAATCAGCTGTAGTACTATTGTGTATTTCCTTAGTAGTATATTCTCAGTCACGTGCTATTTCCTTGTTTATTTATATTCATTACATGTTTTAATTTTGTATTATAATATCTACCAGTGACAAACCAGGCCAGCATAATTTCGACCTACTGAGGAAACTCGTCCTCCCCGACGGATCTGTCCTCCGTGCACAACTTCCCGGACGCCCGACTCGGGACTGCCTGTTCTCCGATCCAGCTCGTGACGGCACAAGGTAACTAATATGTTGCAAGGAAAATAAACATGCATTATGCCTAAATCAGCAAGAAATTGAAAAAAAAAATACTCTTACTAGTAAATATCCACTAAACGTGTTTGATTAACTTCAAGGATTAATACATTTATTCTATAGTTTTCTTTTGTAATAGAACTAATCCTAATTCCTAAATATTAATATTAATATGAATAAATATAATGTATTAAATTAATATCAATATATGTATTAAATTAATATGAAATATGAATAACGACAACTGAACATTGCATGACTCTTTTTTCTTATTAATTCAATATTTTTCAACGGGCTCTTCGCCTACTCAGAAAAGACTGACTAATGGGTAGGGGCTTTTATGTAGATCATGGTACATGAAAAAATATTATCTATATATCAACACTGTTAGAGATATTAGGCCCATTAAAGTATAAAACAGAGTTAAATAAGCTATCCTTAACAAAAGGTTTCAAATTCAAACTTCTTTACCGGTGTTGAAACTAATTAGAGTTTATTAATTTAGCATGTATGTTGATAAGATTTATGTAACAATTGGCTTGCAGTTTGCTCAAGATTTGGAATGTGAACAAGTGTTCAGGCGTCGTTGGCGTGTTTAATTGTCAAGGGGCAGGATGGTGCCGAATTGCTAAGAAAACTCGAATTCATGATGTGGCGCCAGGCACTCTCACTGGATCGGTTTGTGTTGAGGATGTGGATTCTATTGCAGAGCTTGCTGGCTCAGACTGGGATGGCCATGCAGTTGTTTACGGCTTCAGATCAGGTATGTTGCAAAATGAAAAACTGTTTTGTTTCCTTGGATTTATTTGGTGTCGTCGCTATAATTTTGATTTTGTGAACATGGTGAAGATATGTTGTTACACATTAAGTAACATCGTAGTTATATTGAGTTAGTACTAAATATAACATGAGATTAGTTTTATCTTTACTATGAGAAAAATAAAACAGTAGTACTAAAGGGACTTACTAATGATATAATTTTTTAATTTGACTGAATAGTTTATCTTACTAATTAAAGGGACTTACTAATGATATAATTTATTAATTTGACTGAATAGTTTATTGTACTAAGGGAACTTACTATTGATATAATTTATTAATTTAACTGAATAGTTTATGGCACTAAAGGGACTTACTAATTATATAACTTAATAATTTGACTGAACAGTTTATCGTACTAATTAAAGGGACTTACTAATGATATAATATATTAATTTGACTGAATAGTTTATCGTACTAAAGGAACTTACTAATGATATAATTTATTAATTTAACTGAATAGTTTATCGTACTAAAGGAACCTACTAATGATATAATTTATTAATTTGACTGAATAGTTTGTCGTACTAAAGGAACCTACTAATGATATAAGTTATTAATTTGACTGAATAGTTTATCGTACTAAAGGGACTTACTAATGATATAAGTTATTAATTTGTAAGTTATTAATTTGTCTGAATAGTTTATCGTACTAACGGGACTTACTAACGATATAATTTGTTAATTTGACTGGATAGTTTGTCGTACTAACGGGACTTACTAACGATATAATTTTTTAATTTGACTGGATAGTTTATCATACTAAAGGAACTTACTAATGATATAATTTGACATAAACATTATCCACTGTTGGTTGAACCATTGAAGAAGATCGATCATCTAATAACATCCTCTTTTTCTCGGTTGTTCATTGCAGGGGAGTTGGTTCGGCTGCCTAAAGGTGCAACCTTGCCAGTGACGTTAAAAGTTCTTGAGTTCGAACTCTTCCACGTCTGCCCAATTAAGGTGCCTTTAGTTCAAAATCATTAAATCAAATTATAGTGATAACCATACAATTCTCAAAAAAAAAAAATAGTGATAACCATATAACTGAAACTATTCAATTAACTATTTCAAATTCAAAACTAACACTAAATTATATGTCGTTGATTTTTCTATTTAGGTCATCGCACCAAACATCTTCTTTGCGCCCATTGGTCTGCTCGACATGTTCAACTCCACCGGAGCGGTAGAACAATTCGACATTAAAAACAATGAAGAAACAACTGCAAATGTAATCATCCAGTTTAGAGGCTGTGGGCGTTTTGGAGCTTATTCTTCTCAAAAACCAGGAAAGTGTTTCCTGGATTCTTTGGAGGTTCAATTTAATTATGACTCGGATACCGGGCTTGTTACTATTGAAGTGCCGGTTCCTGACAAGGAGATGTACAAGTGGACTCTAGAGATCCAGGTTTAGGTTGTTAAGAAAACCTAATTGGTGAGAATGAAATAATAATTCCAGAAACTCAGAACGGAACTCATAATTAATCACAAAATAAAATAAGGATTATCTTTCTTATTCTCTTGCCTTTCTTATTTTCATTTTCGGTGTTGAGCTGATTCTTGGAAACTAGGACTTCTTATAGCTAAATAAGTTTAGAAGTGTGCTATTGTGATGTGTTGCTGTACCATGGAATAAGTTGAAGTGTGTTTTTATAGTACTTGTATAATAACAAGATGAATGTAGCAAACTTTGTGTGCTTCTAAAAAGTGCAATTAGCAGGTGGTTATTTATTTGAGTAATTCCTATTAAAGATTCACTAGTTCTACTAAAAAAGAACAAAAATCTTCAAGGTGTTACAAAAACCCAAAAGGGATATGAAAATTTCGGTTCAAAAAGAGAAAAACAAGGAACCAATAATTCTGTGAAATGGAGTCTAATAGATCTACAAAACCAAAACATAACTCCTTTTTGTTTCTGACTCAGAATAGAACCGCTCCAAGATTATAGAATCTACTTGTGATACAAGTAGGCAAAGGAGAATATAAAGAATGCCACCATCTGCAAACAAAAAAATTAATTTTTTTAACTTCTCAAATTATATGTTTTTCGTTACTCATAAGCATATTTTAATGATTTTGTTGAAACTATATTGAAAAATATATATGACGTACAGTTGAGAAAGAAGCTGCATAATAAGGGTATGCTGCAGTAATGAACCTCTCATACTCATTGTGTCTGTAAGGCCTCACTGGAATCTGTAACATAAATAAAGTTCAAAATTACAGGTCACAAAATGCACAATATCATAAATAACCTTAAGAGATAATAATATAAATGGAATTGGAGAGATGAAGTAATACCTGTTTAGAGAGAGAAAGACTGGTATATCCAAGCCTTTGGTACTCAACCTTGAACTGGAAAACTCCATAAACATCAGGAACCTTGAAAGATGTCTCATAAAGACCCGAAAAATGAGCCAACTGGAAAAGCAAATATCATCACATCATATAAAGAATTATACCATCTAAGTAAAAAAATAACAAAAAAGAAAGAAAATAGTTAAAAAGAAGGGTAAATAGAAATACATCATTATTGTTTGACATGGTCTTCAATACATAAGGACTCATCATGTAGAACTGCACTTGCACATCATTAGCCCAATAAGGTTTCCAGCTCGATCCAGCCCATTCATAGATTTCAACAGAAAATTCCTGTAATTATACTTATTATTATTATATTATTTTGTTGCATTTGAGAAGTAAAATAAAGTATATATTACAATCTAAAGTGATGGATTTTTGGAAGATTATGGAAAAGATGTTACCAAGTCATCATTAATGCGATACATGGAAGGTTCAGTTGTTTCTCCTATCTTGTTGTGCTTCATATTCACAGCCTGAATTGAATTAAAAAAAGTATGAATAAAAGGAATAATTGTCATGATTGTGTTGCAAGAAAATCAAGAAAAAAAAAGGCGGATATGTATAATATAGAGCACGTCAAAGGACATGAAATGAAAGAGATACCTTAAGATGGCCTCTTTCATGAAAAACCCATTTTGAAATTTCAGTCACAAACCGCTCATTGCCAGACCTCTCATACCTAAAATATACATTATAAATTATATTGAGGGTATAAAAGATAGCATACATGTCATAAAGCAAACATTTTGACAGCTAAGAATAAATAACTATATAAAGAATATATGAATGGCTAAGATGTGATGAAGAATTATTTATATGATACTCACTTGTTCTTGCTTCCAGCCTTCTGCACACTGGATCTCAAAAATCTGGATTGGTAAAAAATAAAATAAATAATTAAAAATAAAAAAAAGTTACAACATAAAAAGTAAAGAGAGAAATAAAAAAACCTAATTTTTCTAACAAGGGAAATAGTAGAGTACCTGTTGCTGAATAAATCCAAGGATCCAGATATCAAAACTCTAGCATTATTTCTTGCCTGAAAAAAAAAATACAAACTTAATAAATTACATAATCAGACTTCAGTGCCACACCAGTTTTCTTTCTAGTCCTTTTTATTTCATTAACATCCATTTCTGTCCATTTAGGTTATTTTAATTTAAATAAATAAATAATACCTGCATAACAGAGACAAGAGAAATGGAGGACCCAGTAAGAGAAGGAGGACCAGTCAATTTTGCCTTTGGATTAGCTGAATATGCTGAAGGAGAAGCAGTAAGAGCTTTCAAAACCTGTTATATAGTATATCCAAACAGATTTAATTAAAAATATTATATTAATAAAGAGGAAATTACAATTAAAGGTAAATTTAAGAGAGTACGTACCAGAGTGTTAGCAGGATTTATTGAATGACCGATTCCACGGAAGAGTATAGGAGCCTGTGAATTTCAAAATTACATTAAAGATATTACTATAAGCCAAAATTAAAATAATTAAATAATAATAATAACCTCAATGGATTTGTCGCCCAAAATAACTTTCGCTTGGATCAAATCATCAGCAGCAATTAGAGTATGATCTCCTTCTGTCTCAGAAACTGCATAGCAAGAATGATCTATCACCAAAGCTGCAGGATCCTACAACCAATCAAAAACATCAATTATTTCATTTCCCCAAAATTACCTCAATTAAATCTCACTGATAATAATTTTGAATTGCTCGCCTCATCAAAATCGGCCCCACACTCAGTGGCAATTCCGCGAATCAAATCTGATGCAAAGGAATCAGCTGCAAGGATTAAATCATGGCCAGCATCTACAAACTCAAGAATTGCATTCTGATCCAGTGATCCACCAAAACCTACAAACATTATGAATTTTAATTAAGCACGGATCGATTACCTTAACTTTGCTTCAATTGATTTAAAGAATAGTGTCCAAAAAAATACTAGCAAAACAACATTTATCAAACTCAAAACTAAAAATAATGTACATTTTTTAATCAACATGTACAAAAATATTGTTGGGTCAACAGATCTGACTTCAAATCCACAATCAAGATAAATAAATGTAAAGAATAGCCTCCCAAAAATACTATCAAAACAACATTCCGAGAAAAAATAATGTACATTTTTTAATCAACATGTACAAAAAAAATTGTTATATCAACAGATCTGGCTTAAAATCCACAATTTTTTAAAGTCTTACGGGAAACAGAAGGGGCGAAGAGGACGAGGCCGTCGTACAAAAACCGGCCGTAGCGCTGGAGGGACAGCGAGGGATCGTCCGCTGACTTGAAGTCGAGCTCGAAGCCGCGGGAAGTGAGCGAGTTGAAGAAGACGGAGTGGGAGGAGCGCAGGGCTAAGTCATCGAGCAGCACGAGGAGGCGTTGAGCGACGGGGGATGGGGAGGAGGAGGAGGCGTGGGATGGTGAGGAGAGAAGGATGAGAAAGGAGAAGAGGAGGAAATGATGGGATTGGTTTGGCGTCCCCATGGTGAGATCGAGGGTTTTGGGTTCTGTGGATCTCAAAGAACTGTGGACGGGAAAGAAGACGAGAGAGAGAGAGAGAGGGGACTATGTTACGTTTGGACTAGACGAGAGAGAGGAGACGACTATGCCTAAATTGCAAAAAAAAGCCCCTGCATTATTGGAAATTGTAAAAACCCTCCTACATTATTGATAAAATTGCAAACATATCCTTACCGTCATGTTGAAGCTAACACCGTTAGAATAAGTAGTTTAATCACTCGAAAAATATTTTTTGAAAATTAATTCACATTTTTGTTTCAGAAAAATATTTCTTACAAAAAGTAATTTTTGCAATTTAAGCAAGGCCAAATTTCATGTGTACCCCTACAAAACATCATAATTTCACATATACCCCTGCAAAAAGTGAAATATCATCAAAACCCCTACAAAATACTCAAACATCATGAATACCCCTATGATAAATTTAGTGTTGTGATTAACGTTATTTTTTCTATTTTTCCCTCTATGTAAATGTGGTAATGATATCTACTTAGTCATTTTATGTTCGTTTTAGTTTATATATTTGTATACGGTAGGTTTGAGATGAATATGTTTGAGAGAAAAACTTATAATGCTCTAAAAGAAATTAATAAAAAATAGCATATAGTAGTCATTTTATATTTTTAATAAAGAAACTAATGATAATTCAATCATTACAGACATTACTTGATTGATAAGTTATGACTGAATATTAACGAAAAGGATATTAGTGGTATTTAAAAATTGGGACTGACTTTTAACCCCCACAAATTGGGGCTCCCTAACTCCCAACCAACGAGAGAGCGCCATGTGTCGCAAAATTATGAGTCATTTAAAAATCATCGAGGCTTCCGATTAAATGAACTCCGGAGCTCCCATATTTGTTGGAAGATTAGGAGCTCCCAAAATGGCTCCTACGAAATTAAACATATAATTGATTTTTTTTTTTTAGCTCCTCCTGGCTCCCACTGAATTTTTCATGTAAGGTATATTGTTAGGAATATAAATGTATAATGTTTAGAATATAAGGTATATTGTTGTGGTATAAAGGTATATTATCTCTTTTCGGCGGAGAGATCTCTTCACTAGTCTCATCATCTAGGTCTGAGTTGATATCTTATCATATGAAAAAATCATAATATGAGTTAAAATGTATATTATTATGAATATAAATGTATAATATTTAGAATATATGGTATATTGTTGGGAATATAAAGGTATAATTTTTAAAATCTAAGATATATTGTTTTGAATATAAAAGTATAAATAGAAACTAAATAACACTATGAAACTTTGGGCTGAAAGATATGGGAGCCCGGGAGCCAAAAATATGGGCCGGTTGAAACTTTTGGCTAAAATATATTGGAGTCACTAGGAGCTGATAAAAAATATTCAAGTTCATGAGCGGCTCCCAATTTTGGCTTCCATTCTATTGGGAGCCACTAGAAACTAAATAAGATGGGAGGTCCAAATCTTTTTTCTTTAAACTTTTATAGGAGTATTCATAATATATGCGTGATTTTGTAGGGATATCCATGATATTTGAGTGATTTTGTAGGGGTATTGGTGATATTTCACTTTTTATAGGGGTACACATGAAATTAAGAGGTTTTGCAGGGGTACATATGAAATTTGGCCTTTAAGCAATAATTCAGGGGCTTTTTTGCAATTTCCAATAGTGCAGGGCTTTTTTGCAAATTTTTCATAATACGTATCCCGAAAGAATAGTGTATAGAGACAATAAATAATATACATTATTTATTTTTCTTAGAGGTAAAATAGATATATGTTAGAAAATGAAAATAATATATGAAAAACAAAAAGGATATTGAAAAGCGAAAAAGACAGGATACCGTCGTATTTTGGGCGTGCTCAAATCCATCGTATTTTTAGATTATTCTAATTTTACCATGATGCAATACTTTCTTTATTTCATTTTCTTATTTTGTGCTTTTTTTTTTTTTTACACCGTGGTTTGCAGCAAGGAGAATCATTTGTGCATTTTCATCAATAAAGCTATCGACATATTCTCTCACTTAATCTTCCAGGATTTTTAAGCCTTACAAACAAAAGAAAGTCATTTTCTCGTAAATAAATATCATAAAATGTGGAACTTTGTAGAGTCCAAAAATGAATTTTTGTCTCTATAAACCCCAAAAATCAACATTAAGTAGAAAAAAAATTGAGGTAACTTTATTGATTTTTCATCATATAATAGTCACATGATACACATTATATACCACTTTGTAAAATTTCCCCTGGCATATGCTTTTTCTTCTAAAATAAAAATGACTTGTTGAACAAAAAATATTATATTTAATTAATTAAATAGAAGTATATGAATTAATTACAGGACCCCTAACTCTGTTTAATAACTAACAACTTCTTGTACCTTAATTTCACATTATACATACACTAGCCCTCATTTGAAAATGAAAATAATATAAGAAAATATGTTCAACTCTCAGTGCTAGTGAAGTCATCAGACTTATCAAATTTGACATTATTTGCAGAAGAGAAAGAATCTACAAATTCCTCATCTGATAAGCTTAGGGAGGTGTTATCACTGGAATCCAAAATATTATCATTCGAAAACATATTTACATTATAATTATTATCATGAAATTCATATGAATTTGAAGAAATTGGCATTGCCAGTTTAAGTATTGCAGCCTTGGCAGCATGAGAAAACCACTCATCTTCATAAAGCGCGCTGAAACACAGTTGATACTAATCTTAGTCATTTAAAAGATCAGATATTATTATTATTATTTGAAAAAAATGAATAAAATTATTCAAAATAAACCTTTGTGGATCTACACCTCGTGCTGAAAAGGCTTCAATTGTTTTAGTAATAATGGCTGACACAAGTTGATGAATATTTCTAGTTGAGTATCCTCCAAATATTGCAATCTCAATTATAAAATGCATATCAAGAATATGCTGAAATAATAATAAAAAAAATTGCTTACAACTCTAGGAATTCCACCACATATTTAGCTAATATATATCATTTTTGTGTAATTCATACTGTTTTATACGTAATATACCTGTTGCAGTCCATTTTGGTGGAATTGTATAGTATTATCTTGTATCAACTCCCAAAATTCCTTCTCATTTAAAAGCCACATCAGCACAGTTTCAACTGTACGTGATAGTATAGATTTTTGTACTTTCTCTTTTCCTGCAACAATTTCAGAGATTAAGCTCTCCAATTGTTGGAACCTTGCAAAAAGTGCCTATATTGTATGAATTAATAACAAGAAATTAAATTGAAATTCAAAAATAAATGGCCAATTGATCCAACTATTTTTAAGTCAAGTATTATTGATAGCAAGCCAGTTTTATAAAAAGTTTAGACATCTTTTTTTGTACATTGTAATAAACCTTTTAATTTTTATAATATAGGGAAATTTGCAAAAAAAAAAAAACCCCACATTATGCTTATATTGCAAAAAAACCTCCATTATTGAAAATTTCAAAAAATCCCCTCTAATCTTGAGGGAATTGCAAAAAAGAACACTCTATTCTTCAGGAAATTGCAAAAAAGCCCCTTCCATTTGTTGAAATGTAACATCATTTGTTAAAAAGACCCTCCAATTCTGGAGGGGCTTTTTTGCAATTTAAGCATAATGCAGGGTTTTTATGTAAATTTTTCAATATTGTTTCTATTCCTCAAAAAGGAAATTGTTGATCAAAAAAGTACTAACACGAAAAGGCGATGATGGAATCCACTCAGAATCTTCTAAAGAATATTCCTCTTCTAGTTCCAAATACATCTTAGCACTTGATCTCGTTTTTCCTTCACGTGTATAAATAAAACTCAACACAAATTGCCAACAAAAATGATCTCTCAACTTATTACACGATCTTTGAATATGCCGCCTCCAATTTCTAAATTCTGAATTAATATTTTCTTTCTTCGTCGATTCAGTTTCTTTTTGTTTTATTTCGCCCTGATTTGGCAGCATTTTTGAGATAGAAATAGGTAGGAACTCATCACAAATGGCGAAAATAGAATTCATGAGTAAAATTTGTTGAGTGAGCAATTGAGAGTTAAAGTTGATTTTGGATTGGTTTGGTGGAAATGATTTGATTAATTCGTCTATGAATTTGTTGAATAATTGGTGAGTTTTTCTCATGATAATTGGTCGGAAATATAGAATGGCCATTGGAGTAAATTGGTCCAAAATGTCCTGAAAATTATACAAATTAAGTAATAATTATTAATTAAGGTATGAGGAAATAATAATACAAAGACCGAATTCCTTTCATTTTCCCCCTCTCATTGGCAGGTGGAAGACAAATTATGGTGTGGTGGTAAGTGAAACATGTTGTGGTGATCAGGAATTTTGCTTATTGTCACTTACCATCACAACATATTCCACTTACCAGCACAATTACCAATTGCTAGTGAGAGCGTGAAAAGAAGGGAAAATAGAGAAAGGACACCAATTGTTTATAATATAAGAGAAACAGAAAAAGAAATCTTACTTTCACTAATAACATAAACTTCTTTGCAACATCATTATATAATCCTGTTGGTAAATTTTTTCCAAACAAATCATCATTACTACCTAAATCAACAATCCTTCTTCTAGCCCTTTTGAAATTCAAGTTAATAATTTCTTCAATATAAGGGCTCAAAATAAACAAGATAAAATCTGACAGTTTTAAACCTTCCAAATCCAAAATCACGCAATAAGTAAGACTGGCCTGAATGCAAATCGCAGCTGAATGAAGTGCATTTAGGGTTTCCTGAGAAGGCGCATTTTGCTTAACTACCCTGACGAAATTCTCTATTTCCGATTCAGCCCATTTGGTAAAATTACTTCTATAACCTTCTTTTTCTCCAAACATTGAAAAGGATTCATTTATGGCTTGTAGAATTGTAGAGAAAACAAGTTGAGAGAGAGTGAGAGTATAAGTGTTTGGATAAAAGGAAGAAAATTGAATAAAAGACTTGTTTTTTTGTTGGAGTTGTGAAGTAAATGATTTTAGAAATAATTTGTGAGCTAATGATTCATTTCCAAGTTTTATTAGTCCGTCTAAATATTTCTTTATTTCAGAAAAAAATTTGTAAGGTTGCTCTGTTTTAGCAACTAGCTGATTAACAAGCATTTCTTTTCTTTTATTAATTTCCGGAAATGAATTTTCGCTATGCTCTTTTTTGTTCAAAAGCATAGATAATGCTTCTTCTGTTTTATGCTCTAATATTAGAATATCTAAATTTTGTAAAAATGCAACTATTGGTTGTTCATTATCCAAATTTAATAATTCATCCAATTGAGGACCTTTATTCTCAATTTTTTCCTCAGTGTATAATTCTTTCAAGAAATCTAATTGTCTGTAATAGCAATTTGCTAGGTCTTGAAATAAGCTTTTGTAAGAAGAACAGTTGTTTTGAAGTTCAAAAACCTCTTTATTCACATTTTTTGCTGCATGAGATAACCTACAATTTAATTAATATACTTTATTAATTCAAATATCTACGACCAAACTTTTGCAATTTTCAATATTTGCAATTAGTATCACAATTACCTAAGAAAGGCCTCGTAACAAGACGTGTCACTCTGATTTAAAATCACCTCTTTTAGTCCCAAAAGATCTGCACAAATTTCCCTCATACCCTGTTAATTAATTAACAATATTCTTTGAGACAAAGCTTCAATTGTATCATAACAATAGTTAATCTGATAGAAACAAAAAAAAAATTAAGGTAAAAAATATGGGATTTGGAACTCAAATCATAACCTCCTGATCTAAGCACATTAACGATATAATTAATCATTGCTTAGTTAATAGTTAAAAATCAAATAACCTCCTCAATATGGGATTCATATTCGGAATAGATATCTGATTGGTGTGTAATGAGCACCACTTCTTCTTCTTCTTCTTCTTCTTTAAGGCTCAGCGTTCTTCTAGTTGCCATCTTTGCCCTCCAAAAGCTAATGCTCTGTCTTTCTCTCAAACGAAAGGGAGCGAGTTGGAGTTGCTACCACGTTTTGTTTTGTGTATTTTATTACCGTAGCGATTCAACTGAGAAAGTCGGGCAAGACCGTGTTCTATGGAGCCCATAAAGTCATATTTTTTTGTAAGTAAGATATAATAGCCCAATCTAGTGAGGAATTAAATAATGGAAGGGCCGTTATAATTTCATTCTGATCTTAACCCTAATCTAACCCTAACTTGCTATAAATTGAATCTCTGGAATCTGTTGTTGTTGTTGCAGCCATTCATTAATTGAAAGTTTTTTTTTTGATGAATTCTATTAATTGAAAGTTTTTTTTTTTGATGAATTCTATTAATTGAAAGTTATATAATATTTCAATTCTTATTATTTGAATTATAGTTGTGGTTTTAAATTTCGGATGTAGTGGAGAATTTCATTTGTTTGATGTCGTGGTGGATTTCTATATTATATAGTAAAATATGTGCTATAAATGTGGTAACCTTTATAATGAATGCAAGGTGTTTGATGAAATACTAATACAAGTGTTTCTTCTTATTCTCAAAATAAGATGTATAAGGAGGAAATTGATCTATTTGAAGAAAGATTTCAAATAATATAACATCCGATTTAGTAATATTTATTGAGGTTTTAGCAGTCTACAGTTGCGCCATATTAATTGATAAAGCCGAGCATTATTTCAAAATGACGAAGGATGAATTTCAACTCCTGACAGTCATTATGCATGTATAGTGGATTGGTGAATATGTTTGCTTATCTGTGTAAAATAGAGGATGTCTGCTTTTATTAACGAAGAGGATATATTTTGCAAAGGATGAAAAAGAATCGAGTGAATTGGTTAAGCATCATTAGTAAATAAATGGCAATTTCACGGATTGATGAGCGGGCCGCACGTGCAGAAACCGTAATTTTATTTTCTATAGATTGTTTCGGTATAATGGATGGAGAAATGTAATGGGTAAAGGATAGTAGAGGGCTTCATAAGTTTCGGGATGAAACTTTTTCTTCACGAGGAATTTGATTCTCTTGCATGAGAGGTTTAGTAATTGCATTTTCAACTTTTTTTTTTTTTCAAATTGCAATAAAGAGCGCATATTTGTAAGGCTTTTTGTTGGTGGGGTGTGGAGATTTAAAAAAAAATAATAGACCTTAACGAGATGGCTTATGTTCGCATTACAGTATCGCTGTTCTTAAAGACTTATTCGTCTTCATCAAATATAACTGTTGGTTTGCATCAGGTCAACGAATAGCCTTACAGTATACATTAGCAATTTCTGACCGCGTCTGCACAAACGAAGTCAGATCAAACATCTACTAGAATTTTTCAGGACTATTGAGGAACTTGATATACAAATTCTACAGTAATTTATATCAAGTAGATCTTTACGAAAATTATCTCAAAGTGGATTAAGACTTTGCATCAATTTCTTCTCTCTTTCTTACTTATTTTCACTCATACATCTCATCTTCTCATGCCTTTCATGTCATGAAATCATCTCCTATATATAGGTAAAATTCATCATGACGTGTTCATCATGCATTCTCATGATGTTAGGAGATGACACCTTATGATATATGTGTCTCTTGCATGATTATGTAAGTGACATCTATATCATGTAAATGACATATATATTGTGTCTTTTAACAAAGAGATGACACATATCTTCTTTGTACATGACAAATAATGCAAGTGTTGAAAGGAGATGACACATATTCCATAATGTGTTCATGACATGACACATATACCTTGTCATGACAAATATTTTGACATTATTATTTCTTTTAGATGAAATAATAATGAGATGACATATAACATATGACATGACATATGTTAATTGAATTTCTTATCTTCTCATGTGCAATTTTACATGACATGATTTTTCTTCATTCATATTCACATAATGGATATTTAGATATAATGTTTATATAGATACATATCTAGCCATTCTTTGATAATTTTCTAAAATAAAAAATTGTTTGTTTAATAAAAATAGTTTAAATTAAAATTTATTTATTTTGAAAATTCTCTAACATTACCCCATCATTTTTAAAATAAAAATAAAAAGGTTTACAGATCTCTGATAGTCCTGAAACTTCTATGCATAAATAAGGTATCTCCCGATTTGAACCTTTACTTAGTGACAACACATCAAAGTTGATTAGAATAATCTGGTAGACAATTGTTTGAACCAAATATCTTATTTGACCAACCGGACATGTCTCACACATAGAACTTCATCTCCCAATAGATGCTTATATTGCCCACACGTTAATGGCCATGTGTATATATCTTGTTTCATGGATGCTTAAAGAGTTAAGCCCTGAACTCCAAGAAGCGGCCCCACTTCTTATCCACATAGGTAGACTCACAAGTGCCAGTAACTATAGCACTTTAACCAAAGTTGGATACAAGTCTATTAAGAACTTAAACTCATCCTTCCTTTTTTACATTATGGTTACCAAGCACATACTCCTTGGGATGATGAAATATTTACAAATTGTACTTGCATTACAAATATAACAAAATCAATCATTGAACTCAATACCTAGCGATGTACCAAGCGTTTAGTTGGGGTTTTGTTATTTGTGATATTTATTATGTGGGCTTAATACTCATCCTTTTTGTTGTTTTGTACAACATATCTCTTGCAAGAGGTTTTGTTAACGGGTCAGCCAAATTTTGGTGACTCCTAACAAAGTCAACAATAATTATCCCACTGGTAATTAACCGTCTCACCATACTATGTTTCCGTCCAATATGCCTGGACTTACCATTATATATATCATTGTATGCTCTAGAAAGTGTGGCTTGACTATCACAATAGATACATACTGGCGGAATTGGTTTAGGCCACAATGGTATTTGTGAAAATATTTCATGTAACTTCGCTTCTTTACTTGCTGATTCTAGAGCTATAAATTCAGCAGCTATAGTTGAGTCTGCTATACATGTATGTTTCTTAGATTTCCAAGAGACAACCTCACCAGCAAGTGTAAATACCTAACCGCTGGTTGAAGCGTGATCTTCTCTATCTGTTATCCAACTGACATCACTATATCCTTCTAATACTGAAGGACCATTACAATACGAAATACAATAATTAATTGTTTTCTTTAGGTATCTAAGTACCCTTCGTATTGCTTGCCAATGTAACTCATTTGGATTACTAGCGTACCGAGTTAGTTTACTAACTGCAAAAGCAATATCAGGTCTGATACACGTTATAGCATACATTAAGCCCCAATTACTTATGCATATTCTAATTGATTAACAGCCCTATCATTATTTGGTAGTAATTTCACACTTGGATAACAGGGTGTTGATACTGGTGTATAATCCAGATGATCAAATTTATTTAATATTTTTCAATATAATGTGACTGGATAAAATTATACTGTTGCTATTTCTAATAATTTTTATCTCAAGTATCACATCTGCAACACCCATATCTTTCATATCAAAATTTTCAAATAAAAATAATTTTGTCTTTTCTACTATTTCCAAGTCTGTGCCAAATATCAACATGTCATCCACATATAGACAATAAAATTGGTCAAATTTTTTATGCCACTATTTTGGCGCCTGTTTTAGTCCATATAATGATTTAACAAGTTTACATGCCTTCTTTTCTTGACTAGGCAGAACAAACCCTTCAGGTTGTTTCATGTAAACTCCTCTTCTAAATTACCATTTAGAAAAATTGTTTGCACATCCATTTGGTGAATTACCAAATTATGTACGGTTGATAGTGCAATTAAAATTTGGGGTAATATCACGTATACCCTTCCAAAAATCCTAAATATCAAATTTACCCCTCTAAACTTGTAAATATCAAATTTACCCTCCCAAACTTAGAAAACTATCAAATTTATCCTTTCAAAACATCCGAAATATCAAATTTTTCCAAATCTGTAACTTACCGTTAAACTTATTATATTAATCAAGATATAACCTTCTAAATACAAATCTAATTAAAACTAATAATTTTAATGACTAAAATACCCTTCCACCATTTCACCTCATATATTCATTCCCTGGGGGCGTGAATAGGGGTGTTCATTCGGTCAGTTCGGCTCAAACCGAACCGAACAAGACTAAACCGAACAAAACCGAACCGGACTAACTTGTAACCGAACCGAACCGAAATAGATTAAAACCGACTTTTGAACCGAACCGAATAAACCGAATTTTATATCGGTTTATTCGGTTAAACCGAACCGAATTATAAATGCATATTGTTTCATCACATGATAAAAACTTGAAAAAAAAAGACCAAGTCATACAATCATAAATTCATACCAATGTAAGTGAACAAAAATATAAATTGCACCTTACAAACATCCAAATCCAAAATATTATCAGAAAGATTTCAAATTAAAAACAAAAGAAGTCCAAGCTAGTACCAAGTTCAATCACCGGATAATTTATTTGTTCATCATATAATTTTTTAAGAACAAATTCTACAAATTCCAACTTATGTCTCGGGTCAAGTACAACTCCTACATATATTATCAGGTTAACCTTTTCCATATTACCCCAATATTTTTCATATTTAGCCCTCATTCTCTCGGCCATTGCACTCAACTCTAAATCTCCACTTTTTTTCCACATATTTAATAAAAACTCGACATCGGTAATTTCATTAAAGAAGGTATTAGAAGTGACATAATTAGATCCAGAAATTCACTTAGTGAGATTATAAAAATATTTTAAAAAAATCTACAAACCTCTCAATATTCTTCCAATCTAACTCGGTAGGTGCACCTTTTCCCCCATCATATTCATCACCACTACCAAGTTCCGCATTAAATTCATTATCTAATTCCGCATAAGTATCAAACACTTTTTTTAAACTTTAAAGCTATATCCAACATTAAGTACGTTGAATTCCATCTAGTAGGGAGATCTAAGCACAGCAATGCTTTGCTATTGATTTTTTCCATAACTACACAATCTTTGAACTTTTGAAACTTTTTTGGTGATTGCCTTACATATTTGACCGCCGCTCTAACTCGACAAACCGAGTCACCTATTTCTTTTAAACCATCTTGCACCATTAGGTTTATAATATGTGCAATACATCTCATATGAAGATGCTTCGCCTTTAAAATATCGGTGCCCCAATTGATAATTCTTTTTCTTAAATAATTAACCGCAATAGTATTCGCTCTTGCGTTATCCACTGTTATAGTGAAAACATTTTCTATTCCCCAATCTAACAAACATTTTTCTAAAGCCATCCCGATTTGCTTACCATCGTGACTAAAAATCGGGCAAAAATTCAAAATCCTTTTATTCAATCTCCAATTTTCATCAATAAAATGTGCGGTAAGACACATGTAATTTAATTTATTTAAAGAGGTCCATGTATCCGTGGTAAGACAAACCCTTTGGTCATTCATGTACTTTTTCAATTCCATTTTTTTTTTAGATATAGGCCGACCCTTTCTCATTACAATTTACTCAAATGACCTGATTTCCAGGAAATCTGATCTGTACCATTGGTATACGAAACTTTGGACATGCGGCTAACATAAACCGTTTAAAACCCTCTCTTTCTACGAATGAGAATGGTTGTTCATCTAAAATAAGCATAGTAGCAAGGGCTTCTCTAATAGCAACTTGGTCAAATCGCCACAACGGACCAGTTTTTTCACCATCTACAGCTAAACCATTTGGGTTCGGTGGAAGGGACAAGATTGTTTGTTTCTTATCTTCATTACCACATTTAGCCATATGATTTTTTAAATTTGTTGTTCCATTTTTATTAGAGTCGGCATAGAATTCTTTATTACAAATATTACACTTTGCCTTTTTATCATTGTTATGATCTTTGAACTTAGTGAATTGTTTCCAAACAGTTGACCTTGGCTCCATTTTTCTCTTCTTCGTTTTAACATTGGAGCTCCCGGGCGCCGTGTCGGTTTGAGTCTGTGTAGGTGCCTTGTCGATTTGAGTTTGTGTAGGTGCTGTGTTGGTTTGAGTCTGCGCAGGTGCTGGCTGTTAATCACTAGCTTGTGAATGTTGTGAGCCACCTTTTCCTGCCATCTAAAATAAAAAAGAATGGTTGGTCACTCACTTAGAAAATAAAAATGTACAAGCATGAATCTTTGTCATGTGAATCTCTGTCATATTTTTATTTCATGAAATATGTGAACTTATATTTTTATTTCATTTTGGAACAAACAGTAGGGTTTAATTTGCTTTATGCTATTAAATGCAACAATCTTGTGAAAAAATATTGAAATATTACATAAAAAACAGAGTTAAGTAGCAACAAAGCTAATCATACTATACGAATTTTATAGTTAGCAAATTAATAAGTTGTGGTGATATGTATAAACCCAAATTACTAGACTTATATGAAGACTTATAATCTACTAATAACCCAATCAGACAAGTATAAACCCAAATTACACATTTGTGGCCAAACCAATCTTTACTGACTTGACCTTGAGAGAGCCAATAAAATAACATTTAAGAGAAATAAACCCTATAAAAGAAAATAATAATAATATGAAAAAAACTAAAACTAAGAATTAATAATTGACTTCATTAAAAAATCATGTACTTACTTTTTCTAGTTTTGACTATATGATGAAGTATAAGATTGATTAGGCTTTGAAGAATCCACTGCTGCAAAAGATGAAAAATATCCATAAAAAGGTTAGTCCTCCATTATATCTGTGAAATTTTCAAAAGAAATATATCTAAGAAAAATACACATTTAAAAGCAGAAATATTGAACTTAGCAAAGAAAAAAATCAACACAACTGAAAAAAATCAGACAGTTCGTTACTTACAGAGTTTGAAGCAAGATGAAATTTTTGAAACTTCGTTACAAAAGATAAAAAGAAAATGTGGTTCTAAAGGAAATATTGGCAGCCGCCAAGGCAAGATTTCTTTTAGGGCTTTTTAATTTTGAAAAGGATGAAATGCAATTTCTTTTCTCTGATAATGTATAAGGAAAATAAGAGGAAGGTGAAAGGACTCATGAAAAGACTATTCAAATACCATTTAATACTCTAGGTGCATGGATTAAAATAGAAGTCCTAGTCTATTACTTATGGCCCGACATCATGAGCAAGGTTCATGTAAGTGGTATGTCCCAATATATCCAAGACATTCAAATTCCACTCTTGCGTTTGGAATATAGATCGGTCGGTTCGGTTCTTTCGGTTTTCCAAACTCTGAAACCGGACCGAACCGGAATAAACCGAATAACCTAGATTTTAAACCGAACCGAACCGTATCATCAAATAAACCGAACCGAACCAACCGAAACAAACCGGTTCGGTTCGGTAACCGAATGAACCGAACCGGATGAACACCCCTAGGCGTGAACATACAACTTTTCACCTTTTCTTCTCTCTTCCATTCGTGAATGCAGAGAGAACCAAAGAAGAGATAACCAGCGAAAGAAAGAACCTGATCGTGTCTTCTTCCTTCTACTCGCCTTCTTCCTTCTTCCCACCTTTTCTCTTGTTCCTCGCCTTTCCCCTTCCTCCCACCTCTTGATATAATCCTAAATGTCCAAAATTGAGATAAATGAAGTAGAACATTCGATGTCAATGGGATTGGATTAAGTAGAGAAAATTAGCGCGGAAGAGTGCTACAAGTCTAGATGGGGAATATGATTTAATCGTTTAATATCAAGTATGTGAGTTGCTGTTGTTCTTAATTTCTAGAGTTGTTCTTATTTCTAGATGAAATTGGTTTTTTTTTTCTCTCACATTTGAATGATTATTTTGTAGAAGTTGCATAAGAATTTAAGATTAGTTGGTCAAATATTTTGATTATTTGGGTTGTTAAGTTGTAGGTGAAATATTTGGGCAAGAAAAATTGTTTTTTACTGGAAGAGAAGAAATCTTTTGTTTAGCTCGTTTGGTAAATTAAGCTTTCCTTTGGCATTACATAACCTTCCAATGTATAATTTTTCACCAAAATAAGTAACAATTACATAAGATTCTAACTTCACTCTATTTTGATATGATTTTGTTAGGCAAGATTCATCTAATTACAATGAGGATGAGGATACTTCAAGACAGCCAAGAACAAATTTATGGAAAAAGTATTTTTCCCAAACAAATATTTGCGGACATGTACTCCCAAACAAAAGCTTTTTCCATTGGCCAACATTCAAGTTGTTTATATGTTCTTATGAGAGGATTGATAATTTTGTTCTAATCAAAAGTATGTATGTGGAAAAGAAGAAGGCACATCCTCCACTTCAATACCAAATGTTTATGAAGGATAATATTTAAGTTGTAGAGTACTTGGTATTTCAATTAAGTAGGATCATTTTGATGTTTATTTAGAAGATCAAATGTTGTAGAACTATCATGTTATTTTGTTATGGTAGATGAATGTTTTGTTAATGCGATAAATGTGGTTATTTATGTAAGGATAATATTTAAGTGGTAGAGCACTTGGAATTTCAATTAAGTAGGATCATTTTGATGTTTATTTAGGAGATCAAATGTTGTAGAACTATCATGTTATTTTGTTATGGTAGATGAATGTTTTGTTAATGCGATAAAATGTGATTATTTAAGTAATGAAATATATGTTATTTTGTTGTGTTAACTTAGATGATATTTAAGTATCTAATTAAGATTATACAATTTCGAACTTCCATTTTTGCATTTTTATGAAGCAACATAAAAAATAGAGTTTTACCTCTTTGTATTTGAACTGCTTGTTGAATATTAAAAACAGAAGCATTCAAACAAGAAGACACAAACAAAACTAGAGCTTTATTTCTCCGACCTTGAATTTTTTGCATTTCAAACTATACATACCAATGAATATAATTTATCAACAAAAAAAAATACACATAAGATAAGAATAAAACCTAACTTGATAATTGTAAACAACAAGGTAATATAACAATGACAAAGTTCATCTTTAAAAACCAAAATCAATTTTACATGCCAAATAGAGCAATACTTAAATCCAAATCTGAACTCTCGCCAATTTGTGAAGCCCCTTCATAGGTATTAGGCTCTCCCATCTCTGTATCCTCACCTGAAATAAAATGAAAATGAAAAATGAAAAATTAATACTCAAAATAACCAAATCTGATATTAATTTTCCATTTTTGCAACCAAAGGTATGTTCTTTTTTTTACTGAATCTACAAAAAAATCCTTTTAGAATTAAATTCACAATCCCGTCAAATCAGTGCAGAGAGCCAGCGAATGAAGTAGATTGGTAACAGTGTACTTTATAAAAAACAAGCACTTAAATTATTCAGAAAGTGTTTCATTATATCAGATGAATAAACTACACACCTATGCAGAAATAGAAAATTGGTTTTATTGAAAGGGAAATCCGATATCACGACGGTTTGAAGCACTACCCGTGCGCAACGGATCCAATCACGCCTAAACATGACGGCCCCGCGAGTCAACCAGTAGAGTTCCTATTTGGGCGTCGTTGCTGAACACGACGCCTTCTTCCTATGAAAGGCTCGAGCTCACGCCCTCATGCCTCCTCTCACCAGCGCATACAAGCTCTAATCCGAGCTTCAATTTATGAAGTATAATATCGCACTTTAATGCAATGCGTGAGTGTCTTGTGGGTAGAGGGCTTTGGTTAGGACTCGCAGAATTGACACAAGAACTCCTAATATTTTTTCAAATTAGTCATTAAGCTGCAGAATTAGACCTAATTTAGATCTAATTGGACGCAATTTAGACATAATTTAGACGTGATTAAGTAATCAACTGATAATTGGACTTCTAAATCGATTTGGGGAAGTTTTGATCCACATATTCCAACTACCAACAATACAAAACAAATCAAATCAAGGAAATATATGCAAAACTGAAAAAAAATGCCAAGTATCCGTAAGCAAAAAGGTCTCAGCTTTCTCACCTGAAGCGGCTATACCAGCAACAGTGGCTTGCATGTACCGTCCAGGCAATTCACCGGCGAATTCAATGACTCCGCCCTGAACCAGAGAATCATTAGATCCAGTTTCATCAAATTTCTTCAATTTCGATTCACTTTCTCCAGGAATTAGCGCCCCTCTTTGCATTTGCAACAAAACCTATTTTGTATGTACTGTTTTCTCACAGTTCATGTAAATAGCTTGGCTTGGAGAAGAGAAGCATGGAGAGAAGAGGGTTTAGTGCTCTTCACGCGTGGAGTCAGAAAAAACTGAAGGCTCTGGACTAGGGTGGCCAAAAACCTCGTAGCTCGATAGCTCGCTCGAACTCGACTCGAAAAAAGCTCGAAAAAGCTCGCTCGAAAACAGCTCGAACTGAATTCGAGCCGAGCCGAGCATGAGCTGGACCCAGCTCGACTCGAGCTCGGCTCGAGCTCGACCCGCTACATAGTTTGACGCGTCATACATTTATATCATATCTTAAATCTTAATTATAAACTCGAGCTGGCTCGAGCCGAATCGAGCTGGACTCAAGTTTTACAACAAAATCTCTAACAAAGTTATCAAAAAAATAAAACTGCACTAAACTCGAGCTGGCTCGAGCCGAGTCGAGCTGGCTCGAGTTTTTTTCGAGCCGGGCTCGAGCCAACCCTTTGAGCTCGAATCTTGGTAAAACTCGAGCCGAGTCGAGCTCGAGCCAGAACTCGAGCTGAGCTGAGAAACGTTGTGGAGGTGCCAGCTCGGCTCGAACTCAGCTCGTTGCCACCCCTACTCTGGATGAATGGAGAGAGAAACGTTGTGGAGGGGTATGAATGGAATTTCATATAATTTATGTTAAATATTAATAAAAAAAGTTGTGATGGGTAAATTTGATAGAAAATGAATTCTAAGAGGGTAAATTTGATATTTACAAGTTTAGAGGGATAAATTTGATATTTAGGATTTTTGGAAGGGTATACGTGATACTACCTCTTAAAATTTGGATTGTTGCAATTCGAGCCACTGGTGCATATGTATCGAAATATTTGATACCCTCTTTTTGAGTAAAATATTTTACAACCATCCTAGCTTTCTATTTATCAACTGTACCATCCACCTTCATTTTCTTTTTGAAAATTCATTTGCAACCTATTGGTTTGCAACCAGGTGGAAGATCCGTTAACACCCAAGTGTTGTTTTCAAGGATTGAATCCATTTCATTATTTATTGCCTCTTTTCAAAAGATGGCATCTTGTGATTTCATTATTTATATAAGTCACAGGATCTGCATCGATATTAAAACAACATGCAATTTTCTTATTAACAGAAGTCCATGTACCTTCAACTAGATATATAAAGAAATCTGGTCAAAATCTTTTACCTTTGTAATTCTTTTACTTTTCATGTGTTCAAAGTTTTCGTCTTTATCATCTTCAGAAAATATGAAGTTGGTGTCTAGGAATTGAATTAAATCTATTTTCATCAAATATAACATCTCTTGATTCAATAATAATATTTATATTAATTAAATCATTTGGTTCAACTACCATGAATCTATATGTTTTACTGCTTTGGACATAACCCAAAAATACACATTCAATTCCTCTTTCACCTAATTTTCTCTTTTCCGGTTCTGGTACTTCTACAATTGCCCTACAACCCCAAACTGAATTAGAAAGTATTGCATTTATCATTTCTGTCAGGGCCTATGTTTTTCTTTTCTGCTACACCATTTTGTTGTGGCTTATGTGGTGTACTCGTTTGATGTATAACACATGTTGACTCGAAATACTAGGGGATTATAATATTCTCCCCCTCTATCAGTTCTCAGACATTTAATAGAAGTTTCACATTATAATTCGACTTCATTTTTAAAAAAAATTTAAATTTTTCTAAAACTTCATCTTTTGATTTTAATAAATAAACATAATAATATCTTGAAAAGTCATTAATAAAAGTAACAAAATATTTCTTTCCACCAATAGTTGGAATGCTGTGAAAATCACACACATCAGAGTGTATAAGCTCCAATTATTTTTATCAAAAGATGGAATCAAGTTTAGTTTTATCATTTCCCTCATTTTAGGGAAATTAACATGTCCAAGTCCGATTATGCCATAAGCAAGATGAGTCAACAATATAAGCTGAAACAACATTATTATTTGAGAAATTATATGCTACCCAGAGTGAAAAATGAACGGCAGAGATTTTAGGTAACTGCTTAATCGGAGGGCTGTAAATGATGAAAAGAAGCTCTCAGCCGGTTAAATCCTATTCTCAGCCGGTTACCTGTCATTCCTAAATTCATTTAAAAAGGGCAAATTGGTAATTTAGTCTTTCTACAGCCGGTCATCTAATTCATTGATTCTCTCTTCCTCTCCGTAACTCTCTCTTCTCTCTCTCTCTCTCTCACACTCGCATGGCTCGCTTCCCCTCCCTCTCTCACATTCCCCGCACATGGTTCTGACGACCCTTCTGAACCCTCCCGACGACACAGCAAACCCCTCTTCCCTAGGTGCGGGGATGACGAGCCAGCAGTACCTTCTCGGTTGAAACCCCCTCAGTAGGCATATCCTTCACTGAACCCTAACTCAAGACGATGATTCATGGCTAGCGACAAGCCTAACCCTAGACGCAACTTGCCTCTCGCTTACTCTTAAAGATGACGATGCAATTTGGGGCTTCTTGTTCGAAATTTCCGATTTCAGTGGGCATATTTAGGCTTTTAAGTGTCAATGAGGTGAGATTTAGTCCTGATTTGCTGAATTTGATGTTGAAAGTGAAATTTTTATGCCTTGTACTTTTCTGCTTGTGTGACTTTTTTTTCTTTCATTCTTTCAAGTCAAATCCGCCAATTCTTCTGTGTTTCTCAATTTGTCCTTTTGGCAACTCAATTAGAAGATTGATGGTTGATGGTTAATTAGTCTAATTTATTTATTTATTTTAGGAGTAATTTTAGTTCCAGAGTAGTTGTCCTCAGCAATTTAATTCAATTGAATTCCAAAGTATTAAATAATGGGAGGTTGTTGATTACTAGAATGCATATATATAAGATCTGAAGAATTTTGGTTAAGAAAAATGTGAGCCATTAGGGATCTTTCAAATCTTAAAAAGATCAGGGATATATAGGCAAAATACCAGCTGCTAAGTTTTGAGAACAAAAGTTTTTATTTTATTTCATTTTCTTTTGCATAGTTAAAATATTTGCAGGATATGGTTGGTGCTTAATTTGAAGGGTGCTGGTAATATCAACCATCTTCAAAGTTCAAACCACGGTGGGGTTTTGCGCAGTATTGGATCACTTCAAGAAATAGACTATAATATTATGGCTTCACTGCTAATTACTTTTTACTTGAGAGGAAGTTAGACTGAGTTTAATTGATGATGTATATTTATAAATTTGCAATGTTGTATTTTCATATAATTTGTGAATTTGAGACATTGACTTAAAAATATGGTTAGTATGGAAATTTGAGAAATTTTGACTTGTGCGAAAGGACTTTTAAGTGTAAACATATCAATTTTATCATCAATATATTATTTTGTGTGTTAATATATTGTTTTTCGTGAATAAAGATTGTGTCAATTCATATATTTTAGTATTAATATGTGTTTTCAAGTTATAATATATATTTTTTTAGTTCTAAAATACTATTTTTAATCTCAGTATAGGGTTTATTTAGGGTTTTGTGACACCAATTTGTATTTACTAAAAAAATTGGTTGTTCATGTTGGTTTGTTGTATTAATGTGATTTGTATTTACTAGAAATTTGGAGATGTATTTTGTTGGGGCCAACTGAGGAAATAAAATGGTGTACGGCTGGTGAGAGATGGAGAGGATAGAAAGGCATGAATTGTGGGGGAGAAAATAGCTGTCTAATAAATGCGATATTGACAAAATTACCCTTTCTATTTGGATGGATGAGATTAAATCTTGCTTAAAAGTTTAATTCTTCTTTGGGTATGAAATAAGAGCTCTTATTATTTATGACATTAAGTTTAAACATATCATTACATAAGTAACTCTTCCCAAAAATTTACCACCCTTGGATAGAATAAACTTATCTGCCTCAAATACAAGTTTAAAACCAAACTTGTTTAACAATCCACCAGATACAAGATTCTTTCTAACTTCTGGAACGTGATAAACATCACACAATAAAAGAATCTTCTCAGAAGTAAATTCGAGTTCACAGGTTCATTTGCATGCAACCTCCATGTTGGATGAATTTCCCATGTACATGATTGTTCCTGGCTCTACCGGCTCATAAGTCTTAAAAAGACTTTTGTCCTTGCACAGGTGCCAGGTAGCAACTGAGTCAACCCACTATCCTCGGCCATATTGGTCTCAGTAATAATTGCTACAAATTTTTCTTTTGTATCCGGTGCATATTTCTTTTTCTTTAAAAATTGGCATTCTAATTTAAAATGTCCAGGTTTACCACAATGGTAACATGCACCCTTTTTCTTTTTATTAATGGGAGCTTTGTTAAAATTATTGGGTCTCTTTTCATTTGTTTTATTTTGATAACCTCCTTCCATCGTGTGGACTTGCATCGTTGGAGCATTTTGCTGATTTAATATATGTTTACGATTTTTCTCCTCTATATGGAGGTAATTTGCCAAGTCCTCTAATGTCATATTTTCATTTATGTGGTTCAATGTATTTTTCACATTATTCCAATATGGAGGGAGCTTATCAATTATGGAGGTTACTATAATGAACTCATCCATTTTTAAGTTATGTATGGTAAGTTATTTAATATTCGTTCAATAACATAAAATTGTTCCATAACCGACCTACTGTCGACAATTGTAAAATGATTAAAAGGATGAATAATAAATTTCATACTAGTGATGTCCTCAGACATGTACCTTGTCTCCAGTTTATCCCAGAGGACTTTTGTAGTGGAGACGGTCTGAAATATGTCGTACAAACCCTCTGACAAGGCGTTGAGGATATAATTACGACAAGCGTAATCATCGCCTTCCAACTTCGTTCGATTCCAGCGTCTCGGCCAGAGTCTCGTTCTCCTTGTGCTCCGGCGGTGTGGTATTCAACATGTGACTCAGATTGTAGATCGTCAACAAGAACCACACCTTCCTTTGCCAGTGGATAAAATTACCGCCGTCAAACCTCTCCAACTTTACGATATCAAAAGACATCTCTTTGGGAGTTATTAGCTCCATTATACAGAATAAGTCTTTAAGATTGTTTGTGAGGTATGGGGATTTAGAGAAAATAATGGAGCTTAACGAGATGGCTTCTGTTCGCGTTATAATATCGTTGTCCTTAAAGACTTATTCGTCCTCACCAAGTATAACTGTTGGTATGCACCGGATCAACAAATAGCCTTCCAGGATACACTAGCCCTTTTTGACTGTGTTTGCACAAACGAAGTCAGACCAAACACGTAATAGAATTTTTCAGGACTATTGAGGAACTTGATATACAAATTCTGCAGTAATTTGTATCAAGTGGATCTTTACGAAAATTATCTCAAAGTGGATTAGACTTTGCATCAATTTTCTTCTCTCTTTCTTTCTAATTTTTACTCATACATCTCATCTTCTCATGCCTTTCATGTCATGAAATCATCTCCTATATATAGGTAAAATTCATCATGACATGACGCATTCTCACGATGTTAGTATATGATACCTTATGATATATGTGTCTTTTGCATGATCATGTAATTGACACATATATCATGTAAATAACATATATATTATGTCTTTTAACAAAGAGATGACACATATATTATGCCATGACACCTATTTTCTTTGTACATGGCAAATGTTATATAAGTGTTGAAAGAAGATGACACATATTTCATAATGTGTTCATAACATAACACATATATCTTGTTATAACAAATATTTTTGACATTATTATTTTTTTTTAGATGAAATAATAACGAGATGACATATAACATGTTACATGACAGATGTTAATTGAATTTCTTATCTTTTTATGTGCAATTTTACATGGCATGAGTTTTCTCCATTCATATCTACATAATGGATATTTAGATATAATGGTTATATAAATACATGTCCAACCATTCTTTGATAATTTTTCAAAACAAAAAATTATTTGTTTCAAAAAAAAAATTGTTTAAATTAAAATTTATTTATTTTGAAAATTCTCTAAAACTTTTTACTCTTAATTCGTTTGATTTCATGAAAAAGAAAGAAGGGGTGCCATTCAACTAAAAGCTTTATTAAGATATTATAATTACATGATGCTTCTAGCAAAAACAAAAAATAAAAAGCATATTTGACATGGAGGTCTAATAAACAAGTTGCATAACTACGCCTAGCCTTACCAGGAGAGCTTGCCTCTTTACTGGTGAGGCGAGATCAACAAACCTCCATGTCAAATGTGTGGTACATGCAAGAATTCGTTGGAATGACAGTCTTCCCAAACAAAACCCTATATTGCTTTGATTGGAGATCCATGGTGCCTTTACTCTCCGTATTATCCACAAAAAATCCTGAAATTAGTTTTTCTTCTAAGCAATCAAGCCTAATCTCATTCCCATTCAAATAAGGACTGTAAGAAACACGCAAGAGCTGAAGCTGACCTGGCATGAGCTCAAGGACCAAATTGCAAATGTCGAAAATGCTGCAATTCAGCCATAGCTTTAGCTCTACAATGTTCTTCAATACTTTATACCAATGATTAGCGCGCAAATTTTCTCTCAATATTTTCCCTAAAATCTTTGCGGCCAATGGTGATCCTTGCATTCTCTTTGCGATTTCTCTCCCAATTATTATTAATTTCGGATGATCCGCCGAATTAGCGCTGCCAAATGCAAATTCTTTGAAGAAAAACCAGTACTCTTCCTTGTGAAAACCAGATAACTCGATCGGTTTGATTGTCCCAAATTTCAGTACTGCCTTCTTTGATGAACTTACAACAATAATCTTGCTTCCGTCCTTTCCGCAACTCAAATAATCGTGTAATAAGCTCCAAGCTATCTCATTCACATCCAAAACATCATCAAAAACAATGAGAAATCTCTTGTTTTTTAACCAATGCTTGAGAAGAGCCTGTAACCTAAATAAACAATCTTCTTTGCACAAGCTATGGTCACACCGTGATTTGCCCAAGAGCTTTCTCAAAACCAAAACCAAGTCCGATTTTGTTTCCATGCACAAGACGGACACGAATATTACAAGCGAGAAGTGATTTTGCACCTTTTCGTTGTTGCAAGCGTGAAGCGCGAGTGTTGTTTTTCCCATTCCTTCAGCACCAAGCAAAGGAAGGATATCGACTCTTTTATCATCTCTGGCACTTGGTTGGAATAAGAAATTGGTTATCTTCTCCATTTCAACTTGTCGACCAAAAACTCTATTTTCCTCTATGTATAGGGGATTTTTAATTGTTTGAAAGATAGCCATTTCACATTTTTCTAAGGACTTTCTAAATTCACTCATATCGTAAATTGCGCATTCTAATTTTCGGATTACACGGCCCAACTCATTTACCTCCTCATTCCCAATTACCAAATGCTTTACACTTTCAACACTCGTACGAACACGCTTAGCAAGATTATAAGGAGATTGGACGAAATTCTTAGGGTTTCTATCTCTGACTCCTAGTTTTAATAATCTACGGTATTCAAAGGTTTCAAGCACATAATCTGCTTGATACACGGTTTCAATTAGGGTTTTTAGCCATTGGAGGAGGTGTTCATTTTTTATCCGCCTCCCTTCGGCTTCCTCAATTGCGCTGTTGATCTTTGGAATTAATTGTTTTATTGTTTCGATTTTTTCGGCCACTGATGTGTGTTTAGAATATCCATTGGTAATGAAGCAGCTCGCTTTGTTAACTATCTCGCCAATGAGTGTACCAAAAAATGCAGCAACAACCGCGGATGTGAACTCACTAAATGATTCCCCCATTTTATGATTCTGACATTTGTTAATTACAAAAGGGAATGATATATTAGAGGATTAATCATGGGCCTAATCATTGCGAGCAGTTGCAGTACGGAAGTGATCATATATAACATAATTACATGATATTTGAAAGGACTATGATAATTATCCTCTTTAATTATACCCAAACTATCCCCTTAAAACAATATACTATTTAGTTTACCACATGTCAAACTTATCTGGCCCCAGTTAACACTCAAAAATTGGTGCACGACATGTCAAATATATTTGTATATGAAATTGTGTCCCATACATTTTCTAAAGTATTTTGGTTTAAGGGGCACAGATAGAGGGGATACTAATAATTTTCCTATTTGAAATGGAAATTTATGCTGCTTATTCAATGTTTTTTTTTTTTTTTTTTTTTGAGAAAATTGTTGCTTGTTCAATATAAAGTAATAAAAGGACTGAATTGAGAAATAATGATCTAACGGATGTCTCCGAAGAAATAATGATCTAAACTGGAGTTCAATCTCACACTTGAAAGTAATTTTGATGTTTTAAGGTGGAGTCCAATATCTCATTTGATAGTTTTGATATGAGCTTGATGAATGAGAATTGAAGAAAAAAATACCACTAACAAAGAAGAAGAAAAAAATACCTTGCTTTCTCAGTCTCAACACTCTTTGTGCCTCTTCTTTCTTCTCGTAGATTAACTTG
The DNA here is from genome assembly GCA_027726005.1 of Juncus effusus. NCBI lineage: Eukaryota > Viridiplantae > Streptophyta > Magnoliopsida > Poales > Juncaceae > Juncus > Juncus effusus. The sequence goes on from CM050909.1 coordinate 5,841,838, forward strand.
AATTCTTTGAACAGAATGCTACAAATGATTGATTAAATGAGTTATTTCAAGAACCTGTAGACGCAGATGCTATATAATACTAAACATCTGTAAGTTTCTTTGAAACCCCATTTAGACTTTAGTATTTAAAATTGGAATCAAAACAAGGGGTCGAGTTTAAAATTGAAAAATGAAAACTAGGGATTGGCATGGAATATTGATCTTTTGTGCTGTTGATCATGAATAAATCTCAGTCACTTATAGTTGATTATATGAATCCAGATACAAGTAGGATATCCGATAAGATAATTTTAAGAAACAAAATATGATATAATATATTTATTGTATATAATATTTATTATTATACAAATATTAATTAATATTTTAAGCTAACAAAAACACTTGTTATAATTCTTATGCAAGAAGTATTGGAATAATATGTGTTTTGTTTTGAAAATAAATTATTTAAACATGTTAGATGGAGTATTTGATAAGTATCTTACGAGTATCAATATTATAAAATAGGAAAAAGATTTTGACATCCCATCTTATTTAGCTTCTATTGGCTCACAATAGAATGAGAATCAAAACTGAGAGCCACCCCATACACTTATATTTTTCTATTAGATCCTAGTAGCTCATATATATTTCAACCAAAAGTTTCAACCGGCCCATATTGTTGGGTCCCGAGCTCCCATATTTTTCAGCCGAAAGTTTCAAAGTTTTATTTTAGTTTCTATTAGACATTTATATTCACAATAATATATCTTAGATTATAAACATTATACTTTTATATTCCCAACAATATACCTTACATTCTAAACAATATACATTATTCACAACAATATACCTTTCATCTCACATCATGAATTTTTTTCCTATGATAAGATGTCAATTCAGACCTAGAAAATTGGACTAATCAAGAAATCTCTTCGTCAAAAAGATACAATATAAATTTATATCACAACAATATACCTTAGATTATAAACATTATACTTTATATTTTCAACAATATACCTTATATAAGAAATACAATGAGAGTCATATGGAGCTATAAAAAAAACACTTATATGTTTAATTTCATGAGAATTATTTTGGAAGCTCCGAAGTCCATTTAATCGGGAATTCTGATGATTTCTATATAACTCTCATTTCTGCGACACGTGGCGCGATCTCGTTAGTTGGAAGGCAGAGTCTCAATTTGCGAGAGGTTAATAGTCGGTCCTTATAAAATATTATATCCTATATGATACTTTGATTTATAAAGTATAAAACTTATATTTGCAGTTGAGGAACAAAATAAATTTTAATCAAGAATATTGATAATGGCATAAACAATCACAGTGTCTGACTAGTCTAAAAGACTAATTAAAGTAATGAAATATATTACCACACCTTACCAATGAAATCTACAAATCACAGAGGATCCACATGACCACTATTGCTATGCTGCCTTAGGGCTAGGGAGTTTATCAAAAACCATCAAACATAACAAAAAATAAACAAATACGACAGATTTGAGTCATTCATATATTATTTCTTGTAAGGAAAATTACACTTATCCTCATGAATAACTCTATCAATGACTCATGCCATCAGCTGATCAGTATGATCTCAAAACTCAAAAGTGATTAATGGAAAAAGAAGTTTGAAAATTTGTAAAATCATGGTGATTGTATGTAGCTATTAAGTGGTTATTCAAATATAGTTTTAAAATAACACTTTTTTTTTTAAAGATTGGCACAAGTTATATGGAAGAGAATATTCACTCTTCCAATTGCTGCCAAAAATCAGAAGTTCGGTTGCATTCTTCAAATATCTTTCTTTGAAAGACAAAAATAAATAATAAAAGTAGAACAAAAAACATAAAGAACTCAACAAAAAATCTTGATATGAATATGAATAATATCTCTATCCGCATCTAATAAAATGACTAATATGCGAATCCATATCCGCGTACCTGTAACAAATTTTTTTGATATATATGAATATGAATAATGTCTCTATCCACATCTAATAAAATGACTAATATCCGAATCATATCAGTGTACATATCTGTATTAGTAATTGTATTTGACAAATGGATCATATCTAAATAATCAATTATCTAGATACATGAATTATATATACGTATGCGGAAGGTAAACTTATTAGCGTATCCATATAGAGCCATCCGTGTTTAGGCAGATATAGATATTTTAATTTATATACAGATATTTGTGGATACAAATACAGGTTGGTCAGACCGGAATACACCTTTAGTACCTTGTACCATTTCTAAATTTAAAACAATTTAGAAAAGAATGCATGTTCCCAAATATCCAAAAACATGCAAAAATAGATAAATTCATACCCAAAACTACTACAAAACTCATCACACCTCAAAATTTATTTCCAAACATAAACATCAACATCAACTAAAAGAAACACCAAAACTCAATTCTCTAAAACTCCCATTTGAGAAACTCACTATAATAAACACAATTCCTAGGCGATATGAGACCATCAGGTGTACAATCTCTCAATCTAGGGCAAACGCCACACGGCACAGAAGCCAAGCCTCCAACCAACTGGGCCCCACCTCGCCTCTGAACTTTTCTATAACAGACCCTCCCATTCGGAATATTTACGAAATCGCCCTTGCCTGTGCTTTTTAACTCCTCCACTTCTCTGTCCAGCTTCAACGCCTCAACTATATCTCCGATTTGCTTCAGATCGAAAATCGAATTTGGGTCCGATTTTTTAATCTCTTTGTGGATTGTTTCGACCGTTGAGATTTTGAGCTTGGTGATTTGTTCTAAGCATTTTATTTTAATACTCGCTATTCTTTCGGTGTTCAATGCTCCGTCCAAGTACCACGACCCACCTTAAAACAAAGGAGAAATAATATTTCGAAATTTAAAAATGTTATTTTTGCCTGAAATTCGTAACAATAAGAGAACCTGTCATTTCTTCAGCCGGCTCGAATTCCACCGCCATTAAGATTTTCTTTTTTAATTTATGCCTTATGTCTTTCACCTCCTTGATTAAATTTTTGCTTAGTAAATGCTTGATCTGTTTAGTTATTAGGTTTTGCGGCATGCTGGTTTCTCTGTTAATATCGGCTTGCCATATGCCTATGTTGCCTCTGCTTCTTATCAGTTCTAAAATTTTATCTGCCTCGGAAACCGTGCGGACCATTGGACCGGCTGAATCGGGCCGGGGCCGTTTACGTGAGTCTGGATTGCTCATTTTTTAGGGTTTCTGTGCAAAATTAAAAATAAAAAGTTAGGTTTAGAATCCAGGATTTTGTGGGAAATTGATTGCTAGGATTGATTTTATTGATCTAGTCTGACATATATGGAAAAACATGAAAATTATTGTATTGATTCAATTGAACCATCTATCTATATAACAAAAGTTTGTTAATAGTAACTTGGTAGTGGAGTTGCAGGGCTGTAAACGAGCAAAGCCAAGTTAAGTCCTGCTCGAGCTCGGCTCGAAACTGTAACCTAATTCGAGCTCCTTTGCAAAGCTCAAACTTTTTTTTTTTTTTTGATAAAAGGGCCTAGGTCTTTGCCTAAGTCCCTGCAGTTATATTGAATAAATAAAGCTGTTTTTAGTTTACAAGGTTTCTTAATTATGATGTCAAGAGGATTGGCACCATATTAAGAATTAAAAAGATAAGGAAAGCAATAGCAAAGCTCGAACTTGGCTCGGATTAAGTCCAGCTAGCTCGGCTCGGCTCGAATTAGCTCGAAAAAGAAGAAATCGGAGGGTGTGTGCTGGCCGCCGTCTGACGAGATTGAGAGTTAATATTAAGTTTAAGGGCGATACTCACTTGATATGGATGAGATAAGGAGCGGACTTTGAGTTTCAGGCGAGAGAGCGGAGAAGAGAACGAAGAGAAGACAGGCTTCGACCTGGCTGGACGAGAAGAGGAGGGAAGAAGAGAAGAGAGGAGTAGGATGGAGAAGAAAGGTACGGATGAAACGTTTGGGGCTGGGCTGGGTTGAGTGAGGTAGGTTATTGGGTATTATTGGGTTATAGGGTTTATTAATGTTGGGTTGGAATGGAAGGCTATATGAGCTATATCGGTTATTGGGCATATGAATTTAGGGAAATTTATGCCTATCTTTTCTCAATATTATGAAAAACTCCTATATTTTTAGATTCTCTCTTTTAGTCCCTATAAAGCATATTGAAATTTTCTTTTACCCCCTACTAGTACTAGGATTAAACATATAACATTCCATCCATCTCAACTTTTATATAGACCAAAATGCCCTCATTAAAATAATTTTATAATTTAATTTCTACACAACAAGATAATAAATAAAAAAATTGATATTTTACATAAAATATAAATAAAGAAGAATATAAAAGTAAACAAAATCATAAAAAAAAATAAGTTAAAGGAAAAATAGCTCTTTTAGATAAAATAAAAAAAATATTTTAGGTAAAATAATAAACATTTTACATAATAGAAAGTCATAAAAAGCATAAAAAAAAATATTTTACAAAAAAAATATAAATAAAAAATTAGCAATAAATAAATAAAATCATAAAAAGTAAAAAGTAAAAAAAATGATAGAATAATATTTTTACACAAAAAAATAATATAATATTTATGCAAAAAAGGGGTTTTCTTTTGGCGGAGTTATTGAGTGGGCTCTTTCAGTGGCTAGGGTTCAGAGGCCTATGGATGATAGGTTGCATATATGGGCTACTGTTGCGTTGACTGTCGCCATTGTTGCCCTGTTGGTGAAGGAGTTTTCAATAGCGGTTTTGTTGGTAATATGGATGGTTTTTGAGTTGAGGGAGGTCAGATATGAGGTGTGAATATGTTTGGGTGAAGGTGTTACTATAATTAATACTGAAGGGTTAAGGGAAGAGGGTAAACCAACTTGTTGTCATTGTGTAGTATGTGATATAGTATAGTATTATGTAAGTTGAATATATGCATATTTGTTTGCTCCTAAGTGTTGGTTTCGTGGGGGAAAAACCCTGAACCATAAAATTTAGACTCGAATCACATTTTGTTATGTAAAAACTAATTGTAGCTAGATCTAAGTAAATGATACATTTGAAATTTTATATTATGGCAAGTATGACACCCCCTTACAACTTGCAAGGTAGGCTGATAAAGAGAGAATATTATCATCAAAAGTAGGTAAAATTCATGAAATTTCACATCATAAAAAGCAGATAATTTGAGAAAGATCATAAGCATAAAAACAGAAGGTACTACAAGTTCAGATAAGCAGATGTCACAAAACGAAGACTAACACAATAAGCTACAAATAGGAAAACATCACAACAAGAAGACAACACCATATGCCACAAATAGGAAAGTGGGTCTCTGAGCACATCTCCAAATACATACTGCAATCCCTACGGCTGAAGTCAGAAACTACAACACAACAAGCATCCCTCTAGATAAATTCCTACTATAAATATATTTCGTCGACTCCTAACAACCTGCAGCCTTTAAAAAGTTATCAAAGGGGCTCGCCGGAGGTAGCCTGAGGGCTCGCCATGGCTCGGATGGAATCGGCATATCCAGCTCAGCAGATAAGTATGAATTCAACTGTTACCATAAAAATAAGAAACTGATTTCAAGGTGTCCACTCTAATAGGAAAAAATGTCATGTTTACCCCTTGGAGAATCTAAAAGAATCACTCATATATCCCCTACAAAATGGTAAATATCAAGGGTGAAATACCCCTTTTTTTCTATTTGCTTCCAAATATCTCCAATCTACGCTTGCATTTCTCATCATCATTTCACAAGAAGGGTATGTACGATATTTGAAGTTTTTAACTTCGTTATGCGCAAATGATATTTTCATGTTTGTCGATTGATTTTCTGTAAGGGTGTGCATTAAATTATAGTACCTTTTTCATAGCAATATGAGAGGCAGGGTAAAGATCTGGTATGCTGGCATCTTCAGAAGAGTCATATCCGCCATTAACCAACCAGCTTGAGAGTTTCTTTCTGGATCCCATGCCAAGTGCCTCACATTGATTGGCCATTGTGCCATAAGGCAGAGGCGAGGTAGAAACGGATGTGCCTGCCACCTGTCCAGCCACGTGCAGGGCCTGCGAAAAAGAAAAAAGAAAACAATATATAAAATGACAAATTCACTAAATGAACTAATAATAATTGCTTATAAGAAAGTGGTCGTACGGATTCTAGCAACTGGCCAACACTAATGACATGAGGATGAGGTGGCTGAGCAGGCACCGTTGAGATAAAACTTGGGAAACTGACAGCAGGCGACACATTGGCTATTCCTCCATCCACTGATGAGCTCCTTGAACACTCCTATTTCCAAATTACATTAGAAACAAAAAATAAATAAATTTTACAAGTTCATTTCTAATACCTCATCTAATGAGAGGGATTCTTCAGAAAATGCCCAGTCAAGGACCACACTTGACCCAAACAGAGGCACATCATCGGGCACAAAATTTTCATTTAATGCACCAGATAGATCATCCTTCTCCAACTGAAATAAAAAAATAAAACCAAACAAAATCAAATAACTTGTCAAGCACTAACTAAAAAGGAGAGTAAAAAAAAGAGGTTCCAATCGGCTTACGGAACAAGTTTCTTTTGTTGAGGATGAGAGTGCATTTACTATAATGTCTATTACTTGTGACTTTGGAATAATAGCACCTCTCAAGTCATTTAGTATTGATCTAGCTGTATTATGATCTGCCTCTGAGCCAAAGCTGTTTAGATCTGATTGGTGCCTCACATACAATTGCAAGTCCTCTCCAATTCTTAGATAGGGGTCAATCTATTAAAAAAAATTAAATAGTATATGATTACATCAACAATACATGGTCTCCTTTATTGAAGAAATCAATACATATTTCAGAATCCTTCCTAAACTTTGAAGAACAGTAAGATATGGATTGATTTAAATGAGACAACACATAATACGATTATTGATCTATGTAAGAAATTAAATAATTCAAGAAGGGAAGTTTACATTGGGAGATGAAAAACATTTCATCGAGTCAGTTAGCTCCGTGATATTATATATTTTTCCACAAAACGCAAGCATGCTCATTGTCATTGTAAAAATAGACCTCTGACAAGCTGGTGGCAGATTTTCTATAAGAAAAAGAGAGCAAACAACTTGTGAAATCAACAACAGGCATTAAGTAAAAATCACAAAGCTAACAAATTTTTATAGATATTTTTGGTACCATTTGGCGAAAGAGCAACATTTCTGAGAGACAGAGGTAGCTGGAAAAGTCGAACGGTGTTGCCATTACTCGAGTTCTGTAATAATTATCAGGAATTAGTTAATAAATCTAAAATAAATACTTCAATTTTGAAATTTAAACCACCTTATATAATATAAAAATAATAAAATTTGTACCTTGAGACGGGAAGCGAGAAGTGTCAGGCTGAATGAATGAGCAATTGCTTCATAATTGAAAGGCAAATTATCAGCCATATTGGCTTGTATCCATATGGCAGATAATACCTGAGCTGTTTGATCTTCAGTCAGCATAATTATATTATTCTCCTGCTTCAAATAAATGCAAATAAATATCAGCTTATAATCAAGGTAAACTACCGCTATTAGAAAAGAAACAAATACCAGTCTTTATCAAACTTCTCATACCATATCATTAGCGCTAGCTGAAACAGCAATCCGATCAAAAACCGAAAATCCCAACTTGGTAAAAAACACTGAACAATTCTTCATAGATTTAGACTCAATATACCCAAAACTTCTATCCTTCGAGCAGTTCCCTTTCTTAATATTATCTCCACTTAAACTTTCTTTGTCTCTCCTTAATTTCTCAAGCAGCGCGGTTGCCGATGCAAAGACTGATGTGGTTCTGGACTGCCATTTTTTGGTTTCATACAAGTATTCTGAGTCGCCTCTTTGATGATGTGGCGCTCTGACAAGTATAGAGGAAAATAATAAATGCGCCCCTAAACGCGTTTCTTGATCTGGATGTGTCATGCATTTCAGGATTTGCAAGAGAAGCGACTCTGGAAAGACCTGAAAGTAAGAATTAAAAAATTTAACTATTAACATTTCACAAACAAAATTATTTTCAGAGTTGAAGAAAAGGAAAGTGAGTAGCTTACTGTGAGATTTTGTGAAGAGAGACAAGTCAAGGAGATGACGTGAGAGAGAATCAATAGACTGCCAAGTATTGCCCTAGATACAGCATTAAATGTAGGAAGCTTCTCAAGTGTTATTGCCATCATATCAAAAATCGGGCGTGAATCCTTCATCTAGATTTAAAAAAAGACAATTTTTTTAATCATCAAAAAGGAAAACAAGCCAAAATGAAGAAAAGAGACTAAAAGGCACAATATATACATACCCCTTTGACAATATCTAAAAGACAATCCGCTATTGAATTCTGAAGAGACTCATTCAAGTTAAAGGCTTCAATTTCAATTCCGCTAATATTACTCTGAGCCTGAGCAAGTGCTTCTAGACATTTCCTCAGATGTTTACACAAATCACTGACGACTGCCAGCTCAGCAGTTATGCCGCGCGACCTCAGCTGATGAGCAAGTGATGTCAGCGTCTGAACAAGATCAGATTTCATCTGAGGATCACTCGCCACATTTTTGTGGTCTAAGTGCCGAGTTCCAGCTGTCAAAATCATTTGCTCATTCCCTGAAAATAAATAATATTACTGGGTCATTTCTTTTGGGTTGTTTTCTTCTCCATTAACTCTATTAACAAGTATGATTTAATTTAGTGTGTTATGTTGAGAATAAAAGGACCAATAATTTTAGGGAAATTCTTCAAAAACCCCCTAACTTTTCTGAAAATTATCAAAAACCCCCTATCTTTTAGATTTCTTCAAAAAAAAAAACCTATAAAATAGAATCAAATTTTTTTTACTCCCCCCCTATGGGGTCAACTTTAACATCCCATCTAATTAAATTATTATTTTTTTGACCAAAATGCCCTCTTATATTCTAAGACTTTTTATTTTCTTATTTAATTTTGTTAAATTTAAAATACTAAATAAAAAAATCAAGACATAAATACAGAAAATTAATATTTTACAATATAATATTTTATTTTAAAATATTATTTTCTATTTTTTCCTTATTATGTCATAAAATATTTATAAGAGTCAAAATATCAAAAGAATGATTTATTTTAAAATATAATAATTTATTTTAAAATCTTATTTTTTATTTTTTCCGTATTATGTCATAAAATATGTTATTTATAATAGGATATAAATAATAAATGAATAAGAGTCAAAATATCAAAAGAAAATATATAAAAATATATTTTTCAAAAAATATTATATAATATTATTTTTTTATATTTGTTTCTTGATTTTATTTATTTATTATTTTAAATTGGAGAAAATTAGAAATGAAAATAGTATATATGAATTAGTATATATCATAGGTATTTTGGTAAAATAAAAATAGTTAACTAGATGAATGTTAAAGTTAACCCCATAGGGGGTTAAAAAAAAAAATTGAATATGCTTTATAAGGGAGTTTTGAAGAAATCTAAAAGATAGGGTTTTTTTTTATAATTTCTAGAAAAGTTAGGGGGTTTTTGAAGAATTTCCCATAATTTTAATTACTTTAATGCATCTAGATTTAGGTTCCTATACAAATACAATTGATAAATATCAAACAATAGAAATAATAAATATACCTGAGCTTTTCCGTAAGAGAGACAAGTCAGACAAAACAAGCAGAGCCAGTCCGTGTCGTGGGGCCCACTGTTTATTGATGTCAAAATATACGAACATCGGTTCCAAGACTCGACGCATTGTACTGCTCTCTTTCGCCAGCTCAGCAAGTTTCTGCACACAGATGTGGGCCCACACGTCAGGGGACTCGTGCTGCTCCCTGTCCATCCAAGAAAATAAGTAAATAATTGTTTATGACGGTTACATGTATTTATTTGTAATATTTTGTAGTGATGCCTGTCTGGTTGTGCGAGAGGAGTGTTTCTAGGGCTGACATCAGCGGTGACAATTGCACTGGCTCTTCCTTCGGATCGAACAATCTCATCTACCCAATTGTGCTGTGTTGTGTTTCTTTCTTCTTCCCCGTTACTAGTTTCGTTTTTGCGGTAATTTTCCAATATGGAATTGACAATCTGATACACATAAATAAGACAGCGAATGATTTTTTTTTTTTTTTTGAAAACTTTATGATAAGTAGATGTGGTACGAAAAATAATAAAAGAGTTGAGTAAGAGTTACCTCATCAAAATCGGAAAACATATAGGAATACTCTGTCATAAACCAAATCTGCAATGGAAGATGGAAAATATAATTTTGATTAATAAATCAAGAGATTTATCAGTAAATTGAACAATTTAACATTTCCAAGCCACAAGGCCCACAACCAAACAGATTATACAATATCATGAGAGAGAGAGAGAGACAGAGAGAGAGAGAGAGAGAACATTAATAGTTAATAATACCATTGATGATAAGCACTGTAAGCTTGCTGCTCGAATGAGGCTTTGTTTCTCACCATGCTCATGGGATAATGTGCACACTTTGCGCACTAAACTCTCTATATTACGTGCATATGTGTTGTCTGTCTGAAAAGTTTATTAAGTAGTACATTAAATTAGAGTTACCACTACAATTAAACGAGAATCTACGCACAAATTCTAGAAACGAAAAAGATTTACCTGACTGTAAATGAATCTTGTAAGTGTTTGGCATCCAAGGACTTGAATGTCTTGATGCTTGCAACCTAGAAGCTCATTCACCACAGTTACAAGGCTAATTGCAAAATAAGCCCTGTACCAGTCCAAATTTAAATAAAACAAGAAAAATTAATTAAAAGGAAGCAAATGTATCACTCCTAAAACAAAGGAAGAGGAAATTTTAAATAAGAGAGGGCCTAAATTTGCAAAAATAGGAGAAACTTGCATTTGCTCCTTGCAAATGTAGAGCAATTTTCCATAGGCTTCAGTGATAATCTTGATAAAGTTGACATGCTCAAATCGAAGCTCTTTATGACTCCTTTGTTCAAGAAACTTAGCAATCTGTTAGAAATTAAAAAATAAAAATTCCAAAATTAGAAAAAAAAAACTTAAATTATCAATGTAAAAGAAGGAAGAAGAAAGAAACCTTAGGAATGCGAAGCGGATTCTTGGCTGCATATTCACACAGTTTCATAATTTTCCTTTCATTCACAGGTCCCTCCTGTGAAATTATCAAGTATTAAAAGAGTTTAGTTGAATTATTCATGAATTCAATTATCTTTCTCATGAGGCTAGCAGATAGGGCCTGATCGTGTTTTGGGCTTTTTATTTTTCTTTAATTCATTTAGATTAATTTTGGTCTTTAATTCATTTAGATTAATTTTAGCCTGTGAAAGAGTTTCAGTTTTTTTTATTTATTTATTCCTTTTTCTTTTTTAGCTTAGCATTTTATTTTTATAGTTTTTATATTTACTTTTAAATTGTAAAACTATAGAAAAAATTATAAAAAACTTTTACATTTGGATGGGGGATAATGCAAGCCCTCTCCAAATTTCCTCAAAAGATAAAGTATATAATATAAGCAATTACTTGGGCATCAAAATTTTCTGTTCTATTAAAGATTAGCAAACTAATGCACTAAAAAGTGATAAAGCTAGCAACAAGCAATTTCCCAAGCCCATCATGCACATTACAAGTCAAAATGACAAAATGAACTTGCCATATATAGCAATTATAAATAGTCATTCTGCCAAACTAAAACTTAACTAAAAAGTAAAACGAAGAAGCAACTACAATGCCACTAAAAATCTTACTAAATCAGGCATCAAAAACAAGTAAAAAGGAAAAAGAGCGATATTTACTTGTGTTCTAGGAAAGAGCTCCTAGCAATTATAAATAGTCATTCTACCAAACTAGCACTTAACTAAAAAGAAACACAAAGAAACAACTACAATGCCACTAAAAATCTTACTAAATTGGGCATCAAAATAAAAAAATAAAAAATTAAGTAAAAAGGAAAAAGAGAGATATTTACTTGTGTTTTAGGGAAGATCTCCGCCAGAAGCTTCTTGTACCTTTTCACCGGTCGCCGTGAGCTCGGACGAAGTGCAGGGCAGCAAACACAAAAATTACCACAAGATGGGAATATTTTTCGAGATATAACCCCCATTTCTTCCAAAACTCGAAAACCCAAATCGTTATAGCTCTTCAAATGAAATTTCAGCAAGATCCCCTCCTAATATGTTGATAGAACGAAATGAGTGCCTTGGACATATAAAAAAAACTGGGGGAAATGGAATAAAATCGACAAATTTGAGCTAAACCCACAAAATTCAAGCATTAACACTTATTTTTTTCCTTGTGATTTCCAAAAAGGCGTCCTCTAAGGCAACAAAAAAATCAAAGGAAAAAGCAGAAAAAATAGCTAAGAAAGAATGTATGAGAAACTTAAAAGCTTACAATGTGGTAAAATGGAGATCTACCACAAACAACAGATCAAATGCAAAGAAGAGCGCAGATGAGAAATGCAGACTTTCTCCTTGCTTTAATTCGAATTTCTGAAAGGGTTTTGGAAATGGAGTATGTTGGGTTTTGGGGAGGAAAAAAGAGATGATTGATGAGAACTATACAAGTAGACTGTACACTGGAACTGTAAGCCAGCACGTGCTCCAGTACGAAGCAAAGGGCCCAATCATCTCTTGTTGTAACCCAACTGGAGATATCATTAACCTTATTTTTTATATACCATTCTGATCAAAATTAATTTAGCAAATGTCACTCATTTCAAAATAATTAGACGAAACAGATGTTGTTCCACTAGTAATGACGGAACATGTGAATTTTCAGTTTTTTAAAAAATTCCTCATTTGGCTGGATAAATAAGATTAATTAGTGTAAAAAAATACTATTTCGCCACAAGTAGTGGTGGAACATGAAAAAAATTAATTTTTTTTTTTGTTTTCTTCTGAGAAAAAATTAGTTTTTTCTTGTTCCGCCAGTACACATTTTTTTCATTAATTAATCCCATTTTGAAAAATTATAAAATCTACATATTGCGCCACTACTAGTGGCGGAATGCTGATTTATTTTTAAATAAAATGGTACAAAAATAAAAAGTCGCAGTACGAAGCAAAGGGTCCAATCATCTCTTGTTGTAACCTAACTGGAGATATTATTGGGGGTGATGATTGACTTGGCTTTTTTTCTTTGAGACTTCGGCCGTTAGATCATGTATGATGTGATTAGGCTCTTCTATTTGGACTGGATAGATATTTTTAACTATTTGGATTTATTTCTGATTATTTTCACAGGCCGGGGTAGCTTAATTATTCTAAATTATTTGTTTCGTGTAAATTTTACCGTAGGTCACTCAATTTTAAAAAATGATCAAATATATTACTCAACTTTCAATTGTTTCCTGTAGAAATTACTCAGCTTTCAAAAGTGGGATAAATGCACGATTAGTTATTGTACTTTAATTCAATATCAGTTTAGTCCATGTACTTTTAATTTGACAATTTTAGTTTATGTACTCTTCAAATAGTGCTTTATTAGTCTCTGACCAAACGGAATAATTTAACCCCGTTAAATATTTCTCAAAATGACCATTTTATCCTTAATATTTTACTTTTAAAACCGACTTTGTGAATATACTCTTCTTTCTTTATATTTATTTTTCTTTTTTTTATATTTAATTTTTAGGTTGAAAGAAGAATTGGGGAATGTTCGTCTTGAGATTATTAAAGATGAAAGAATGACATTACAAAAAAGGGTTGAAGATTCAGGAATTTTGGTATTGAGGTTAATTTTGGCGATTTTAAGCAGCAAGGCAACAACATTCAAATAGGTAAGGAAATAGTTATCTCATAGTTTGTCTTATAACTATTTTCTACTTTGTGATTTAAATCATTTCTATCTTTTAATTTTTGCAGGACGAATTAGAAAATTATAGAAGAATTGAGACGTATAACATGATTTTTACTTCGAAAATACAATTATCATTAAGTCGACTCTTCCGCGTGAAGATCCAAATGACACATATTATGAAGTGATTCATTACTATGACAATGTGAAGAATCTGCATGATCAAATGAATGAAGAAGCAAACTTAATATAAGTTAGGTTCTGTTTCGTTTTTTGAATATTTGTTTTAAATATATTTTTGTTGTGTTTGTATGTTCTTTTCTAAATTTTTTGTAGTGATATTTGTAAGATTTGTTGGATGATTTATTTCCTGAAAAATGCGATTTTCTTACAAGACTGAAGCAATTTTCTTGTTGAGCTCATAAATATAATTTTTTTAATTTATTTTTTGGTAAAAATAAGTTCAGAATTAATATGAGTTCATCCTTTTGTATTACTAGTATTTATCTTTTTAACGTACAGAATTAATCATTATAAAATCAATAACCAAATTTTGCGAGCACACGTGATCGTTTGTCTGTGCACGTGAGGCGGTTCAAAAACGCGTTTTTTTTCCGATCAAAATGTGTGTTTTTTTTTGTCAAAACGCGTCATAAAGTGTGTCTGACACATGTCTCATATATAGGACCACATGTCGTGTTCGCACTGGTGATTCTGTTAAGCCGATTCTCAAGTAATTCGCCACAGCAGTCCTGACTTGTAAAGAAGCAAAAGAATATTTCGCAAACTACCCGACAATTCCTTGATATTGCAAATAAACACATTTCCAATATTTACAACTCAGAGCTTTGGTCATTCAAACAAATCGATAAAGCAAAGAATGACTTCAACAATTCTTTCCAACCACCTCATACATATAAATTAGCATCATAATGCCATAACAGCCGCACTAAAAACAACTAATCATAACCACATAAATAACAAAAAGAACAAAATATATCACCAAAGAAACCATAATTTCTGAACCTAACCAACCCATTAAAAAGTAAAAAAACTTCTCCACTTTCCTTCCAAATGTGTTTTAGACAAAAGATTAATCTCCTCGAAGCTTGGATCAAATCAATCTATATCCTATCTCAATCCGTTACAAAATCCCTCAACTAAATCATGTAAGTTCTTGCTCTTTAGCGCTTGCCAGCTTTGCACTTTCTCTATCTCGCTTAAACACATAATACAAGGGAGTATAGAATAAAACACACATCCCAAAAGGAATTACTGTCATTGTAAGAAGCCCTCTTGATAAAGCGAGTGCTCCTTGCGCTGATCCGTTTGCCAAATTAACAGATTTTGAATCATACCTGTTGAACACAAAATTAAAGTGGGGATTAGTCACACCCCAATCATTTTGCACGGCAGGCCGAGTAATTTCAATCATGGTCTAGCAATAATAGTCGCATTAAAATTCAAAGGTACTATCAGTGATATTCTTTGCAATAACATAAAGTAAATAGGAGAAGTAGCAATCTATGTAACTATAAAGTAAATATGATTGCAATGTGGTCCCTGTACTTTGAAGAATATTGCATGATTAGTCAAGGACTAAGCCTGCACATTTTCATAAAATGCAGGGACCAAGCATATCAAATTAATAGCACAGGGACCTAATTGCAATCCAACTAAAGTACAGGGACTAAAGGGGCTAAAATGCGATCCAACTAAAGTAGAGGGACTAACGGTGCATTTATCCCAAGTACTTACACCACAACAATACACAAATCAAATTACAACAACAACTGTAAATTAAATAGAGGTCGATATAGTTAGGATTTAGGATTTTTTTTTTACTTTTACTTGTAAATAAATAGGGATTAGATTGTAAATTTCATAATTAATAAAATTCATTCGGCCAATACTCAAATCAAATTACAACAACAACAACAACAACTGTAAATTAAATAGAGGGTTGATATAGTTAAGATTTAGAAGTTGTTCTACTTTTACTTGTAAATAAATAGGGATTAGATTGTAAACTTCATAATTAAAATTCATTCGGAAGAAGGATATTGCAAGCCCTCTACAAATTTTCTCAAAAGAAAAAAAACGATACCCGTAAATTCTCTCAGTGACCAACCCAACAGCCGGCGCTGCAAACGACGAGAACGACCCCTCGAACGCGCGATCAAACGCGTAAACCATCGTGCGGTGCCTCAACGGCACGACCTCGGCAAACATGGGATTGTTCGCGCAGGACGCGCACCAACTGATCGTGAGGCCCATCAAGAGAAGAGTTACAGCGTATAAGACGAAGTAGTCGTTGGATTGGGGGATGACGGTGAGGAGGAGGATGGAGAAGGGGATGCCCATGAAGGCGCTGAACTGGGCGCACATCACGCGCGCGGAGTCGGGGTAGAGTTTGGAGAGCCGGTCGGCTATGAGGCCCCCGAGGAGGGAGCCGGTGGCGCAGCCGATGGAGAAGAGGCTGTTCAGGGCCGCCGAGCTCTTGTTGTCGAAACCTGAGAAGATTGTTAGAAGGAATTTTAGTCTAATTCTGAGTGTTAGGGAGAGGTGGTCTGGATTTGATATGAGCGTTTTGACTTGGTGGTTGGATCTGAACGGTTTTATTGGCAAGGTTGGTATGATTGAAGGATTGGAAGAAAGGGATAAATGCACTGTTGTACTTGTACATAAATTGGATTGCAATTTGGTCCGTGTGCGATGATTCGACACATTGGGTGTATTTACTTTATAGAGCTGTGCACGATTCTGTAGATTAGCATGCGTGTTTTCGTAAAGTAGAGGGAGCAAACGTGTTAAATCAAAGTAGGGGGACTAAATTGCAAGTCAATTGAAGTACATGATTTATCCCTAAAATGTATTATAGTCTGATTCTGAGTATTGAATAGAGGTTTGGAATAATTGTCACTCTGGCTGTGACAATGTTTTAAGGTTTAGGGTTTTGAAAGTGAATTAAAGTTGTAGTTGGATACCGATAAGTTCAAACCACATTGTAAAGAAAACAATGGCGGTCCAAGGAAGCGAGCCGACGATTCCTTGCAAGACAATGATCTGAAAAGTTTGTACTTTCATCACGGATCTCATTGCTATGACTGAATCTCGCCAAAGAGAGCGTGGAGGCAAGCCGTCTTTAGCTATCAAATTCGCCCTGAAAAGTTACAACAAGAAAATAAATGAATAAATATTATAATTCTTGATTTACATGAGAAAAATAAATAGTTGGAATAAGAACTCTGGATTCACTATTTCAGTCAGTAATCTCCGTTTATCATTAATCCATTTTGTCTTTAATTAATTTCATTTTTTCCAAAAAAATTCGCTTTTACCACACGACAGAAAAACAAATAAAAAAAAAAAACCATTTCCATTAGGTCCAAATAACTTTTCTATATTATACTTATATACACATACACACATATATACAGCGAAATTTACAAAAAAGGCAACACTCTGCATGACCTGCAAAAACACCCCCACATCAACGAAAATTACAAAAACAAAAAAACCCTTCATTTTTTACTAAAACAGAATACAAATCACCCATTTCCCAATTTTCAACATCCCAGGATCTTTTTTGTACACATCCCGTTATATTATTTACAAAAATAACATTACTAACTTTTAAAACTTTTTCAACATTTTCTACAATTATCACCAACTCATACCTCTCGTTTCCATTTTCCAACCCAACATATTATTTACAAAAATGAGGATGGCTAAAATGCTTTGGAAAGTACAAGGGCTTTTATACTTTGGATTTCTCATCCATTAGATACGCATCGGGATTTGTGCAATGCAATAAATAAAACATTTCTCTCTCTTTAACACGAACCCGATGCATATCCAATGGATGCCCCCTACAACCCCAACGATGTTGTAGGGGCCCGAACCCCCTTCCCTTTTAATTATATATTTTGAAATGACCATTTTACCCCCAATTTTATTATAACTCTATTTTTTATTTTATTTTCGAAGGATTATGTTTACATTACCAATATTACAAATTATATTGAAAAATATATCCTTCATTTATAAATATGTACAAAAAAATGAAAAAAAATAATAATTCGAATTTGTACAATTATCACCAACATACCTCTCAATCCCATTACTTTCCAACCCAACATACCCACCAGCACCTCCTCCTCCACTCCGTCTCGGATCATCCACAAACAAATAAACCAACGCTCCAATCCCCAAACTGACGCCCGCCATCATCAAAAAAACAAACCGCCAGCCGGGCATGCCGAAGTAGGTCTGGCCGGCCACGACCGTGGCGAGCATGCCGCCGCCGATGCCGCCCACGGCGCCCACGATGTTCAACAAACCGAAGCCCGCCCCGCGCGACCCGGCCGCGTAGCTGTCCGCGATGAAGGATTGGAGCGGGGGGATGACTATGGCGAGACCGATCCCGTTTATCGCTCGCCAGAATAAAACCTGGTTGATGAGGATGGGTCATGAGGTTGTTTTCTTTGGTGAGTTACTGGGATGAGTTAGTTTAGTTGGATTGCAATTTTAGTCCGTGTACTATTAGTTTGACATGGTTGGTTCATGTACTTTATGAAAAAAATGCATGATTAGTCCGTGAGGGGCTAATCATGTAGAATTCTTTGAAGTACAGGGAGCAAACATGCCAAATCAATAGTACAGGGACTAAATTGCAACCCTATTAAAGTAGGGAGACTAACGGTAAAATGTCAAAATATCATGGGTACACCTACGAGATGGAAAATATCATGGATAACCCTGAAAAAATATAGATTTGTTTCAAAAGATCCCCAAACTACTCTCAGTTCATTGCCTTTAATTTATACATGAATTAATGAGGACAATGGCAGTTTAGGCAGTTTTTCTAAAAAATTAGCAGCAGAAAGGTACTCAATTCATTATATTTCATGTTTTGGAGGGTAAAGCTGATATTTCGACACTTTCTAAAGACATGCATGAAATTTCAACTTATTTTTATTAAGTTTCTATTTTTGTTCTTTGGTACTGGTTAATTGACTTAACCAACATTATCGCTAAAATTATTTCAATTTTTTTTTGAAGGAGTATCAATTTATTTAATTTATTATCTTAATGAGACCTGATGGAATTGCTTGCTGAGGCCCACTGCAGCAGTGGCCACAGCCCACCACACAGTTCCCATCGCAAGCACAGTCGGCCTGTCATATTGAAGAGCAAGTATACCTACAAATAATTAGGGTTCAACAAATTATCAGATCAAACGGGTCAGTGTGAAGCCCAAACGGGTCAGTTTACTCCAAGGTTCAGAACTACAAAATGGAATGTGTATAAGTTTTCTTTTGTGGTCTTATTTGGACAAAATTGGATGTTTAAGCACCAATTGAGCCTTAATTACTCCCAAAATGGCCTCACAACTTCACAATTAAGCAACGAATTAACAAAGTAAATTGTAATAGGTTAAATGGGTAAAACAAACTGGCCATGAACCCGACCCGTTTGACCCGTTTGAGAGCCGTACCAGCAATAGGAGAAGAGACGGCTTGCACGAAATTCATTACGAAAGTTAAATAACCCAGTTCGGTGGGGCCCGCATTAAATGCTTCGCTGACTTCTTTGTAAACGGCTGGCAGAAGCCTCTCGTCCGCTCGCTCCATTATTGAGGCCAAGTTGATCAGAATCAGAGAGAGCGAGAATCCAAATACCTTCATTGTTCTGTAATGATTGTTTCAAAAAAATCAGAAAGAATTATGTAATATGTATACATTGAAGAAGAAAAAAGGAGAAATAGTTAGAAAGAAATTGTTGTATCATGCATCTGATTAGGGGATTGTGTTTTACTATTAATTAATTATTCCCTAATTTTCCTCAATTGACTAGAGATATACACACTGAGACTTCTCTATTACAAACCCAATAGGAAGGAAACACTTTCAAAAAGATTCAAACTTGAAATTTCTCCTCTTTTCTTTTTATGGAGGATAAGTACAGATCCATGAAACTAAAAAAATATCTCTAACCATGTGCAAACATTGATTAAGGCTTTGGAGAACAGTGTACCGTTCCTCAACACATGGAATAGCCTAGGAACCACTCTTCAATATTAATTATGTAACTTAAGCACTGTTTCATTTATTAATCATAAGAATGATTTTGGTGGGCACAAATAGAAGGAAATTACTGAAGAACTAATCTTTAAATTCAGCCATTAATAAGCCTAAATTACAAATTAGCAACATAAGAAGAGCACAAATGAAATAAACATAACTCAGATCAGTGTAAGTAGAAAAAAAGAAGAAAAAATAGGAAGAGAGCTCACCTCATCTTGCCAGGATGGGTAAAAAGAGAAGCTGAAGAATGGCGGGCCCTCTGCCTCATAAATAAAGACTATAGCAGATATTTAGGACAAGCAAGTCGATGAGAATGTTTCGCTCTCTATCACTTTCTGCTTTGACTTTTCATGGATGATATGTAATGTAATGTAGAGATGACATTGATTTGAATTATACTTTGAATTTCATTTAGGAATTAGGACTTGATGGAGCTGACGGGGGATGGAAGAAGATAGTTTTTATTTAGGTGAAAATGGTCTACTATGAACCCTCAATATAACAACACACACGTCTTTTAGTTTATGATGTGGAACGTGAGAATTAGATAATCTGTGGTGGACCGGAACAGTGATAATTTCATGGATTAAGGGTAAGACTCTAAGCATGCCCACGACTGAGAATGACGGACTGAGATCCTTTATTACAGGTACAAATAAATAAGTATTGCGAAGCAACTAGTAAGTTATTTATTATAGGGGAAATTGAAAATCATACCGGGATAATGTAGCGACGGATTGAAATTATATATTATTTTCTCGTATTTCTATATATGCTATATAATGTTTTCATTTTTTTAATATATTATATTTACTGAATGAATTTTTATATGCTGTTTGTTTTCAATTTATATGTTTGTATATACTGTTTTCATTTTTTTTAAATATATATTGTTTTATCGAATGAATTTTTATATATTGTTTGTTTTCAGTTCATATGTTTATATATACTGTTTTCAGTTTTTATATATTATCACTACAAGGTTGCTACAGTACCATCGCGCATATCAGCTCCCTTATTATAGTAATGACTTATGATGTCAAATTATTTGACTCGCGACACATATTACAGTTTATTCAAAGGCTACAAAGGTAAGAGATGTTATCAATGGCTAAACACAAATTCACAATGGACGGTCATGTGATCTGATTTTCCAAGGAATCTAGAATCTAGATCTATACAAGGTTTAGCTTAGCCTGTGGTGAATGAATTTAATGAGAAATCAAGAATTTCATGAGAGAGTATTCAATATGTATGTTAGAGACTTAGACTAGAGAGAGAAAAATATACGAGCACTGAACTACAATCCAGCTAAAATACAAGGAATAACAATGCATTTATTCCTGTAATCGGAAAAACAACGCAATTATTTTTTCTCTAAAATAGAAATTTGTGAAACTGTTATGATTGTCACCGTTTGTTAGTTTAAATGATAAAACATTTTTTGAATAGGAGATATCATAAATTTGAGTCACGGCAAATGCATTTAATGCAGTTGATATTTAACAAGTAACGAGGTAGGTTTAAGTCTCAAAAAAAAATGTCATGATAATGATATTACCATGAATTAAAATTTAAATGCACCACACAATTTTCATCTACTACTGGTATATTTATACCTTTCGACAATTTGTAGTTTTTGTTTTTCCTTTTTAGGAAAAAAATTGAGCAAGCAATTAACTCATGGTGTTAGAAGATTTTTTCCTCGAGATTATTTTATATTGTAGTCGTACACACACTATTGTTTCATGGTACACAATAATAGAAGTAGTATGATATATAAGAAACAATTTATCAAACAAATAATCAACAATGTCAATTCAAATTAACGAGAAAATTTAGTTGCCAAGTGAGTTGCACAAATTGATTGTTTGAGAAAAAGTGACAAAACGAGAAAAATGAGCATCATTTCAAGAAGTGAGTTTGAGAATAAGTGATAACACATATTTTCTTAGCATCAATTCAAGAAGCACAAATCATTACTTTTTCGATATTAAAACAGAAATCAATATCATATTTTGAATAATTAACTATATAAACTAATTAATATATAAAAAGAAAAACTAGTTTATAGAAATATTATATATATATATATATAAAGAATATTATTATTATTATTATTATTATTATTCCTGAATTTAGGTTAAGATTTGCATGGATCAAAACCCAGCTATTAACAGGCCAGAGCCCAATCAACAAGTAACCAATAACACGGTCCATATACACCAACCCAATTATAACACGAAATTCAAGACAGCTACGCTTTCTTGTTGTCTCGGTCCACGGTGAACCAGTATCACCTGATAATTTCTGGCGGAGAATTATCCTGAGCCCAAGTCAGCGCCGGTGTCCAACTCAGCACCACGTCGACTAGACACCTTTAATAAATCTGGAGCCACGGTGTAAGTATTGGAGATGCATCGCATTACTTTTTAAAGAAACCATTCAATCCTGGCACCAAATGCCTACAATTTTTTTCTACACAATTGTCATTGTTTATATTATAAGGATACTTCAAAAAATTTAGTCATATCGTATCAGATATCACATCGAATATCAATGCCTGAGTTTTTCTGAAATTGTCATATTGCCGTATTTAAATCGTATTAAATATGATATCCGTATCCGCTGGGATGAAACTTAATAGGAACCGAAAAGAGAGGTCATGCCCCTCTCCCCCTCTCTTATAATTTTTGACAAACTAGTATATATTAGTAGAATTCTGATGTAAGAAAATTTTAGAATATATACATTTATATCTATTGACCTCTCCAATATTTTTAGAAAATCAATTTTAACCTCCGTCGTTGCGTTTTCCTGCAACATAGGTTATAGGTTATTGTATGTTTAGTGTCAGTTTTATCTTTTTAAGTTTTTGTAAGGGATACACCAGGTGTATCCAACACATTGAAAAGCACCCAGTCTCTATGCGCACAACACTTTCCTTAAATCCAGTCCGTCTATTTCCCATCCATCGATAATCGCCGCGTATTTCTCTCTTCTCTTCTCTTCCCTTCTAAACCAAACCAACTCAAACCCTAGCTTAGCTTTGCTTTCCCTTTACTCCCACTCCTCACTACTCAATTGACCCTGGATTCGTCTTCAATGGCTTCGGAGGGGCAGAACAAGCTGCCGGAGACGGCTGCTTCTCCGGCGGCGGTCCCGACGGTGGCCGCGGCGTACGGGAACTCCGACTGGGCGGCGGTGCAGGCGTACTACAGCAGCGCCATGACCGCTTCGTCGCCTCATCCCTACGTTTGGACTGGCCAGGTACGTAATTGAAGGGCTTGGATAATTGAGGTGTTTTTTTGGTAGTGGTTCTTGCTGGATTGTAACTGAATTGTGACTGGTATGATGTGAAGAAAACTTGAAGAAAAAAGGGAAGTAAGAGGTATGTTGTAATTCAAATAGTAAACCTTAAATCCTGGCCGGTATAGTTGGTACAGTAACCTGACTGACTAGTGACCTGTTTGATGTTTGATATGTATGCAAATTAATCAAAATTGATATGTATGTCAATTAACCTCCGAAAATGGCACCAACAAATAAGACACGCTCATTGAATTAGAGACCAGTACTTGATTAAAGTAAGGCATGACTCTTCACCAGCTTTCTCTCTAATCTTTTTACATGACTGAAGGATAAACTCACATCAAAATGCAAAAAAAAAAGATTATAATTATGGGTTATTTTCTCTATTTAATTTTTTCAGCCTATGATGTCTCCATATGGAACTCCCGTTCCGTTCTCACCTTATCACCCTAGTTATTATGCTCACCTTCCAATGGGTGTGGTAAGAAACATTTTTATCTTTAATAATTTCATTTGTAACCCTAACTTATGTTGAAATATCATATATACCCCTTAAGAGTGGAGAGATATCATTATCATGTGTATCTTCATACAGAATGAGAAATATTATTTAACCCTTTTCCCTCCTATTCATCTATAAATAGAAAGTGATAAAATAAAGAACAGTTTGGGGGTTTGAAGCAAATAGTGGAAAGTTATACATGATATTATTATTATTTGTGAGGGTATCCATGAAATTTCCCATGTCGTTGGGGTATTTATGAAATACTGATATTTTATTCTTTCACCAATTGATAATTTGTTTTGCAGAGCATGGGTTATACACAAGGAGAGAGTGAAGATAAAGAGAAAGAGAAAGAGAAAGAAAAAGAAGGGAAGAAAAGAAGCAAGGGCAATTCTGGAAATACGCCTGAAAAGTCTAAAGGCAGCTCTGGCTCTGGCAACAATTCTTCTAGAAGGTCTGTTTCTCTTTTTTTGCATTGAATGTATTGAAACATAATATTATTTTGAGTTTTGAACACTCTATATTTGAGCGATTTTGCTTATTTCTGTTTCATCTGTTTTGAACAGCACTGACAGTGGAAGTGAGGATTCATCGGAAACAAGAGATGATGAAGCCATCTTAAAAGTACTAATTAATAAATATTTAATATCTCAATTCTTTTCACTTTTGAAATAAACAAGACCTATATGACTCACTCTGTGTATATTTGTATTTTTCAGCAAACTTCAGCAACTAAAAAGCGAAAACATGGAAACTCTGGTACATATCATATTCTCTTTTCATTCCTCATAACTAAAACTAAACTCTCTCTCACCTCTCTCTCTCTCTCTCTCTCTCTAGGTGGGGAATCATCATCACACACAATGGCTCTACACACCAGCTCGACTCCAGAGTCGAGTTACAAAGTGAAACCGAGATCCGCCTCAAAGCTGCCGGTTTCCGCGCCGGGCCGGACAGCTGTCGCGACGCCAGTGGCCAATCTGAACATAGGCATGGATCTTTGGAACACGAGTCACACCAACGCTCTCGCCCTGAATTCCAGACCTAGTGATAATAATATGCCTTCTCGCCCAGTTGTATGTGTTGCTCGTTTTTATATTTAGGCCAAATTTCATATGTACCATGCAAAACATCATAATTTCACGTATACCCCTGCAAAAAGTGAATATCATGAGTACCCTTACAAAATCACTCGAACATCATGAATACCCCTTTGGTATATTTAGTGTTGTGATGGACGGTATTTTTGCGATTTAAGGATATTAGTGATATTTTAAGGATTTTGTAGGGGTATTTATGATTTATGTGTGGTTTTGTAGGGGTATCCATGATATTTGAGTCATTTTGTAGGGGTATTGGTGATATTTCACTTTTTGTAGGGATATGCGTGAAATTATGAGGTTTTTCAGGGGTACATATGAAATTTGGCCTTGGATTTATTTTTAATTTGATATGTTTTGATACGTATAATGATTTTGTTTTAATTTTGTGTTGTGATATTGTAGGATGAAAGAGATTTGAAGAGGGAGAGGAGAAAGCAATCTAACAGGGAATCTGCAAGGAGGTCAAGGCTTAGGAAACAGGTTTTACTTTTTGTACTAACTAATGGATTTTTGCATTTTGTGTAATGTTTTATTTATTTAAGTCTGGTGAGATAAATGATTTGTTGGATCTTTTTTTGTTTTATTAGCAAGAATGTGAGGATTTGGGGAAAAAAGTGGCTGAGCTCAACGATGAGAATAATACACTGAAAACAGATCTTGACCAACTAAAGAAAGCTTGTGAAGAAATGGAAGCAAAAAATAAACAACTAATGGTCAGTAACTCTTCATTCTTTAATTCATTCCAAAAAGTTAATGTTTTTCTTTGGAAAATATTTTATATTATTTCCTTTTTTGTTAGGATGACATGGTTCAGACACATGGGCCGGGAGTTCTAACTACGCTCGGCATGAATACATGCGCATTAAATTTAGTTAAATCTAATGAAAACACAAAACCTGATGCTGATTCAAATGGAATAATTGCGTCTGGAAGTGGAAGTGGAAATACTGAATCTGCTTCTAGGTGAAATAAGATTTTAATTCTCTAACATTTGAAGTATTTATCACGCCCTTTATTTTAATAAGGGCCTGTGAATCTTCAGTTATACATAGATTATGGCCTAGAGTTTTTTTAAAGAGATTTGTTTCCACAGATTGATGTAATGTCTAATTTGATATTTAGAGAGTGAAGAACAAAGCTGTATCATTATGTTTGCTAACATTGATGTGTTTTAAACATCATAATAATTTAATCATTTTGTGATGTGAAAATATGGCTTTTATGATAATATATTGTTTTTGTGTGTGCTGTTAGATTGGAGAGCATTTATGTATATTGTACTGTAGTACATTGATTCAGATATGGTAAAATTTAATAACACGTATACTCCATTCTCCTTTGGTCTTCCTAACACACCATCAAACTAATTAAAATCTCACACATTCATAACCAACATTCTGTTTTTACACAAAAGCCCACACCACTAAATGTACATATAATATAATTATAAATGGATAAACACATAACACGACTAGAGTTAGATATTTAGCAACAAAACAGATCAACCTACTGCGTAATTTCTGCTTGGATTTGAGTCGTTCAATATAGCTTTTGTGTCTCATTTATCGTCACTTGTGCATTTTTTGTAGAATTTGAGGGCTTAGAAGCTCCTGAGTTATGAATACATCCTCATAATTTACATCCGCGCTTTCCAGGACAAGCTGGATGTGGCTGCCAATTAATTTTTTTTTCATAAATTAAAGTTATATATATTCATCAAATTATATTTTCTATAGGAGGAGAGAACTGAGAAACTGAGAAAAATAAATATGCTCACATATGGTCAAATAAATAAAGAAAGAAATTTATATAGTTTTTTTTTATTTTTTTATGAACGGCATGTATTTTTTTTTTTTGAAAAATCAACATGTTCTTCTTCTTTTGTTATATTTTGCATCGAAAGAAAAAAAAAAGTGTAAGATGAACACAACTCATTTTGGATCTCTTAGCAAGAAAATATAATACAATCATAACTTAAAAGATTTCATAAATCAATAGAAGTTCAATTGTCAAAATAGTGAAAGATAAAATTACCTTTTTAGGCTTTGGTTGTGGTCTTGGAGGAGAACTCATGATAAAACTATAAGCTTCTAACTTTTCCCTTTTTAATTTTGGAATAAATATGATTTTAATTAGAATTGTGATGCTTTTCACTAATGGTACTGCCTATTTATAGTTAATAATCTTGTTTGTTATGTGAATTTTACTGTAAAATGAGTGTTTTCGGAAAATACAATGATAATCACAAAACAACCAGTAATGAATAATTCAAACATACAACATTAATTTAGTTTGATTGGAAATTTATGTTCAAATTCATGTGATTTTGCAAGATTTTTCTGAAATTTACAATCTTATGAATAAAAGACAAAATTTTGGAAATTTGTGTTAAAATTCATGAGAATTTAGATTTTTCCTGAAGTTTACAGTCTTATGAATATAAGAGGAAATTTCAACATTATGCTCAAAGTTTTAACTGTTTAAAAGTTTGTTTTATATTTTGTGTTATTTTGCAAGATTTTTCTTAAAAATCAAATTCTCAAAATTACAGTAGGAAATTTCAACTGATTCGAAATTTTCTAATTTAATTTGGTTAGGAATTGTGTTAAAATTCGTATGATTTTGCAATACAAATTTCGAAAATTTTGTCTTTTATTCATTAGATTGTAAATTTCAGAAAAATCTTGCAAAATCACATGAATTTGAACATAAATTTCCAATCAAACTAAATTAATGTTGTATGTTTGAATAATTCATAACTGGTTGTTCTATGATTATCATTGTATTTTCCGAAAACACTCATTTTCCAGTAAAACTCACGTAACAAACAAGATTATTAACTATAAATAGGCAGTACCATTAGTGAAAAGCATCTACAAATCTAATTAAAATCATTTTTATTCCAAAAATAAAAAGGGAAAAGTTTGAAGCTTATAGTTTTATCATGAGTTCTCCTCCAAGACCACCACCAAAGCCTACAAAGGTAATTTTATTTTTAACTATTTTGACAATTGAACTTCTATTGATTTATGAAATCTTTTAAGTTAAAATTGTTTTATATTTTCTTGCTCAGAGATCCAAAATGAGTTGTGTTCATCTTACACATTTTTATTTCTTTCGATGCAAAATATAACAAAAGAAGAAGAACATACTGATTTTTCAAAAAGAAAAAAAAAATGCATGTCGTTCGTTAAAAAAAAAAAAAAAAAAACTATCTACCAATTATCATGAAGTAT
Organism: Juncus effusus; assembly: GCA_027726005.1. Lineage (NCBI taxonomy): Eukaryota > Viridiplantae > Streptophyta > Magnoliopsida > Poales > Juncaceae > Juncus > Juncus effusus. The sequence goes on from CM050909.1 coordinate 5,869,879, forward strand.
ACAATTCCGATGAGAACATTCACAAATGTATTAGAATTGAATAAAAGAAAAGCTTAAATTAAATTTCTTTCTTTATTTATTTGACCATATATGAGCATATTTATTTTTCTCGGTTTCTATGTCCTCTCCTCCTATAGAAAATATAATTTGATGAATATATATAACTATAATTTATGAAAAAAAAATTAATTGACAGCAACATCCAGCTTGCCCTGGAAAGCGCAAATGCGACATACGAGGATGTATTCATAACTCAGGAGCTTCTAAGACCTCAATTTCTACAAAAAATGCACAAGTGATGATAAATGAGACACAAAAGCTATATTGAACGACCAAATCCAAGCAGAAATTACGCAGTAGGTCGATCTGTTTTGTTGCTAAATATGTAACTCTAGTCATGTTATGTGTTTATCCATTTATAATTACATTATATGTACATTTAGTGGTGTTAGCTTTTGTGTAAAAATAGAATGTTGGTTATGAATGTGTGAGATTTTAATTGGTTTGATGGTGTGTTAGGAAGACCAAAGGAGAATGAGAGGTTTGTGTAATATTCATTTATATAATGTCTAAAAATAATAGTGTAGTCCTTTTGTACATACTAGGTCTCAGCACGTGCGACGCACGTGTTTGTCATATGAGACTAAATTTTATTAGATGCCGTAAAAATAAAAACATATAATCATCAAAAAATCTACCAACAAAAAGAACAAAAGTAATTATTGATATCATTGACCATCGATCAGATAAAATTGACATGTTAATTCAAAAGTTCAAGATCAAAACATTTTTTAATCATTAACTTGACTCTCTATTCAAATATACTTAATTACACTCTAGTTATATCTTATTTAGCTCTATTTAATTAACACCCTAATTACATCTTATTTTTGAGTTTTTGGAAGGGCAAATATGAAATTCCCCATTGTTTTTACCAATGTATGCAGTCTCGAGATGCTGATCAACACATTAAACAGATAAGAATTGGTTTCAACCTCAATATGTTTGCTCTGGTGTAATTATATCATTTTTAAGATTAATATACATTTTTAAGCGTCTATATATAATATTAATGTATCAACACTTAAATATGTATATTAATCTTAAAAATCATATAATTACACCAAAACAAATATGATATATCATATACTGTTATTATGTTTTTTTAATTGTATACAGGGCTCGTATATCCTCGCATGTCCCTCATATATCTCCAGAAAACCCTCGGCCTAAATTTGGTTCCAATTTGGGATCTCTTTTTTTGTTCGAGTTATGCCTTGTAGGGTTAGTATTTTTGTTTGTCGTTCGAAATTCGTTCGCGTTCAATTTGAGTTCGTTCGCTAAATATTATTTTTATTTGTGCAGATTGTTGTCGTTCTCAAGACTACTGGCATTAGGACAGACCTTAATGGTCAGGATTTAAGCATAGGATTTATGTTTTATTGAGTAGTATTTGTGATTTATTTTGTTCTATTTTATTTTCGTATTGACGAGTATTTGATATTCATTTTAATTCGAGTTTGCTTTTAACCGTAATTGAGATTTACTTTAGATTTCTTTTATTTTGTTCTTGTACTTAATCAACAATGTCTACAAGGATTTATATTATATGCTTGGTTTTGATTTGATGCACTGTCTTTAGAGTCAGATTGAAATTACAATTAACAAAAAAAGTGAAAATAAAGAAAAATTGGGAAGTCTTTGAGCTAGGCCTAGAGGCTATTAAGTTCAATATTTTATTACATGAGATTGTTCATGAGAATTTAGATTTTTCCTGAAGTTTACAATCTTATGAATATAAGAGGAAATTTCAACATTATGCTCAAAGTTTTAACTGTTTAAAAGTTTGTTTTATAGTTTGTTTTATTCTGCAAGATTTTTCTAAAAAATCAAATTCTCAAAATTACAGTAGGAAATTTCAACTGATCCAGAATTTTCTAATTTAATTTGGTTGGGAATTGTGTTAAAATTCATATGATTTTGCAATATTTATTTTCTGAAATATACAATCTAATGTAATAAAATATTGAACTTAATGGCCTCTAGGCCTTGCTCAAAGAATTCCCAATTTTTCTTTGTTTTCACTTTTTTTGTTAACTGTAATTTCAATCTGACCCAAAAGACACTGCATCAAATCAAAACCAAGCATATAATATAAATCCTTGTAGACATTGTTGGTTAAATACAAGAACAAAATAAAATAAATCGAAAGTAAATCTCAATTACGGAATTAAAATGAATATCAAATACTCGTGAATATGAAAATAAAATAGAATAAAATAAATCACAAATACTATTCAGTAAAACATAAATCCTATGCTTAAATCCTGACCATTAAGGTCAGTCCAAATGCCAATAGTCTTGAGAACGACAACAATCTGCACAAATAAAAATAATATTTAGCGAACGAAGTCAAACTGAACGTGAACGAATTTCGAAGGACAAACAAAAATACTAGACCTACAAGGCATAACTCGAACAAAAAAAGAGATCCCAAATTGGAACCCAATTTAGGCCGAGGGTTTTCTGGAGAAATATGAGGAACATGCGAAGATATACGAGCCCTGTATACAATTAAAAAAACATAATAACGGTATATGATATATCATATTTGTTTTGGTGTAATTATATCATTTTTAAGATTAATATACATCTTTAAGTGTCGATACATTAATATTATATATAGACGCTTAAAAATGTATATTAATCCTAAAAATGATATAATTACACCAGAGCAAACATATTGAGGTTGAAAATAATTCTTTAATCCTTGGATCTGTTTAATGTGTTGATCAGCATCTCGAGTCAGCCTACAATGTTAAAAGCAATGGGGAATTTCATATTTGCCCTTCCAAAAACTCAAAATAATATGTAATTAGTGTGTTAATTAAATAGAGCTAAATAAGATATAACTAGAGTGTAATCAAGTATATTTAAGTAGAGAGTCAAGTTAATGGCATTTGGTTAAAAAAATGTTTTGATCTTGAACTTTTGAATTAACATGTTAATTTTATCTGATGGATGGTCAATGATATCAATAATTACTTTTGTTCTTTTTGTTGGTAGATTTATTGACGATTATATGTTTTTATTTTTACGGCATCTAATCAAATTTGGAGTCATATGACAAACACGTGCATCGCACTTGCTGAGACCTATTATGTACAAAAGGACTAAACTATTATTTTTACACATTATATCACAATGAATATTACACAAACCTCTCATTCTCCTTTGATCTTCCTAACACACCATCAAACCAATTAAAATCTCACACATTCATAACCAACATTCTATTTTTACACAAAAGCTAACACCACTAAATGTACATATAATGTAATTATAAATGGATAAACACATAACACAAATAGAGTTACATATTTAGCAACAAAACAGATCGACCTACTGCGTAATTTCTGCTTGGATTTGAGTCGTTCAATATAGTTTTTGTATCTCATTTATCGTCACTTGTGCATTTTTTGTAGAATTTGAGGTCTTAGAAGCTCCTGAGTTATGAATACATCCTCGTATGTTGCATTTGCGCTTTCCAGGGGAAGCTGGATGTGGCTGTCAATTAATTTTTTTTTCATAAATTAAAGTTATATATATTCATCAAATTATATTTTCTATAGGAGGAGAGAACAGAGAAACTGAGGAAAACAAATATGCTAATATATGGTCAAATAAATAAGAAAGAAATTTAATTTAAGCTTTTCTTTTATTCAATTCTAATACATTTGTGAATGTTCTCATCTGAATTGTATACTTCATGATAATTGGTACATAGTTGTTTTTTTTTTTTTTTTTTTTTTTTACGAACGATATGCATTTTTTTTTCTTTTTGAAAAATCAGTATGTTCTTCTTCTTTTGTTATATTTTGCATCGAAGGAAATAAAAATGTGTAAGACGAACACAACTCATTTTGGATCTCTGAGCAAGAAAATATAATACAATTTTAACTTAAAAGATTTCATAAATCAATAGAAGTTCAATTGTCAAAATAGTGAAAGATAAAATTACCTTTGTAGACTTTGGTGGCGGTCTTGAAGGAGAACTCATGATAAAACTATAAGCTTCAAACTTTTCCCTTATTATTTTTGGAATAAAAATGATTTTAATTAGATTTGTAGATGCTTTTCACTAATGGTACTGCCTATATATAGTTAATAATCTTGTTTGTTACGTGAGTTTTACTGGAAAATGAGTGTTTTCGGAAAATACAATGATAATCACAGAACAACCAGTTATGAATTATTCAAACATACCACATTAATTTAGTTTGATTGGAAATTTATGTTCAAATTCATGTGATTTTGCAAGATTTTTCTGAAATTTACAATCTTATGAATAAAAGACAAAATTTTCTGTGTTATTCTGCAAGAGTTTTCTAAAAATTCAAATTCTCAAAATTACAGTAGGAAATTTCAACTGATCCAGAATTTTCTAATTTAATTTGATTGGGAATTGTGTTAAAATTCATATGATTTTGCAATATTTATTTTCTGAAATATACAATCTAATGTAATAAAATATTGAACTTAATGGCCTCTAGGCCTTGCTCAAAGACTTCCCAATTTTTCTTTGTTTTCACTTTTTTTGTTAACTGTAATTTCAATCTGACCCTAAAGACAGTGCATCAAATGAAAACCAAGCATATAATATAAATCAAAACCAAGCATATAATATAAATCCTTCTAGACATTATTGGTTAAATACAAGAACAAAATAAAATAAATCTAAAGTAAATCTCAATTACGGCTAAAAGCAAAACTCGAATTAAAATGAATATCAAATACTCGTGAATATGAAAATAAAATAGAATAAAACAAATCACAAATACTACTCAGTAAAACATAAATCCTATGCTTAAATCCTGACCATTAAGGTCTGTCCAAATGCCAATAGTCTTGAGAACGACAACAATCTGCACAAATAAAAATAATATTTAGCGAACGAAGTCAAACTGAACGTGAACGAATTTCGAAGGACAAATAAAAATACTAAACCTACAAGGCATAACTCGAACAAAAAAAGAGATCCCAAATTGGAACCCAATTTAGGCTGAGGGTTTTCTGGAGACATGCGCGGACATACGAGCAGTGTATACAATTAAAAAAACATAATAATTGTATATGATATATCATATTTGTTTTGGTGTAATTTTATCATTTTTAAGATCAATATACCACTTTAAGTGTCGATACATTAATATTATATATAAACGGATAAAAATGTATATTAATCCAAAATATGATATAATTACACCAGAGAAAACATATTGAGGTTGAAACCAATTCTTTAACCCTTGGATCTGTTTAATGTGTTGATCAGCATCTAGAGTCTGCCTACATTACTAAAAACAATGGGGAATTTCAGATTTGCCCTTCCAAAAACTCAAAATAAGATGCAATTAGGGTCTTAATTAAATAGAGCTAAATTAGATATAACTAGAGTGTAATTAAGTATATTTGAGTAGAGAGTCAAGTTTATGGCATTTGATTAAAAAATATTTTTATCTTGAACTTTTGAATTAACACGTTAATTTTATCTGATGGATGGTCAATGATAACAATAATTACTTTTGTTATTTTTGTTGGTAGATTAATTGACGATAATATGTTTTTATTTTTACGGCATCTAATTAAATTTGGAGTCGTATGACAAATACGTGCATTGCACGTGTAAGACCTAGTATGTACAAAAAGACTAAACTATTATTTTTACACATTATATCACAATGAATATTACACAAACCTCTCATTCTCCTTTGGTCTTCCTAGCATACCATCAAAACAATTAAAATCTCACACATTCATAACCAACATTCTATTTTTACACAAAAGCTAACACCACTAAATGTACATATAATGTAATTATAAATGGGTAAACACATAACACGACTAGAGTTACATATTTAGCAACAAAACAGATCGACCTACTGCGTAATTTCTGCTTGGATTTGAGTCGTTCAATATAGCTTTTGTGTCTCATTTATCGTCGCTTGTGCATTTTTTGTACAATTTGAGGGCTTAGAAGCTTCTGAGTTATGAACACATCCGGGTAATTTGCATCTGCGCTTTCCAGGGCAAGCTCGATGTGGCTGTCAATTAATTTTTTTCTCATAAATTATAGTTATATATATTCATCAAATTATATTTTCTATAGGAGGAGAGAACAGAGAAACTGAGAAAAATAAATATGCTCATATATGGTCAAATAAATAAAGAAAGAAATTTAATTTAAGCTTTCCTTTTATTCAATTCTAATACATTTGTGAACGTTCTCATCTGAACTGTATACTTCATGATAATTGGTATATAGTCTCTTTTTTTTTATGAACGGCAAGATTTTTTTTTTTTGAAAATTCAGCATGTTCTTCTTCTTTTGTTATATTTTGCATTGAAAGAAATAAAAATGTGTAAGATGAACACAACTCATATTGGATCTCTTAGCAAGAAAATATAATACAATCATAACTTAAAAGATTTCATAAATCAATAGAAGTTCTATTGTCAAAATATTGAAAGATAAAATTACCTTTGTAGGCTTTGGTGGTGGTCTTGGAGGAGAACTCATGATAAAGCTATAACCTTCTAACTTTTCCCTTTTTATTTATGGAATAAATATGATTTTAATTAGAATTGTAGATGCTTTTCACTAATGGTACTGCCTATTTATAGTTAAAAATCTTGTTTGTTATGTGAATTTTACTGGAAAATGAGTGTTTTCGTAAAATACAATGATAATCACAAAACAACCTGTAATTAATTATTCAAACATACGACATTAATTTAGTTTGATTGGAAATTTATGTTCAAATTCATGTGATTTTGCAAGATTTTTCTGAAATTTACAATCTTATGAATAAAAGACAAAATTGAACATGATCCTGAATTTTTAATTTGATTTGGTTGGAAATTTGTGTTAAAATTCATGAGAATTTAGATTTTTCCTAAAGTTTTAACATTATGCTCAAAGTTTTAACTGTTTAAAAGTTTGTTTTATAATTTGCGTTATTTTGCAAGATTTTTCTTAAAAATCAAATTCTCAAAATTACATTAGGAAATTTCAACTGATCCGGAATTTTCTATTTTAATTTGGTTGGGAATTGTATTAAAATTCATATGATTTTGGAATATTTATTTTCTGTAATATGCAATCTAATGTAATAAAATATTGAACTTAATGGCCTCTAGGCCTTGCTTAAAGACTTCCCAATTTTTCTTTGTTTTCACTTTTCTTGTTAATTGTAATTTCAATCTGACCCTAAAGACAGTGCATCAAATGAAAACCAAGCATATAATATAAATCCTTATAGACATTGTTGGTTAAATACAAGAACAAAATAAAATAAATCTAAAGTTAATCTCAATTACAGCTAAAAGCAAAACTCGAATTAAAATGAATATCAAATACTCGTCAATATTAAAATAAAATAGAACAAAATAAATCACAAATACTACTCAATAAAACATAAATCCTATGCTTAAATCCTGACCATTAAGGTCTGTCCTAATGCCAATAGTCTTGAGAACGACAACAATCTGCACAAATAAAAATAGTATTTAGCGAACGAACTCAAACTGAACGTGAACGACTAATCCTACAAGGCATAACTCGAACAAAAAAAGAGATCCCAAATTGGAACCCAATTTAGCCGAGGGTTTTCTGGAGATATATGAGGGACATGTGAGGACATACGAGCCTTGTAGACAATTAGAAAAAACATAATAACAGTATATGATATATCATTTTCGTTTTGGTGTAATTATATCATTTTTAAGATTAATATACATCTTTTAGTGTCGATACATTAGTATTATATATAGACACTTAAAAATGAATATTAATCCTAAAAATGATATAATTACACCAGAGCAAACATATTGAGGTTGAAACCAATTCTTTAACCCTTGGATCTGTTTAATGTGTTGATCAGCATCTCGAGTCTGCCTATATTGTTAAAAACAATGGGGTTTTTCATATTTGCCCTTCCAAAAATAAGTAAATTATATAAATTATATAATATAAATTAAAACATAATAAAATAAAAAATTATATAAAAAAATTAAAATATTTATAAATTAAATAAAATATTAAGTAAATAAAATATTAAATAATTTAAAATAAAAAATATTAAATTAAAATAAAATATTAAATATATTAAATATTACGTCAAACTTGAAATACCTCAAATCAAATATGCCCTAAGAGTCTTTGTTCATGCATGACCTTTTTGATCAGTTTTCATCATATTATAAGCACTGGGAAAATTCCCACGCTCCGCTGCGGATTTTCTCATTTTTTTTTTAATAATTAAAACATTAAATTAATTTTATGAATTGATAATCATAAAAAGTCTACATAAATTATCTTAAGGAACAACTTATAATAGAAAAACCAATGAATTATTCATATTTTTGTTAGAAATTATCTCTGAATCAAATAAAATTTATACAAGTAATAATAAAAAAATATGTAATAATGACATAAAATTAATTCAACAAAATAAAACTTTGTTTTCTCATCGGTACAATATTAAAAAAAAATAAAGTACAGAAAAATATTTTATAAATTGATTATAATTTCATCTTTCTTTTCACAGCAATTAATTTGTATATTTCTCACAATTTATATCATATAGAAAAACTTTGGTTGTAGATATCAACATTTTATATGAGTCATTTCCTGCAACAAATATAATTTTTTTCTTTAATACAAAAAACTAATTAATTTTTTCAATTTAGCAATTACTTCTGATTCATAATTTGGACGAAAGTTATTTTTTTAAATGCAAATCTCACACTTACATGCTAATCCCTCAGCTAGAAAGTCAATCATTTACTTCTTATACAGTATTATTTGTACACAAATCTTTCTGTATCGTAACTATAAGCACCTATAAGATGAAAAACAGATATATCATGTTTTTATTACAAATTGGTCTTAAGTCATAATGTCATCTTACATGGTGATATTAAATTCAGTCGTCCTTACTTAAATTCAACAACTCATATAGAAAGCTTTATCTCGCTTGAAAACAAAAGATATTGAAAGTCATTATGAGAAAATATAATAGTACGTTCGAAAGCATATCAATTGAGATCTCGAATAAAAAATCTCATCATCATTGTTCTATTTTTCATTTTTTCATAAAAAAATGTGCTATTGAAAATCATATTTTGAAAGAAAACGTCGAGAAAAATTATCCGAGAGAGAAAGAGAGAAAAATGTGCTATTGGAAAAAGGTTTATTTCTTTTTTTTAATTATTAATCTATTTTTTTTAAGTATGTGTAGCGAGTATTCAGTGGTTATTGATATTATAACTCACAATACATAAGTTACACAGTTTAATTTCAGAAAATTTATATTTGATTTGATATTTCACGCTAAATCAGGATAGAACACAGAATACCGAATTCAACAAATTATAATTTTACATTATGGAATTACACAAAAATCGTCATAAAATATCAAAAACTCTAAATAATCGAACGGTTCATATCAAGCCACATATGTTCATCCAACGATCACAAAGAAGTGGTGATGTGGCCTTCTGAACTGCATTCTTTGGATGCTAAAATTTGTGGGGGAGAATTAGTCTAATTTTCTAGAATGCATGGACTTATTTAACATCAACAAAGTACCAGCACCATGCTTGTCACCAGTTTCTTTTCTAGCTGTTATTGAGAAGCAAATTATACCATCTTACTCCTATCTTCTGTCTCCTATCTACTCCTCTGGGAGGAACCAAGGAAGATTAGATGAGACGCTTCATTTTTCTTTTGAGTTTTGAGATAGTGACTATATGCTTAAAGGAGAAAAATGAAGTTAGGAACTCAAAATTTGATATCAAATTTAATTTTAGAGCATGTTTATCTAACTTTGTTGGCTTGACCCAAGGGAAAAATAAGTTTTCAATATTTTCATTCAATCCGTAGTAGACAGACAAATGAGGCGAGGGCATTTTTGTCAATACAAAATTAAGTAGACATCTAATATGGATATACTCTTGATATCCAACGGCCATAAATAATTTTTGGTAAATATGATATATTTAGAATTTGAAAACGGTAAATATGCTATTTAAAATTTTAGGAGGGTAAATATGATATTTTGCGTTTTCAGAAGGGTAAAAGCATCTCGAGTCGGATCTTATAGATGAATAAAATGGAGGGCTAATTTCAAAAAATTCCGTCCGTCTCTCTTTCCGCTCTCGCTCTCGACTCTCCCTCTTTCTCCTCTCTCTCTCTCTCTCTCTCTCTCTCGCGACTCCATTGACGGAACTCCTGTCCGAGCGGCTCCAGCGCTAACTCCTTCGGCTAGCGACCGCTCTCCTCTTTCCCCTTTTCTCTTTAGCTTTGACGATTCCATCCGCCCCTTCAAATGACGACTCTCCCTCTCTCACTGCTCTATTAGGTAACGCTAATTATGTTTTCATTTTGTACTTTTACTATTTTTTAATTTAGGTTTTTTATTTTGGATATTGAGAGTTTCAATTGTTGTTTTGTCTCTAACTTAATGTGATCAGTCGGTAGATATACTCAATTGGAAACCCTACTGAATACATTTTATAAAAAAATTCGGTTGTTTTCCAACTTGTCATTTCTTTCCTTACAAAACAAATGCCGCAACCACAATTACCAAATATCGAAAGAAATCTAGTTAGTGTACTCAAATATTTTCATCATTCCATCAGGATGGGGACTTAATTTAAACTCCCTAATATCAGAAAGAGGAGCATCTGGCATGGCAAATCTAAAACGAAACCTAATTTCATTTTGTGTTTCCATTCCAGTTTCATCCCTAAACCCTAAATCCGACGGAAATGGCTTCTCCCTCTTCTTCCAGTTCATCACGAATCAGAAGGGAATGGTCGGATCTGCCTTATGATCTCCTCGTCTCAATCTTCTCCAGAATAGATCGCACCTATCTGATCGCCGCAGTTTCCTGCGTCTGCTCTTCCTGGCGTTCCGCCGCCAGGAACCCTAATTGCTGGCGAATCCTGGATCTCTGCGACTGGGAATGGGGTCCGATTACTACTAGGTTTGGTGAGCATGCCACCTTCAATCAGGTGTTTAGGATTGTTTTAGCTTTTGTGAGTGATAGTGAGCGTATCGAGGAAGTTAACTTCCCTTCAGATGCCGATGGGCAAGATCTGATTCTTGTTGCTGACAGGTGATGCAAGCTTCCAGTTTTCAATAAATTTGATTGTTTTTCATTTGTTCATATATCATTCTAATATTTATCTTTTTTTTCACATAATGTTAGGCTGCCAAATTTGGTCTACTTCGAGTTCCCGAACGCCGAAGTACCTGAGATTGAGTTTTGTACTGCTCTGTCCAAATTCAGATCTCTAAAAGGCATAGCATGCGTTCCAAAGTTTATGACGGGCCAAGTGCTCTCCATTTTAGGAACAAAGTTTCCTGACTTCTCCGAATTAGTACTTTTAGATGGAGAAATTATTTTGGACAACTTGCGTGCTGTGTGTATTTCTTTGTTTATCCCCAAGTTGAGGAAACTAGAGATCTGCAACACAGAAACAATTAGCACCACTACAGTTCTAATCCTTGCACATTTACTGAAGTGTCTCGAATGCCTTGATATTTCAGGATGCAATGAGCTGACGATTGGTGCAGCAAGAGCAATTGAAAAGGTGTCAAGGTTAAAGAAGTTTATTTGGTAAAAGGAGTGATGACTTCAGTGTGTATTTCTTTTTTAGTTTTTTGTTAATGGTGTGACCAGCTGGGACTACTTGAAGGGTCAGAGACTTATTTTGGTTTGGAGAGTTAGTTTTTAGTAGCCCTAACTTGCGCTACTTATTTGTCTATCAGATGCTACTTAAGTTTGTGCATACTATTTTGTTATTTTGCGCATACTATTTTGCTACCCATACTAGAATGCACTCTTTTATTTTTCTTTCCTTATTGTCTATCAGATGCTACTTAAGTTTGTGCATACTATTTTGTTATTTTGTGCATACTATTTTGCTAATCCATACTAGAATGTACTCTTTTATTTTTCTTTCCTTATTTTTCTTTCCTGTGATTCGTGACAACTGAAACTACAAATCAAACAACTGCCAAAATGATAATATACCATTTTCTCAAAATAAAGATCTTCAAACAAAACCCCAAATCCCACTTCAAACATTGAAAATGGCATATTTAAACATTTGATTTGTAGTTTAAATATGCCATTTAAATATCTTTCAATGTTTAAATATGCCATTTTCTCAAAATAAAGATCCTCTTGACTTCCATTCCAACCATAACATATTTTAATGAATAATAATTCAAGTGCTGAACACAAACCGGGGAAAACTTGAGATATTCATAAAGCAAAAAAACAATACAATCCATACAAATAAAGATAAACAATGCTTCATCTAAATACCACAAAAGCGTTTACTCTTTCCAAACATCTTCAAACAAAACCCCAAATCCACTTCTACTTCCTCCTTCCAAACACATCTTCAATCGATTCAAACCCCCAAATCTCAAAACCTTTAGCACAAGACCCTATACACACATACCAACAACAACCCAAAAGCGTGTTATTAACCCTCAAATATTTCAAACATTATTCTCAGGCTGTGATATAAGAAACCACAACTGTTATATCATCCAATTTCCCCCCATAATATCTATAACCAGCCTCCTGAGCCGCGGATGAAAAAGGAGTCTGACGATTCTTGTCCAGAGCCCTCTGACGAGCCAAAGCCGCGATTTTCTGAGCCGTGACCTGCGGACCGAGTCCAGCTCGTACTGCATGGACCACGACAGCTGTCACCTCATTGTCGTACAAATTGTCGAATAAACCGTCCGTGCCCGCGATTATTACGTCTCCAGCCTCCACAGGAAAGTTGAATACCTGAATTTAAAAAGAAAAGAAAATTATTCATTAATTTATTATTTTTTGTGTGGAATAAATAAGGCCAAATTTCACGTGTACCCTTACAAAATATCATAATTTCATGTATGCCCCTACAAAAAGTGAAATATCACCAATACCCTACAAAATCACTCATGGATACACCTCTATGATATATTTAGTGTTAAGGTCAACGTTATTTTTTTATTTTTCCATTTTTCCTCTAAGTAAATATGATAAGCATTTATATTCATGATATTTGAGTGACTTTGTAGGGGTATTTCCCTTTTTGTAGGGGTATGCGTGAAATTATGAGGTTTTACAGGGGAACACATGAAATTTGGCCAATAAATAAAGATAGTATTTAGTAAAAACTGACCTGGGCAGAACTGGGGAGATCGCTGCCATTTCCGCTTTCGAGCTGGTAAGTGAAATTGAAGTCGTGTTGCTGAACTGGCGATCTGAAAATGGTGCAGCCTTCGCGAACTACTATGAATCCGCTGTCGCCTAGATTCACCGCATGAACTCCCTACAGTAGGAAAAAAGGAAGCAATTGTCAAAACAGACACCATAAATCTGATATATTTCGTTTATTTGATACATTTCATTTTATAAAGGTAATCTTGATATAATAATTATTTTAGAAGACCAAGTTTGACATATTTCTTCAAAAGGGTAAATAAATTCGACAATTTAAGCTCTACAAACAAAAATTTCATACATTTCGAGCTTTAAAAGCGAAAATTTGACATCACACACCACCAAACTCCAACAATACCTTATCAGTCAAAGCAATGATACAAGCCGTCGAACTCCCTCTAGACTTCGTACTCGTATACGCCCTCTCCAGCACCCTGGAGGGGTCCACGCTCCCTTTCGGCTCCTGCTTGATCGCGGAGACCGAGTTGCTCATCAGCTCGCGGGCGTAGTGGCCCGCGTTGACGCCGAGGTCGGCCCAGCCGCCGACGCCGTCGGCCACGCCGATCACGTGCTCGTCCGTGCAGATGAAGTGCGCGTCCTCGCCGCCCGTGGACTCCTTGTCGGGGTGCGGGAGGTAGCTGGAACCCGACAGGAGTTTTAAGGAACTGGAGGTTTCTTGTTTTCTGAAATGGAGGGAATGGGGGTTGGTTAGAGTAATTCAGTGGGATTGTGATTTTACTTTTTTAGTTTCTGTACTGTAATAGACATTTTACTTTTTTAGTGTGTGTAGTTTGGGACATAGGGCATGTTTAGTCTGATTTAGGAGAATATGTCAACACAGTTAACAATTTTTTAAAATGACCGTTTTACCCTTGAGAAATTTTAAAAGGAAATTATTTATTTTAGCACGAGCTGGAGAGGAGTTATAAGGAACTGAAACCATCGTGCTTTCTACCAAATGGAGGGGATTTTATTAGACTGATTCAATGGGATTGTGAGTTGGTGCCTATACTATTGATTTAAAGTTTGAAGTTTGAACTTTTGGGTGTATGCACTTTAGAGAATCGTGTGTGGTTAATGTTAATCCCTGACTTGACGGAAATAGTTAATAGTTTTTAAATGACTGTTTTGCTCTTTCGAGATTTATGGAAAAAATATATTCGTTAATTACCGAGAAAAATGAATCTATAAAAATGATTATGCATGCAAATATTTTTTTGTTTTTACTGACTTTGAATAAATCATTATGTTTGATATCATTAAGGGTAAATTGGTCATAACATGAAAAGTTAATGGCCTAATGGGGTTGGACAATTCCTTTAAGTCAGAGACTAAGTACTAACCATGGACAATTCAATAAAGTATATGGACCAAAAAGTTTAAATCAATAGTACTGGGACTAAATTGCAATCCAATTAAACTACAGGGTCTAAATTGCATTTATCCCAAAATAAAATGAAAATAAAATGCATACTTGTCGGATGAAACTGCAGAGTTTCCAGATTGTTCAGAAGTTCCGTCAAAAGAAACCTCGGAAGCTGCGCCAGTTGAAATACAAGCAGCTGAATATGAAGATTGGGAACCTTGAATCCCTAATTTTTTCCAATAAATCAACAAAAGTAAGAGACTAAGACCACCAGACCAAATTGCAATGACTATTTTACTTCCAATACCTGGTTTTTTATTCGACCCACTTCCCGATTTCCATGTCTTTCCAGAAGCATCATTCCAGAAATTCCGACAAATAATATTAGACCCCAACAGATTGTTCGCTCTCAAATTCCCAGTTTTGCAATAACCCATTATTCTATTATATCCAAACGACGAATCCGACCGAGACGAAACCCCAAATCGTCTTTCGACACCATTTATAACCGAACCATGCAATTGTCTGACAGCACGTAGCTGAGGCTTGCCCAAGAGATGGTTACAAGCCGCCATTAATCCCCTTTCAAAAAACCCAGAACCGTGCACTGAAAACGCTCCAACGAAAGGCAGCGGCCTGTCGCCGGTGTGAAAAACCCTTGTGATGTTTTTCACAAAGAGCTCGGTCGAGGTCTGGAGACCTTTCTGATTCGTCAAAGAGCCCGATGGCATCTTAGTTGGAAAACCCAAGAAAAAATAGACCCAGAGATGTCATTACTAGCAGAAATTAATCAAAAATTACAAGATTTGAGCCTTGATATCTGATTTATCTTTGCGATTTGGGTTTAGGGGAGGTTAAGGGAATTGGAATTGGAACTGGAACGGAGGAGATAGTTTGGAAGAATAAAGATAGTGACGGCTTTTTCTTTCCAGACCTGAGGAATCAAAGAGGAACTCAACTTTAATATATACCGTTTATAAAGTGGACAATATCATGAATACCCCCATCAAATAGAAAATAAACGTTTACCCTCCCAGTCCCTAAAAAATGCTCAAACCGCACTTTCCACACTTCTAAAGTGCGGTTTGAGCCAAAAAAGAAAAAAAAAATTCCAAACCACACTTTAGAAGTGCGGCTTGAATAAAAATATTTTTTTATGGCTGGGTATAATTTTAAAATAGAACCGCACTTCTGAAGTGCGGTTTTTAATCGAACCATACTTCCGAAGTACGAAAGAGCTGTGAGCTGAAATTTGTCTTTGAATGTATATTTTTTGAGAATTTGGTTTTTATTCGTATATAAACAATAGATTCTACTAATTTTTGTCTTTCTGAATAAGAACGGTGTGTTGGAGAAATTAGAACAAGCGCTAGATATATTGCAGATAGTAATAGTAATTTTCATATTTCATAAGTATACATAACATTTTAATAATTTTTAGGGGTGTACATGTAATTGTTCTGAAAAGTAAGGTTCCCCTCGGCTCCAGCAGGGTTAGTTAGGGTTGGGCTTTTTACGTCGACTGAGAAGAGGCGGCTGATGTGCTGCTGTGCTGTGTGGTGATTGAGCCTTTGACATGTACCTTATCTCTCTATTAATAGGCCTTATGGGCTTTTCTTTGTTTCCAAGGGTTGAAAAAGTAGGTTATTACAAATTTGATAGTGGTGGAATTCCAACAATGTACATGATTTTTTTTCTGAAATTCGAAAAATAACAAAATTTTGAAACATATGCCGAAAGTAGCACTTTCGTACTCTGAAAGAGCGATTGAGATGAGAAAACCGAACTCCAAGAGTTCGAGAATTAAAACGGTAATATTTTAATATTTAAGAAAAAAAACGAACTCTGAGAGTTCGGTTTTGGATTTATATATTTTCTCTACCAAACTTGAATTCTGAGAGTCCTGATTTTGTGCAAAACAGGTATCATACGGCATGATTGACATATTCATTTTTAAAAAAATATTAAACCAAATTATTTGGGTATGAGCGGGAAGAGTAAGAAAAAACAAAATTTAATAAGGAACATAATGAGAAAAATGAGAAAAAATGTATAGTTATTGAAATGTATAGATTAGGAAAAAAATAACATATTATACTAAATAAATGCACAAAATAAAAAAGAAACATAATACATAAATTTAAGGCAGCTATTAAAATTTAATACAACTATTTTAAATTCTCTAAGGAAAAAACTTCCAATAATCATTGAAATTAAAATTATTTGAACCATCTTGAGCAAGGTGGTTGCGGAATTGGTGGATCGTTTTGATTTGAGTATTGTTGTGTCGAATAATTATAATGTTCGTAAGTATTCGACTGCATCATCAAATCTAAAAAAGATGAATTATGATTGTTTCCCGGCACAGGATGAGACGAGTTTGCTTCATTGTATCGTGCACCCTGATGTAAGGAACTAGCTCCATGTTCATACATGGGTACATAACCCGATTCATATTCGAATAGCCTAGCTTGGGCCATACGAACCTCGATTCATCCTAACATTGGTCTGAAATTGGGTGTAATCAAATGATGATAGAGGGGGTGATGTTGCATGCATTGTTTGAGGAATCTGCGAAGGGCGGGGATTGCGAGAATTCTGTGAAGGTCGCGTATTGAACGGATTCTGTCGATTAAAACGAGGGGGGGTCATCCAAATCGGGATTGAGAGGCAGTGAGGAAAATTCCGAGTGTGCTTGTTCAAATACTTGAGCAAGTTCAGCACGATTTGGATCTGAGTCTGCCATTTTCTCCATGACATTTCTCATCCCTATCAAACTTCTATGTATAATATTTTTATGTAATTATAAATTTAACATCTAAAATTAAAAAAAGAAGAATTGTATTAAAAAAAAATAAGTAATTTAAGAGTTGTGTTTATGCCAGAGCCCGTTCTAACATTTCTTCTTGTGAATACGGATCCCAAGTGACCTACAAATGAGTTTTGCCGTTTTCATGTAGTTAAGCTATTGAAGTATGAAAGTATAATGAAACGTAAAATTGAAAAACATACTTGGGTGTGTGCCATCTCGTCGAAGGAGTCAGCTAAAGAAGATGTTGTCGTACTCGTGTTATTTTTTTATGCGAGAATTTGCTCCTAGTATAATGACTGATGAGCAGCAACGGCTCAGTGTGTAAATCCTCGAACAGTCTGTCTAGTCGTCCTGATACTAGATGAAAAAATGATCATACCTGCAAAAAATATAAAAATCTACTTTTTATAATAATAATAATAATAATAATTATTATTATTATTATTATTATTATTATTATTATTATTATTATTATTATTATTATTATTATTATTATTATTCGAGCTAGTCACAGTTATAATTCTCTCCATCTCCATATTTTTAGCACACCATATTATCTACTCATTCACCATCTTTAAACACATCAGATAAATTTTCAATATCTTCTACCGGAATGTCTGAATGTTCTATATTATCAACTTCTTCTTCTTCTCCTCCTCCTCCTCCTCCTCCTCCTCCTCCTCCTCACCACCTTCATAATTAGGGATTTGAGACGGTTCATCAAACGGTTGTAAAAGACCTACTATACTTGGTTGGGCCCTACCACCTTAAGGATTAAAATATCCACCATAATTAGGCGCTACATTATTTTGTCTATAATTTGGTGAAACATGAAAATTTTGACTCCACTGATATTGCATGGTGTTCGAGTTATTGTGCGGTACGATGTTCACAAATAATTGATTTGTTATATTTCCCAGGGACATTATCATCATTGAAACACTGTTGTCATCATTAATATCGGTAAGATCTGTTATTCCCTCGTTTAAAGGCCAATTACACTTAATTTCTAAATCATACATTTCTCGATTAATTCCTGAGGTATGGTATACTAAATTTTTTAGATCATTATAATTGCTTATCATAAACATGCAAATCATTTTTCTACTACCACCTTCATAGTGGGGAACAGACCCATTAAAATTAACAAAATCGTTCCAATAAATTACCAAATTTATATAACCGCCTTCCATTTTAACTGTAATTTTTTAGCATATTTACATAACAATTAATATTTTTTTTATTTAGTTTCTTATTGTTACCCCATTCTTGTATTTTTGTTATTTCTAATTTTTTTTTTATTTTTAGGGAAAAAAGGCTATTTGGCCATATTTTCATTAATGAGTTATAGTTACATTAATTACAACAAGTCAACAAATTTGAAGTTTCACTGCTATTACAACTCCCTCCCAAACCACCTATCACTTCTCTCTCTAAATTTAATACAACTTAATCCCCTGCTTGCCTGGCAACTACTACTGCCTACAATCTATTTCCTTATTTCGGGTTTGCTACCCTTGTTATTCATTCAACGCCACCCTTGTCCACTGCTCAGAGAAATTATTAATGTTTTGGAGAATTCTTCTTGTATTTACTGCTTCGTTATTAAATATTCTTGAATTTCTCTTTAGCCACACCCCCCCCAGAAATAACTCCAACATTTAATATCCCACTGCACCTTCTCTTTTCTGTCACATTTAATTCGTTGTAGCCACCATGATTGGAGAATGTTTTGCTGTGAATTAAATGCCCCTAATCCCAACTCAAATCTTATCTCTTCTGTGTCTCTACATTGAGTAAACAGATGATTGTTTGTTTTCAAGAATTCATTACAAAACACACACGTTGTTCCTGTTTGTATAGAGTAGTTTTCATCACGCGCATAAGAATGCAGCACCGGAAATTCTTTGGATAGAGGGTAGTCTGTTATCCAAGGTTCACTCCAGTTGAAGAATAAGCCACTTCGGAAGCATGAAGCATTGCATGAAATAAGTCGGGATCGAAGCTAGGACGCTTTTAACTAGAACTAGTCTCCCGGCCATCGAGAGTAATTTTCCTTTCTATCCTGAGAGTCTCTTTTGGACTTTAGTAATGAGCGGTAGAAAGTGTTCTTTCTTTGGTTTCTTAATATCCAGTGGTAATCTGAGGTATTGCATGGGAGAATAGATTTAATTATCTCGATTTCGCTCTCATCAACTGCCATCGGGATGAACTCACTTTTGTTTCAATTAATTTTAAGCCCTGATATTAATGAGAAAGCTTCGAGAACAATAGTAAAAGATTGAACAATTCTACCTGATGCTCGTATTATGAATAAGGTATCGTCCGCGAATTGAAACGTTTGGATTGGAGGGGGGAAATCGTTGGAAAAAGAGTTGGACAGTTTTTGCATCATACGTTGTAGAACATCAACCGCAAGATTAAACATCATCGGAGATAGAGCATCGCCTTGCCTCACTCCACGTGTGTGCTTTATGACACTCGATCTTTCTCCATTGATCCAATTAATGGATTATATTAATCCAATTAATATAATCCATCTCTGAGGGATTTTATTGTTTTGAGGATTATATTAATCCAATTAATCCATCTCTGAGGGAATTTTCTTTCCTTTAACACCTTGATTATGAAGTTCTAATTCAGCGTATCGAATGTTTTTGTGAAAGCTGCTTTGAAGATTATTGTTGGTATGTTTGAAGCCGCCAACTTAGTAATAATTTCCCTCACCGATATAAACGCCTCTGTTATTTGTCTTTTCCTGATATACGCTGATTGGTTGACGTGTACCATATTGCTCATCTTAGGTTACAATCGGTTTGCCAACCATTTTGAGATGAATTTTATTGGGCTCTGAATGACACTTATGGGTCGGTATTTGCTTGGGTCTGAGGCTCCT
Source organism: Juncus effusus (assembly GCA_027726005.1). Classification (NCBI taxonomy): domain Eukaryota; kingdom Viridiplantae; phylum Streptophyta; class Magnoliopsida; order Poales; family Juncaceae; genus Juncus; species Juncus effusus. Next base: position 5,890,248 of record CM050909.1, read on the forward strand.
TCCTCTATAGGTACGAGTGTAATGTCCGCAAAATTTAGCGGGGCAATATTGCAGGACCCATCTTGGAACCCTAGAATCACTCTCTTCCTGGTGTCTCCTACTAATGGCCAGTAGGTTTGCCAAAACTCATTAGGTAGCCCGTCCGGTCCGGACGACTTCCATGTTGGCAAGCCGTTTAGTACGTGTATTATTTCCTCTTCAGAAAATCTCGACCCAATTCCTCAAGGTCCAAATATTATTTCTAATTTATCATTTACCATCATAATATTTTCTAGAATTCTAAACAAATAATATTGACTAATACAAAATAAACAACTTAATATTTTTTTTTATCATTTTCTTTCAAATTTTGCAACTCGTTATTTTTGTCATTTTGTTAAACATTCAAAATTCTAAATAAATATTATAACAAACTTTAGAAAGTTTGTATTTTTTTAGAAACTAATTCTCATTTTGAAAGAGTGAGTGATGTTGTTAGGTGGGAGGTGAGAAATAATTTCGCTGAGCGGGAATTAATTTTTTTCATTCAAACCGAAGTTCAGGATATTTTTAAATTTTTTAACAAAACCGAAATCTCGGATGAGAATATTTTTGTTATTCACCAGGAGGCAAAGATGAGATTCGATGGAGGTTGATGGGACTCCGCGTGGCATGGACTGTGAACGGAAAAAAAGAAAACGAATCGCACTCTTAGAGTACGGATTTCGTTTTTATTTAAAAAAAAAAATTCCTGTCTTTGATTAGTTGGACCGCACTTTGAGAGTGCAAAATGCTATATTTGGAATATGTTTCACAACTTTGTTATTTTTTGAATTTCAGAAAAACTGGTGTACATGGCTGGAGTTGGAATTCTACCTTTGATAGAATTTCATATTCCCTTACAAAACCTCAAAATATCAGCTACACCTCTAAAAAAATGTGAAATTCATATGTAACCCTACAAAACATAAGTAACATTAGCAATGCTCCTTTTTCTAATTTTTCCAAAAAAAAAGACATAAATAATCCTTATATTTATTTATTCATGTATATATTAAGGATAATTTGAGGATCTTTGAAGCAAATATGAAAAAAAGAGGAAATTAATAAAGCAAGTGATCTTTAATATGGTTATATTATAAAGATATCTGTAATATTTTCAATTGCAGGGGTATACAATGTGTATTGTAAAATGGATTGATGGGCGCACTGATGATAGAGATGCAATAAACAATATGAAAAAAGATTAAAGGAGGTGCATACATTGTATATTTTATATTTTGTACGTCAACGGCAATTTTTTCATGTTTGGTGAGGTATTCGTGATATTTATTTAAGTAGAATTCCCGGTCTATACATGTGTCTCAGTGAAAATGTCAAAAATATCACAAATTGTTTGTAGCCTAATTAGTTAACTCATTTGTATATGTAACAAGAGATCATGGGTTTAATTCCCGACAAATACAATATAACACATATAAGTTTCTCAATCCAATAAGTTGAACATAAAAAAAAAAATATGTTGTGACCCTGAGATTCCCCCCAAGATTGGCGATTGAGTCATGTTGACATAAGCAGGTGGTAAGCAGTAATGGCACATGATGATTTAGTTCGAGTTTGCTGCTGGTAATTGAAAATGTAGGTGGTTTACGGTTTTTAAGGTGGTTTTGTATTTTAATCACATCATTTCATTGAATTGACATACATCAGTATAGCATATTGACCTTATGTATAGTTACATCAAATTTAATATATTTATTATAGGTAATGATAATTTTTAAAGATAAATCAAATTGTTATTTATTCACTAAGTATGACGGATTATTGATGATAATTACTGCACTTGCTCATGACAATTATATATCAACTATGTACAAAATAACACAAAATGATAATTCAATCATTGCTTAATAAAATCATACAATTTACATTAAAAATAAAATTCATACACTCTATTTTCTACAAATATATTCTTCATGAAAAATAAAATTTCCATAACATCAAAATTTTCTTGAGCTAAATTATGCGAACATCCAAATCTTCTTTCTTGTGTTAAAACCTGCAAATGAAGTAATTCATATAAAAATCAAATAATTAATGAATAAATATTTTTTATCAACGAATTTAAGGTAATAAGGGCACAAAAAATAACATAGAAAAAAGGAAACAAACATAAAAAAGTAATTTTGAAATATTTTTTAAAATATGAATATAAAATATAAATATAACCTATTACCATTTTAAATAATAAAAAATGATTTTAATTTTGAATTTTTTTTATAAAAAAAGAGGCTGGACATGGTTCAATTACTGCTGGTAATTAAGCCTAAAATAAATAAAAATTGAATAAAGCAAAAAAATATGAACATAAATAAAAAAACAAATGAATTTTAATGAACAAACCACATATTATCCAAATAACCATATAAAAAAATAATTTCATTAAATAACCCACATAATTTTAAACCGACAATTAAAATAACTTGTTTTTAAAATAGCACATTGTCGTTGATAATAACAAATTACTGCTGGTAATTGAGCCAAAAAAAGGCAAACAACCATAACAAATTTGAAAAATAAATAAATTAGATGGGAAAATAAATATAAATAGAAAAATAGAAAAATAAAATAAATATAAAAATAACAAATAAACTAGCAAAAAAATAATAATAGCAAAAAAATAAAGATGGGAAAATAAATAGAAAAAATAAAATAGACTCACAATTTAAAATACAACCAAATACACTCACCACTTACAAATGATCATATTATGTCGCACTTCTTACCAGTAACTACTAAAAAACTGCACATAAGAGGAAATAAATTTTAAAATTGAATAAAATTTAAAAGTAAAAAATAAAATTATAAATAAATACAAAAAACACATAAAAAAGTATGAAGAATAAAACATAAATGAATAACAAATAAATACAAAAAGCACAAATAGAAAAATAACAAAACATAAATATTAATAAAAGCCGAAAAACATAAAATACTAATTAAAAGAAAGAATGTAATAAATTAGTACCTTTGAAGACTTTTCTTTGATCAACCATGAAAATCCTCTTATGTATGCTCAACTTCAACTCAACACAAAAAAGAAAAGAAACTCAACTTAGTTTTTGCTAAAAAATGTGTTAATTTCACGAAATTGATGAATTACCAGTGAGAAGAACTCATGATAGCAGTCACCGGAGAGATCGCCGGTGAGTCGTCAAGCCACGCACTATCTCTCTCTCTCCCTCCTCATGTTTTATGGTGGAAGCAGCAGCTAGAAGGTAATTTTTTTCTTGAAATTGTGTTTAGAAGAGAGAGAAAGATGAAGAAAGGCAATATATATGGTTGTGTTTGATTTGAAAAAATTTGAAAAAAAAATGGACGGGATTTCGCCTCTTACCGGTGCTAATTGGTTTTGAAAAATTTTGAAATTTTTTTAATGGGATTTTGTTTAATTACTGTAGGGATTTGTCAGTACGGTTGTCAAATCGTAGCAGAAAAGTACTGAAACCAGCAGGATTTTTCAAAAAAAAAAAAAATCTAAAACCGAAATCCGGTTTTGCACTGCTTACCAGTGGTTTGCTAACGTTTGCTAATGGCATCGCTACTAGTGGGGGGCATCTTAGCGGATGTATAGATGAACTCAAAAAAAAATGCTAAAAATATCAAGATTTGAAACTAATTCTCATTTTGACACTTTCGCACTTTGGGAGTGCGGTTTTAATTGAAATTTACAAATAAACCTTACCGTGCTATCCATCTCCAAATTGCACACAATTTATTATTTTTCATAATAATTTACAAAATATTTTTTTTACAAATAAATATATATATAATATTTAAATTCACATAGAACTATCAATAAATTTCAATTTTACCATAATATCTTTAAAAATTATATACACAAATAAAAAATTCTATTATATTAAATATTTTGAATTTTATTTTGCAATAAGGTTCACAACATAATCAAATAATATTTTTACCGCAAATTTCACGTGACATGTTATTCTTGTGAATATTTTCATTTCCATTTTATTGCAATTAACAATCTTTTTTTGTTGAAAAAAATAACATATCACGTGTAATTTGCGGTAAAAATATTATTTTTTATGTTGAGAACCTTATTGCAAAATAAAATTCAAAATATTTAATATAATAAAATATTTTATGTTTGTATGTGAATATATATATATAATACTTTGCAATTACTATACAAATAATAACTTGTGTGCAAGTTGGAGATGGATAGCACGACAGGGGCTTATTTGCAAATTTAACTCAAAACCGCACTTTGGAGTGTCAAAATGAGAATTAGTTTTAAATCTTGATAGTTTTGGCATTATCACTTAGACACATGTATAGACCGGGAATTCTACCATTTATTTATTGCCTATTAGTACACGCGGTATTCACGCATGAAATTGCCGACTTCAAATCCATTAGTGGGTCTTCCGGGGCAATGTTTCCATGGGTTGTTAATAAATAGCATATTGATAATTTGTGTTTCACAAATTAAGATTAAAAATAAAAGAATTTATAATGATTTAGATTTATACATACCTCATCTGCTCAGCATTCAATGGTTGAACAATTTAGATGACGTGGCATAATGAAAATGCTCAAAAATAGTTGAAATATAAAGGGTTGGAGTTAATTTTACAAAGCAACTAACGTATATGTTTTATCATTTAATATGTATTACAAGATTGATTATTGGTATGTTGATGTTAACGAAGCAATTACAAATATTATATATGATCAATTAGTGACTTAATTTATCAAAAAAAAAAAAATACAATTAATGGTTTAAGATAATCCAAAAATCATATGTTAGATTTTAATTGTAAAAATAAATAAAATAAAATAAATTCATTCATATGTTAGATTTCAATTGTAAGAATTAAGGCATAGGCAATCGCCTACCCTTTCAAAAAAAATTCAAAAGCTAATATGGTTAGTGCGAGCAATTATTGGAGAGCAGGTTCAGTTCAAGAGCCCCTAAAAGCTTCATGTTGAACCACCCCCTAAAAGCCTCATGTTGAGAGCAGATTCAAACAATTTTTGGAGATACTAGAATCAAGTGTCAAAAGCTGAAAGCTCACACATGATCAAATGTACACGAAACAATAAGCTCACTATTTTGAGGTACTTGGCATCAAACAATTTACCTCTACATTCCCACCCAAATGCCACATTATAAAAACACAAACTAGAACAAAATAATGAAATCACAAAACAGTCACAAGTTATTTTAACAAAGTCACTAGCTTAAACACTAAATAAAATCACCATATTAATTTCTCGCTTCAACCCTAGAAAACCTCCTTGTTAACTTAAATGCAGAGAACTGGTAAGCAGCCTGAGATTCTCTGACGATTCCATTGCCCTGTTTCTGCTCAATTGTTTTGCCTAAATTGACAGATGACTGGCGAAGAATTTGAAACAATGATGAACTTGAACTTGAATTTGAATTTGAATTTACGCCTGAATTTGTGTTAATTGAGGGGGGTTTAAATTGGGAGCTGGTTAATTTTGCTGATGATGGCTTGTGTGATTCATTGCTTGCGTCCTGCAAAAGAGACAGATTTTTCCTCAGTTAAATTTCGTAATATTTTGCTTTAATAAAATTATGTAATAGTAAATAATGCTCAGAACCACCATGAAAAGAAATTATACTTTATATTCTATTTATAACCAAATTTTCATTATCATTATCATTATACTTTTACCTTTTTCCATCCTATTATTTATGTTCTCAGTTGCATTCATAGGGTTTTTAAATGAACTCTCAACTACAAGTGTGCAAGCAGTTAATCTACTTTGATTCATACCACATCTGATTGCTTATTCTTTTCAGAAGATTGATTTTCAGAAGATAAGCTGCTTCTGCTGTTGCTATCATCTCTTTCAAAAATGAATGCTCGACTCATTGCTGATTTGACTTTGCGTGAAGTTGGCAATGAACTGCTTGTCTTTCGTCCAATAAAAGATGACTGTAAATCAAAGTTATAATTAATCAAAGTGAATCATTCTAACTACAAAAGAAAATCATGTTATATTAGATGGTTCTAACTACAAAAGAAAATCATGTTATATTAGATGAACAAGTATGAATTTCTCAAGGTTAGTTTGTCACACGTAATTAGTGACAAGAAAGGGTGGGATTTCATTTCAGTTATTTTGAGTTTTTGGAAGGGTAAATTTGACATTTTGAGATTTTAAGAGGATGGATTTGATGAAATTTGAGTTTTACAAGGCATAACTTTTACCTTTGAGAAAATGTTGCTGGTTCCTCCAAGAGTTAGCATATTCAAGTTCGCTGCAGAAATACCAAAGTATAGATAACTAAACAAATGCAATTAAATAAATTAAAAAAAATATAATTAAATAAATAAGGGAAAATTTTCATACATGTTGCATGTTTTGCTCTCTTTGGGGGAGGAGCGATGTTAAGATTCTTTATAAGACCAAAAACTTCCTTTGAATGCTCATCTTCCAAGGGAGAAATCAACTTTGAATCCTCCTAAACACAAAGTTAAAATACCATAATTAGCACATACAAAACATATAATTCATTCATACGAATAACTAGTCATATAAAATAAAGCATGAAACAACATATTTTCAATTTAGCCCCCAACATTTCCCCACTTTTCCCCTCTTGCGCCACACGGTAGAGTAATGGTAAATGAAACATTTTGCGGTGGTAAAGGAAAAAAAAAAGAAAACCATAATCACGCATCACCGCAACAAATTTCACTTACCAGCACGCCACATTTCACTTACCACATCATAGTTTTTCTCACAACTTACTTTTTGTAACGCAAAGCGTTGCCTCAGCAAAATCTCCTCCGTTTCATCATCGTCAGAAGAGACATACACATCATCATCATCATCAAACATCTTGACCATCATCTGTCTCAATTTCTCATTATGCTTCTTCAAAATGCTCTTCTTTGACTCAAACCCTAATTCCTCTCTCTCCTCACTTTCTCTCTCCTCTTCTCCCTCTTCTTCAATTTCATTTTCATCCATCAAATCCTCTTCTTCTTCCTCCTCCTCTTTCCCAAACTTAAGCTTCTGTAAAACCCTAGTTGTAATATTATTATCTTGCTCTTGCATCCATTTTAAATGGAGCTCGTTTCTTCTCTCTTTGTCTCTCTTTCCTTCTTTGAATCCAGTCGCGATTAAATCTTTGAACTCTTCATTTTCATCAACATTTTCTTCTTCCGATTCTGAATCTGAATTATCATTTTCTTTGAATCGCATTAAGTCGTTGTCACTGTCGTCTTCTTCTTCAGCCTCGTCGTCTAGAAATTCTTTCAGATGTGAGGATTTAGGGTTTAGGGTTTTTGTTTTAGGGTTTAGAGTTTTTGGTGAGAGAGTTTGTTTGAGATGTGGATCGATGTTTTCCTTGTCATTATCTTCTTCTTCATCTTCATCATCAGATGATGGTGAGCTGGAAAATAAGAGAAATGTTATAAAATTTGGGGGAAATTTGTGTATGTTATAAAGGAAAATAATATCATATATTCTGTTTCTTACACATTGTCAGAATCAAGATCTGGACTTGAAGAAAGAACTTTGTCAGTTTCATTATTATTGTCAGTAGAATCATCTGATTCAATAGACTCTTTGTTTTTAAGCTGAGAATTCTCACAATTTTCCTGCGAGTAAAAAAGTACTTCAAAATCCACAAATAATGCAAAATGAAATGAGAAAGCAAATACAGCAATTATTAAGAAAGCAATACCTCATCTTTGGTAGCATTTTCACTGTGATTTTCAATTTTCTCAGTCTTTCTAGAAGCATTTTCACTGTGATTTTCATCCTTCTCACTCTTTCTAGAAGCATTTTCATCGTTATTTTCACAACCGCTTAAATTATTTTCATCAGCTCTAGTTTCCCCCTGAGACCATGTCATAATTTCATTAATTTCAGATGCAAATTTCATAAATAGCCAAATTTATATAAAAATCAAGTATACAAGGATGAAATAACATACCATATTCACGTCCATGTCATCATTTTTCACATTTTGAGCATCTGAACATTCACTCTCAGAAAGAGATTCTGTTTGAAGTGAAATGCTAGATCTGCAGTAATACAACAAACCCCAATTAGAACCAAAATTTACGAAAAATATAAAATCAAATAAATTTAATTTTTTATAAAGCATACTGTTTTAATATCTGCATTTTTCTAAGGCGGATCTTCTCTAAGACCGATGATATCGGTTTATGAACAACAGGGATTGGCTTAAATGAAGCATCAGATGTTTCTACACACAAAAAAAAAAAAAATAATTTAATTAATTATTTTATAAAATTTGATAAATAAAGAAAATAAAATGAGAACATTACATACCTCGCAATAACCTCTGAGTCTCAGCATGTAACATATCCAATTGAACTCTCCTTTCCTTTTAATCAACTCATACAAAATCAATCAGGTTGCAATTAGAATTATTAAGCTTTTTTTTGCAAATAAACCTCAAAATGATAAAATACATTCTCTAGTGACAAAAAGAAACTACCTTTTCAAGCCTTCTCTTCTCTTTAGCAGATTCCTTCGGTTTCGAATCCCCATCTTCACCAGATTTCTTCTTCATTTCCTTCTTTTTCATCTTCTTTTTCATTTTGCTCTCCTGCTCTGCAATTTCTTCATCGTCATCCCAATTAAGCCGCTTCTTAGCAGATCTCTCTTGCTTCAGATCCTCAATCAATCCACCCTCACCAATCTCTTCTCCTTCCCAAGCCTTGTATTCACCGGATTCCGGAAACAAAGGATCCAGCCCATCATCACCATCCTCCATTTGAGGTGAATCTGAAACCCTAACCCTAGTTTCTTCCATTCTTTCTTTCCTCAGCTCCTCCATCAGTAAACTTGGTTCAGAAAACAATGGATCCAGTCCGTCTTGTTGGAAACTATCTTCAGACTCACCCTCCATTTGGTCCATTTTTTCCTTCCTCAACTCCTCCATTAAGCCCCCAGATTCTGGAAACAGTGGTTCGAGCTCTTGTTCTTCTGAATCAGCAACCAGAGGTTCATTCTCCTTCCTCAATTCTTCGATCAGACCTCCTGATTCCGGAAACAATGGTTCATCTGAATCGGGCAGTAGTACAGGTTCACTCTCAATCAATGGAGAATGGTTTTGAGAGGAGGCCCTCTTCAAGCGCTTGAGCTTGGGCCTGACGGGAGAGGGCTCTTCGGAGAAGGGAAGCACGAGATCTTCGAGAAGTGATGAATCCATTGTTCGTCAGGATTTTGAGAGAGAGGGGAGATGGAGATATTGATTTATGAGGGGAGATTTGAGGATTTGGGAATTTGGTTTTGAGGAGAAGCCGCGGGAATAAAATGGAGGGAAGGAAATTTTTGGAGAAATGAGAAAAAATTGGCCTTGGACGAAGGAAAATCGGAAAAATAAAGGGAAATTAACAAAAATATCTCTACCTTTTCTCAATATTACAAATTTAAATTTACAAAAAGTCCCGTCAGAAATATTTTCTTTACAAATATCTCTCTACATTTACTTTTCCATCAATTTCATGATTAAATTTTAAAATAACAAAAATACCCTCATGTATATTGAATAAATTAAATTAATAAATAAACATAAGAAAGTAAATGAAAATAAAAATAATTAAATAAAAATAAAATAAATAAAAATAATTAAAAATATAAAAGAGTTAAAAAATAAAATAATTAAATAAAAATAATTAAAATGAACAAAATGAACAAAATTTAAAAAAATAAAAAATAATTAAATAGCTAAAAATAATTAAATTAAAAAGTTAAAAAAATTAAATTAAAAAAATAATAGGATAAAAAATAATTTTAAATAATAATAATAATTAAAATAAATAAAATAATAATTATCAACACGCAAAACTCTATTTAATATAACCGAGAGTTTCTGTGTCAATAATGAGACACTCTATTTATTTGATAGGATCTTTGAGTTTTGGCGGGAGATTATTCTGGATTAATACACTACGCTCCTCCCCAAGTGCTACTTGACTACACTCGTCTAGTTTCCTTTTGTTCGACAGAATCTCTTTTAGAAATTTGACGTAGGAGGGCATTTGTGATGGTGTTATGCCCTAGGCCAAAGTGTTTCTGACCTAGATGATGGATTGTAATAACAAACATAATATTTATTCTAAGATATTTCATATAATATGTGCGTATAGGTTATTTTAATATAATTAAAATAGACCATGAATATGCAATTCAACTTTATGTCATCAAAGTGTGTGACTTTGATAGTAAAACTATAAAGTGTTATGAATGCTATTCTAAATCGTCCCTGGTCATTTATAGAATATTTGTGGAGACAAATATACTTGCGGATATAAATAAATATATATATTTATATACAAGCTATAAATGTACACCAGTATATTAGTTGACTGATGATTATGTTTTACTGATCATGGATAAATAGTTATCAAGTCATTAATATAGGTATATGTTAGAGACCATATACTGGACTGACCCGCCATAAGAATGCTACATGTTTTACGTCATTAGCGATTCTTGTAACATAAAGTATTTATAGTCCTTTGACCTGAGATTGTCTCGGTTCCCAACATGAGTAATTTTATACTTTAATATAATCTAACACTGTCTTTAACCGGGTGGTCATAACGGTTATGATTAGGTATACAATGAATCATGTAGAGGGATGAGTGCAATCAAGACGGGATTTGTTCCTCTCATAAATGAGAGAGATATCTTTAGGCCTCTTGATGAATTGAACTGAAGAAATGTATGGCCATACTCAAATGAATTAATAAGAGTTATTAATGTCATTTGTTCTTGTTCAGTTTAATTCGGGATCAAGAAATATTAATTCGATTAATATAAGGATGGCGTCTGACATGCCTTATGATCGATATAGATATCGCGTGACAAAGGGACTAAATACGTGATTGTTGATTAGGTAAATCAGATCACTGATATTCATTTAAATTGGGTAGTCATGATGGCTTGCTAGAGTCCGCTCATGATTTATAGACTGTTAAGTCTATTGCCAACATTAAGTGAACCTACAGGCTCACACACAAAGAACAAACTGAAACGGGCGCAGAAAATCCTAGCGACTTATATGATGAGTTGCATAGGAATGTCACAAAAGATATTGTCATCTTATGTGATAAGATGTGATATATATGTATATAAAGACTATGAGCACACAAGATCATGTAATCTAGAAGAGTCTAGATGATGATATGTGGATAATGATGAGTGATGTCATACACATCTTTTAGTGTGAATAGACATGACTCTTCACCTCTATATAAGGACATAGAGTGCTCCAAATTCATTGTACCAAATGATTCTCTCTCTCATTATTTCTCATTCTCTTTTGTGAGACAAAAAGAGAGAAAAATATCCTTTCTCATTTGTGTGACAAAATTACTAAAGGGTGCTTTCCTTTTATATGAAAAATGAAAAGGTGCAATTATATGAGAGAAATATACATCTTTTGTGAGACAAAATAAGAAGAAGAAAAAGAGTTTTCTTGTGCAAGAGAAGAACAAGCTACTAGCATATATATTGTTCTTCTTCCCGTTTTAAGAAGTTTGTTCGTGTGGATACCGGTAGAGGCGTTCGTACTTTCGGCGCTTGTGATCTATTCGGCCTAAGAAGATGAGAGCGTTTTGGTGGAGACCGATTGTGTGTGCGGTAGATGACTTCCGCACGATTCGACCTAGACGGCCTACACGGACGGAAAATCGGTTAGGACGGTAACCGGTTTAGAGGCGCTTCGACAACACGCATGGTTTGAGCGTCACGGATTAAGCGTAATCCGAAAGGTATCTTTAAGATTTATTTCTTTGATTTAACCGATACGCACGGATCCTCGGGATGGGTTTTGGACGAATAATTTTTAGTTTTCCGCTGCGTTATGCACGTCCGAGACCCAACAATTTGAGCCATCACGTCGGCAAAGGGTATAGTAACATTAAGCTTCGTAAGGATCTCGACGAACTTTCGAAATTGTTTCTCGTTCTTCGGGTTGTACTTCGGTATGTATTATGGAAAGATTTTCGGTTGGGTGGTTTTGGTCTCGGAAGGTGGGTGCTTTGGTTTCTCGGATTGTACGCTCGGTGCGGTTTCCTCGGTTTGCTCTTCTTCGGGTTGCCTCTTCTTCGAGACCGAATCATCTATCTCTTCCGGAATCTTCGGGTCCTCCGTCCTCAAACCACTTCTTGTTTGAATTGACTTCACTTGCTCCATCGAGCTTTGAGGTTGACTCGGAAATTTCTCTTCTTGCTTGAACGCTCCGCTTGCATATTGCGCGATTTGGCACTCGAACATCTTGTTGTTTGCCACCAATGAGTCCACCTTAGCTGTCAAACCACTCAAAGAATTCTCTATTTTCTCGGCTGTATGGGTTAGTTCATTATTAATTCTAGTTTGATTTTTCATGAACTTGAATACTATTTGATAGAAGGATGGCTTACTAATATTTTGATTATTAGAGTTATTGTGGTTGACGTTATTGTGATTGTTATTATTGTCATTGTTGTTTTGAGGCTGTGTGGGCTGGTTGGTTCTCCATTAAAAATTAGGGTGGTTCCTCCAATTGGGATTATAAGTATTACCTAAGTTATAGTTCGCCCCTATTGCATCACAGGTCTCTACTTATTCACCCTTATAAAGTTGTGCGTGTGCCATACAATCATATCCAGTGTGTCCTAAATTTTCACAAAAATCACATACTAAATTAGATCTGTTCACCTGAGCAACTGCCTCTTGAGTTGTATTTTGTTTGAAGATTGGTGACGAGACTGGTTTCTCCACTTGCTTTGTCAAGGCGTGCATACGGGCCTCCATGGTGTGTCTACTTCAGAGTTGGTTGCTATGCTCTCCATTATTGCAAAGACTTCATTGGGGACCTTTCCCAGAAAATCTCCTCCTGCGGCAGTCTGCAGAGTGCTATTAGTGACGGAATGACTCCTTGGAAGAAGGTCAGAACTAACAGCCATAGCTGCAATCCGTGATGAGGGCATGATCGGAATAGGTATTTGAATCTCTCCCAGGCTTCGAAAAGGTTTTCGTTAGGTCTTCTTGTTTGAATGCGGTGATTTGTTGTCGAAGTTGGACTGTTCGACTTGGCGGAAAGTACTTTGCCAAGAATGCTTGAGACAATTGATCTCACGTTTCTATAAATTCGTCTGGAAGTGACATGAGACATGCTCGGGCTCTATCTCACAGAGAGAACGGGAAAAACTTAAGTCGGATCACATGTAGGGATTACACCGTTTAGTTGAAGTGTGTCGCAGTAATGTTGGAAGATTTGTAGATGTAACTTTGGATCCTCGATAAGGCTTCCTCCGACTGGTTCTGCTGGATAATGCCTAGAAGAGCGGGTTTACATTCGAAGTTGTTTGCTCAGACGGTCGGTGCTTCGATAGAAGACCGAAGCAATCCAGCATCAGGCGCTGCATGCTCTCTTAGTGTCTTCACTCGGGTTTGAGTGTCATCGTTTGTCGAGGTGTTGTTATTCATCATCTCGGTTGGTTCCTCTATCGGGGTTGGTGAACCTTCGATAGAGGTAGGGTTTACCGCGGTCGCTGGGTTTTCTCCCTCGATAGCTGCTAGGTCTGCAACGGATGTATGCAAAATCTCCTCGATAGTTGTAGGATTTACCGCTGATGGGACTTGGTTAACAGCAGGAGCGGTTTCTTCTGCCGCGGTTCCAGCAATCACATATGACTCTGGCAGTAACTTAGATTTTGGGTTAAAACATAAATAAACTATTAGAAATATTAACTAAAGTGCAGAAAATAAGATGCAAAATAGCGGGTAAATATCTATATAAAATACTCCTATCACCTATCAAATCTAAACCCTAAATCTAATCCCCAAACACGACCTAATAAAATATTCTCTTGCCGTCTAATCTAGATTGAAGATTAAATCTTATCTCTGACCAAAAGATGAAAAGTCAAACCCGGGAAATCGCCCAGTTGACCAAAAGTCAACTGTCCCAAAAGAGGTCAAACTGGGTACCAAATCGAAGAGCTCGACGAGACGAATCCAACGGTACAAACCTCACTAAAAAGGCCTTATAGAACTCCCAGAAATCACGATAGAAGATCTGGTCAAACCTAATCAAAGTCAACCTTTGACCAGGTCAACCCTTCTCTGGACCAATAAAAATGGGACACGTGTCCCATTATTCACCTCAGAACTCAATCAGCGCATAAATCAAGCAGTGTACGAGGATTATTTTTGGGCCAATCAAAGGTTAACACGTGGCTACTCAATTAGAAATTAGTGAACCAAGGAGCGACACATGGCTTAAGCAGTTAAATCAGGATTAAGTGAAGACACGTGGTGGCCTTTGATTGGGGAACATGCTGACGCGCCTGACGAGGAACGTACTATGCTCAGTACGAGATTCTAATTCCCCCCAATCAAATCGCGACACGCGTCAAACCGCGTTAAGGAATTCGTGTTTTTCTCCAGACGCCAGCAAACTTCCCTCCATTTATCGCGAGACTGGACACCTCTGTTTAATTCATAATGAGCGTTTCGTTGAGAAATGGACCATCCATTGAGGAGTAAGGGAGAGAAGGGTCGACGCATTTTCTGCACGGTCAATCCGAGGAAACGAACCGCCCAATCGCATTTCGCCACGTGGCACGCGTTTTATGCAGAATATGTAGAGATCAGTACGAGGTTTCCTTTGGCCTAATCATCTGTCGCCGCGTGTCACGCGTTTTCAACAGATGAACTTTGACCGACGCGTGGCAGAATTCTATTTGCTGGAATTATACTGATCTGACCATTGCTCAGTCCGAGGTTTTCATATTTTCCTAATCCGAGTGTGCCACGTATTTGTTCTACTAAGTGGTTGAGGAAATGATAGGAGGCTCTCCAAAATGCACCCAAACATAATTTGTAAAGAAAAATGAAGAAGGAAATGTTAAATAACCCCTAAATTACTACCCAATATCAAAATCGGAACAAACCTTTATTTTAGTCCCACAATCTCATTTCCAAATCTTTTCTAGGTCAAATCTCTCTATAAAATGATCACTCTTTCTCTCTCAAAATCATCCATTCTTACATCCTCATCCATTCATATTTACACCTTCATTTTCGCCATTCTTCTTCTTCTTCTTCTTCTTCTTCTTCTTTACTTTTCCAACATTAATGTCTACAAAGCTTCAAACCCTAATTTCTTGAGAGTAAAAAGAGAGTAAGATTTTTAGAAGGAGAGAAGTGCTTAATCTAGAAGGAGCAAGTGCTAGATCAACCAAGAAGGGGGGGGGGGATCGAGAACGATTATCATCTTTAGGGTTTGATTTATTATCTCTTTATTTTCATTATTTCTTTCTTTTTGGATGAATAAAATGACTCAAGAATTTGTAAATATGATTTTTGTGGACATGAGTGAGTAGTTATTATAGTAGGGAAAGACTTTTTGTGTGACATTTGTTGATGAAGTCTTAGGTGAACTTAGCATTTTATTATGGTATTTTAAGATTAAATTTTGGCACTTTTTCATGAGATCTGAAGTTGAGTTATTTGGAAGAATGATTTGATTTGAAATATTTGTGAGATTTGTTGAGATTTATTTGAGTAATAATAAGTTGGAAGAGTTTTTTTTTTATTGAAATAAGGTTTTAAATCAGGTATTTGTAAAACTCGAAATAGAAGTTTTTGAGTATATCTAATGTTTGATTTATTTGTTGATTATTTTTTGGAAAGAATCCAGTCAAGCCTTGCTTTTTAAACCTTATTAATAAATTGCTATTTATTATGATTAAAGATTAACATGTTACACAAATCGTCAATATTTTCCCTACTTTCTCTTTTGAACTTAAAAAAAATAAAATTTTATTACTTTTATTTTCTCTTGAATCTTTTCTTATTAAAAACATCAACAACAACTTTTAAAACTACAACACTAAATAAAAAGTGAGATTAAAAACTTAATCATTTAAGTCCTTAACTCCTTGTGGATCGACACCCTAAACTCACGTACCACATATACACTTGAGAAATTAATTAGGCGATTTATAAATAACTTTGCTAAGTTTGTGAACTCACAACGACACGTATTCACATATCTGACAGGAACTTTGGGGACTAGAGGGAAACTCCTTTCTCGCGCCGGTGGATTGATGGTGGAAATATCACTATACTATTTAGATCCTAAATCCTAGTCGCAACTTGGAGTGGAATCTCGGCACGATTTTCTACTACTCAACTTGCTAGTCCATGTAGGCATGAAGATCTCATTTCACTTCTTGTTTGGGCCGCGAGGCATTTAATATCGTCGAACTCCTTGGCCTCGTTGGGAGGCCCAAGCGTAAATGCGTACATGTCGATAGTTGTGATTGACATGATCTAGTCACTAGGCTTTTTAATGTTCCTCTTTCTTCCAAGACTTGTCGAGTTACTAATGGACACCTCCTTCTCCTAAAACAGCGAGCCGCTACCTTTGATGACCCCCCTACTTCAGGTCGTTAATGAGCGGCTCGCTCTCTCTGAGGATCCTCTGATGGAAGATGGCTGGCAATACTTGATCCTAGTGAGGACGTGGGCAGACTACTCATCGGTGATGTTCAAGAAACTCCTTGGTCCGACTTGTCCTCCGGTAATGGGTGTCAACGAAATCCAGATTAATGTACACATTTTTTTTTGAATTGCCTTTCGAGATTTTATCCTTCGATCAAACGAGTAAATTCTTCCTGATTCTTTGGCCCTTGAAATTGGCCTGCTACAAACCTCTAGCGAAAGTACTCTCCTAGTTTCTTGCAACCGCTAGCTTTTTAGGTTCAACCTATTCTCCCAAGCTTAGTTGGGCGGCATGCGTTCCCCTAATTGCTAGTTGTTCGGTTTTTAATTTTTCTCTTTTCTCCTAGCCATTTTGAGTACGACTCGAAAAATACTCCTACTTGATTTGGTCTGCCAGCCCTTTTAATTTTTCTTCCCACCTCTAGGCTTTATTGTGGCAAACTATTATTATTTCTTTTTCTTCTTTATTTATCTCGGGCAAATTCAAAAAAAAAAAATTTGGTGTATAACCCGAGATTTCGTTGATTTGAACCGTGCTGGTCGGTTCCTTTGGTGGAGTGCGGGAGCCAATAAAAGGCTCGAGTATCGGTCGAGGTTGATGTTTCTCCGGTCGAGGTAGATGCTCCCACATTGGGATCCAATTGCCTCGGTCAGGTTTTCTGCAGTCAGGGTTTGATGCGGTCCTGGTCAAATAAGGTGCAGTCACGGCTACCCTTATGCGGTCCGGGTCTCTATCCCCTCAGTAGCGGTTCCCTTATAGATTTTGTCAATGATACACATTTCCCCCAACTTGTCGGAACAACCTATCCTCCTTCTCCAAAACCGTGCCAATCGGTTGCTAACAGGTTATGAATTATGGATGGAATTATGGTTCGGTTTATATTATGATCTTGAGATAGGCTCCGGGTCTAGAGGTTGAGGTCGGTCCCTGTAATTGCCCCTTTCCCCTTGGCCAAGCGCTAGGTGTTGAACAAGCAAACTTTTTTCGTAGAAGGAAGGGACTTCTCCTAACTTTAAACTCAGTTTATACTCACGACCCTAGCTTAAGGTATGGTTGATGCACCATACAAGTTTTGTCGGTAGGTTTTATTATTATTATTTTTATTTTTATATATATTTTATTTTTATTTTTAGGGGTTTTTCGGATTTTTTTTGTATTTTTACTGGTTTTTCTAATATTTTTGGGTTTTATTAAAAAAAATTTAAATGCATGCAAAGACAAACTAATCTACATGCAGGTATGTAAATGAAAAGATGGCATGCACAAAAAGTAACCTAAACTAAATACAATAAAAACTAGAAAAACTCCCCCCAAATTAAGAATTTGTCCCGTCCTTAGGACATGTAAAATTAAAGGGAGAGGGAGAAAGAAAAGACTCACTTAGTTGCCGCCAGAAGAAGGCGGGGGGAAGTGCTATCTCCCTTTATGGCCTCTGTTTATGTGCCATTCATCAATACGGCTGATAATATCCTCGGCTCGCTCTACTCGTCCTTGCATTCGTGTTTGTTCTTCCAGGATTCGTCCAAGCGTCTCTGACAGTGCCGAGTGGTTCGTCTCGGTTTGCGTCATGAATTCTTCAAATCTCCCTTCTATGTTGTGCTCTTCTGGTTCTTCCTCTTGCTCTGACTCTTCTGTCAGCTCATCTCGAGGCGGAAGTAGATTCGTTCAATCCCGCACGTCCGAACGATGTGGGTTGGACAAGATTAGGTCTTGGGCCCCTTTTGTCTTCCACCTTATCATACCGTATTTGTCCTCTCAGGTACTGGAACCGCTCGAATAAGTTTAGACCCAATACCCCCGGTTGGCACTTCTTGACCGATCAAGTACCAGTACAGTCTGGTCACTAGAGCTCCACACGTCACCTTGGCGCTCCTTCGTTTCTTTGCTTCTTTAATCAGGTGCTCGCATATCTCTAATCCTATTGGGAGATCCGTATTATTATCGTTTATCATCACCCAAAAGTATTATTAGCTCGAGCTTGGCCATCGCTAGGAACTCCAGTGCCTGTGCCCGACTTTGTGTTATGATTCTCCTTATTAACTTTCCCATTCCTACTCTTTCAAACAAGCTTTTGACTTCATCGGCTATTCCCAATTTTTCTAAATCTTTGAAATCGATCATCTTTGTTTTTGTAAGCCCTCTGCCTTCTAGGTTCCTTAATCGCTCTAACTCATCTTTTGTCAACCCTTCCACGTTCATTGCCGATTTATCCTCTTCTCTTCTTCTTATCGAGCTCGGTGTCCCTACAGGGTGCTCCTTATTTGCTTCCAGGTCGCCGACCAACGACGATTTCCCTTTCACTTTGTGTTCTTGTCTGTTTAGCTAAAATATTCAAGAATGAATTAGCACCGCCATACCATACGAAGCAAATGGCTCTAACGGAGTCACGCTGTGGGCCGGTCCATCAAACACAACCGGAATCGGATGAGGGGTGATTGTTCAGTTCTAATAGTAATGTCGTTTGTAATAGACTAGGTTTAGATAAAATGACTGTTGTTTGCTTGCTTGCTTGCTTTCCTTCTTCTTTTTAAATTGGTTGAACTTATTGCTGTAAATTGAACTTTGCAATTTGATTGATTCCAATATAGGCCGTCTAATCAATTATGTAATACATTTTTTTTATCTTTTTAAAATAATATTTATAAAATTCTTCAACTTTTAACTTTTCCGAACAGGCATGGAGAAACTGGTGAAACTTTACGGCTGCTAATTTGATCGATTCATCATTAGGGAACAAATCTAGCATGAATCTTGAAGCAGTTAGATGCATAAACATTGGGTTATTGTGCGTGCAGGAAAATCCAAAAAAGCGGCCCGATACAAATCTAATAAATTTAATGTTGACGAGACAAATAGTACAAATCCCGCAACCCTCCATCCCTGCATTTGTTTTAAGAGATTATAATCATGGTTTGAAATATCAGAATCAGAATCAAAGTTAGTAGAAATATCAGTATCGGGGAATAGAAAAATCAGACCAATTTATATAATAAATTAGGATAATGTTCGAGTTTCGCTGCGAATATTTCAATTTTATTGCTTATTTCAATATGTAATGTATAAATTACAATTATGAAAATTCAAAATAAAGGTTTGAAATGAATTTATATACATAAATAATATATAATAATTATATTAAGTAAGTTGGATATGTTAAAATTATTTTGAATTACATCGTAGGATATTTTATCCATTTGTTATTCATTTAAAAATATTTTTTATATCACATCTAATTTTATAAGGACGGATAACTCTATACAAAATAAATTTATATATGAGAATTAAAATAACTTAAGTGATGAATTCATAAAAAGCAAAAAATAACAACCCACTAAATAATTTGGATAATTAATCTATGATCTCAATTCATGTTTCCACTAAAATTTCTAAGATTAAAAGAGCATCATTTTTTTTATTCTCTTTGATTTCTTATATCGTTATCTCAAGACTTATTATATTAAACAAAAATGAAGTATTAATCAGGCTTAAATGAAGGAGACCAGAAAAAATAAAAATATAAGATAATTGATTTCATAGATTTTAGTTGAAACTACATATGATTTAATTATAAATGATTAACTTTAAAAAAGATACAAAATAATAATAATATTTAACATATTGTTTAAAAAGGAAATATGATATTATATATATGAAGAAAGTATGTATGCTATACATAGAAAAATGTAACATGACTAATTTTCTTCAAAAAATTGTCACTACGATATTTCCTATTCTTTTTATTTTTTTAGTTATTAAAATGATATGGATTATGTATAAACTAATCACATATGTTTTTTTGAAACCCGTAAGATATTAAGTAATATAATATAATTCTCAAAACTTTAATTTTTTTATATGATAGTTCTCACGCAATTGGAGATATAACACGAAACATTAATCTAAATGATCATGTGATATTGTGGTAATGATTCAAATGGAAAGCTGAGATTTGAGAAATTTTTTGATCCGACGTCCGAGAGAAAATTGATGATAGGTTTCTTGAGAATGCTAAATGAGAGGTGAAATAAAGGTAGGAATTAATGAACTATTTTTTTACATGTTCTCTTACATAGTCAATATTCACATATTTTAGCAAGAAAAAAAAAAATTAGAACCATAGCAATAAGGAATTCAAAGTAAAAATAAAATTCCAACAAATTTATTTTCGCGATTTTAACATGAGAAATAAAATGTTTCATTACGAATTATTATTTTTTAAAGAAGAAAAAAAATTACTTCTATTTTAATCAGTGAACTCTTTATATCCTATTTGCATTAATATAACTTTACAGCATGATTCACAAAAACCAACTGATTAAGATCTGATGATCAGAAATAAATTCAATGGTTCTCACTAAATCGGCGATGAAACACAAAATACCAATTTAACCAATCATATGATTATATTTATTTAATAACACACATGTTGTCATAAAATATCAATAAATTTGAGAAAGATGAAAGGTTAAGATTTGACAAAAAAATTGATCGAACGGTCGAGATAAAAGTGATGATGTTGTCTTTTGAGAACGCTCAAAATAGATGAAAAATAAGGGGTTGGGGTTAATTTGAATTTAACATAATTAGATACTAAACAAGGAAAACTGTACTATACATTTCAAGAAATGATATATTCTTTTTTACTTAAAAGTTATTTTTTCATTCCGTAACTTACAAGTGCATATATTACAACAACTTCGCACTTCATTATTTCATGATTTTTATTGAATGAAGAGGATTATTTTGTCCTATTTCTAATTTTTGATACCATAATATTTAAACCCACAACTAATAAACCACTGAACCTCTAAGTTATGTAATTGATAAAAAATATTTATATCTCAAATTGTTGATTCAAATCTAATTATATATTTTTTTTAGTTATTTATGTGTTAGTTATTTTACACCACTCTTGACGCTTTTTCAAGATATCACATCAACATCATCTATTTTATTATGCATATTGGATCCAACACTTTAAATTCTTAATTTGTTAATGATAAGAGATTTAAACAAGTCTACAAATAACTTAATATATTTTTTTATTAACTGTTTAAATTGAGTCTCTTCATAGTTCTTTTATTTTCTCTCTCTGTTTTTTTCAAAAAAAAAATAATAAATATTATTTAAATATAATTTTTTCCTACTTAAACTATCATATAATCACCGCATCAAAACTTGTGACCCGTTGATCATCTCTCCACCTCCCACGACCGTCATTACTAGAGGGTCATTTTGTTCGAGGTTTGAACGATAACTTAGAATGTATGATTCCAAGAAATTATATTCCATGGAATGCAAATCCAAAGCATGTATTATTAACATGTTTGGTTAGGTGTCGATATTCTAAGGAATATATAAGATCTTAATTTATTGATATTCCAAATTTGTAAAATCAATTTAGATCAACAAATTAATGAGAGAGAATATATTTTCTTATAAGGATTTATTTCCTTGTATTTGCATTCTTTCCTCACGGAAATGAGTAAAGCCACCATTTTTTGTGGCTATCATATTCCCACCAAATATTTCCACAGACATGATGTGTCTATGTACCAAAGTTTTCTATGCAAAATTGTTAGGATTAACTTAAGCTTATGTAGTTGTTCACTCGATCAATGAGTTTGAATGCCACACTTTTTAACACATCTATTCATTTGATGCTATCTCTTTGTATTATCGTAACGATCAAATGTGTTTAAGCTCCGAAGGAGGTGAATTGCTTAGCGACGTGTATTCTTTGAGTGAGTGTTATGTCATTTGTTGTTATGAACAGAAACATGATGATTAACTTAATAGTCCAAGTCATAATGCGCACGATCCTACATCAGAGTATCATGGAGTTTTAATAAGTCAACTTGGTTCGCGAGTTCTCTCGTCAATGAGCAAGTTTGTTCAAGACCACATCCCAAGTACGAGGTGAATTTTTCATAAGCATTGTGTATTAGTGAATGAGCGACAATGCCACCTGATGTTACAAATGGATCATGATAACTCTTGTGGCGGTGTAACCCAAGATGCAACCTTGGATCGTCCATCATGAGGGCCGTCTGTTGAAAAAAGAAATCTGAGATCAAACCCAACTCCTGATCATAAGAGGACTTTCATCGCATGTTGAAAAAAGAAATCTGAGATCAAACCCAACTCCTGATCATAAGAGGACTTTCATCGCAAGTGAAACATGTCAAATGCGGAGATCAAACAACACTGTTTTTTATTGGAATGTGTTTCAATGTCAACAAGTTAACACCTCTTCAATTGTTATCAAAGTCTGTTTTCGATCGGAAACACTATGGTTATCCTCTGTTGGAACCAGATCTAATTAAGTGCATCACCGTAACATAAGAGCTTAACTTGAAGAGTAAACGTGTGACATAGCTTAGCATCAACATTAGTCAAAAGTTTGATGAAGCGAGTCATTTGTTGAAGTATTCGAGGGATATCTTTTCTGCTCTAGTGGAAAAGATTTCCTTTTGATTTGTGCACGGCTCAGGATCTTGGTTAATAGTCAAAACTTTTATATCCCAAAAAAAAAAATTATATATATATGGGGCTTGGTGGTCTCACCGAGACGACATATTAGTTCTCTTGAGAAGTGGGAGTGATTTATGATCTTCTCAATAAGTCAAGATTCTAGACAGCTAAATAATTAACAACTTGCTTGTCGCTTTATATTAGCGCATCGTGATAAGTCATCTTGGAAGTGTTAACTACATTTATGTGAATTAGTGTGCAAGAGAATCTCACGGTTTGAGAATAAATTATAGATATTGTCGTGTGATGTGTGTGAGACCATTTGAATATAAGCAAACTCTTGAACCTATTTGTCTGGAGAGCGTCAATCACCTTCTAGTGACCGATTGGTGATATGGTTGCTTTTAAGAGGAGTCAGCTGTTATAGATTAGAAGTAACATTTTTAGAGTTTTTGGAGTCAGCTTTTGTAGGGGTGTAGGGTTGTAAACTAAAGCGTACACAAATTGCGAAAGCATACGTAAAAATAAAAAAAATAACATTAATCTTAACACTAAATATATCATAGAGGTGTCAATGATATTTGAGTGATTTTGTAGGAATATTGGTGATATTTCATTTTTTGTAGGGTACATGTGAAATTTGGCCTTAAAGTTTTGTATTTGATAACCTTGCTTTGATATATATTGTAGAGTAGAGAGATGAGATTTTAATATAACTTCTTTATTAATCACTCAATAATATTATAATACACATCTACTACTCAATTACTCAATCTTCAAAATTACAACATCTACTTCTATATTATTAAACCTCCAACTATACCATCACAAGAATTACTACACTCTTTACTTGAGAGATAATTTGATTTGTGACTTGATGTCTTGAGAAGACTTGATGAGCCCTGATGCAAAATGATGATTAGCATGCTCTATTTATACTAGTGGATGGATGACTTTAAATCTTAGATATTTCTATAGATCTTTCTATAACATTTATCTTTGTAGCCATCTCTAGAACTTGCATATCCAGAAATTCTAGATATTTTCTCATAACATAGAATTCTCATGTTGATTCTAGAGTTTTCCAAATTATGATTAATATTTGGACTAGACCTAATTAAGTTAGTGTTGTTATTTTTAATAGTGCACAAGAAATAGCCTCATATTGGATTCATGACTACTACAATTTTTTTTTTGTCAAGAAATACATCAAATTTACACAAAATTCTATTTTATTGAATCAAATTGCCTCACAAACCCAACAAAATCTGAGTAACTCTCAAGAATGTTGGCCATCCTCACCTCACGAGCCTTGAGCTCCTCTTCCTTGAATAACCAGTCGTTGGGGATTCCTAGATCCTTTTCAATCTTCCCCTTTTTGTTAAGACTGAGCATCTTCGCCTCTTTGGCCTTCTTTCTGCGGTGCTCCTTCACCTTCTTCAACACCTTGTACTTCTTCTCCAGAGGCTCCTCTTGTTCTTGCTGTCTACAAAATTTGTTAGTTAGTCACGACCTTCGTATAAGCTTTAAGAAATAAGAAACGATTTCTCCATGGATTGTGCTCTTACTTTTGCTTTGCTTAACCATTGTTGCTTCCTCAGGACGATTAGGGGAGAAGAGGGGCGGCGACTTTTATAGAACAGGGGGTGAGTTTTTTGGACCTGTACGTAACACCTAAAAAATGGATTAATGACTCGGGAATTCAAATCCTGATTTTTGTGTAATGTAATATGATTTGGATTATCATTAAATCACAAATTGAAATCCCGGTTCTAGTTTCAGACTGACGTCAGTCTATTTTTCAAGTTTTTTCCTTAATCTTCAATTTTTAACTTGTGTAGAAGTGGAAAAATCCCATCAAAAATGGATTACTAACCCGGGAATTCAATTCCTAATTTTTGTGTAATGTAATATGATTTGGATATTACTAAATCGGGAATTGAAATCCCGGCTCTAATTTCGGCCCGTTAACATGACGTCAGTCTATTTTTCAAGTTTTGAACAGTCCAGACTTCAGATCAGAGGTCCACAAGGTTATTTTTGCAACTAAATTTGGAGGAAGGGTCATCTGTGGAAAAAAAACCAAGTCTTTCTATTTCATTTCAGCCAAGTTCAATCCCCACTTCGTTTTTCACGTGTTACTGTTACTAGGAAATACCTCCGTGCTTTGCTGCGATATTTATAATTTTATTAATCTACCATCATCACCATTAATTCTTCTCAATTTATGCACAAATTTATGATTTATATTTATTTGAACCAAAATATTAATGCATTACATGTGTTCTTAAGCTTGTATACATTTTTCAAGTAAATTTTCTTCCAAAAAATAATAGACAATGCAAAATCAAAAGAACATGCAGTTGCCGATTTTTGCGTAATAAATAGTATTGTACTCTTCCATTTCCAGGCCTACATCAAGCAAATTGAAGGAAAGAGTAGTCTGCTCGATTTTTTCAGTGATCTACTATAAGTCTAGAATAAGTAGAAATTAGTCAGTTTGATTTTGCTTCATGGCAAATGGCCTCTAATCTAATTGGTCAAGTCTAATGCTTATGGAGCTAGAGATTGTGGGTTCAAATTCTCATTGGCACACTTATGCAACAATTGTTACCCTCAAAAAAAAAGATTTTGCTTCATAAAAATAGAACTAATTAGAAGGGGCTATATGTATTTGTTTCATTTTCTTTTGAATTTGAATATTGACGGAACTGAGTTTTGAGTTGGAATATGCTTCAAATTATGAAATTTGCGTTGATGGGAAGATTAGATAGTTAATCTGACTCAATTGTACTAGTATAATGGATTACTTTAAAATTTTATAAGGGCCAGCTCTTTCAAAATAGATGATCCGATAGATTAAATATTGGATAAAATTCGCCCCAAGTCATCCAACTTTCAAATATGACCAAATAAGTCACTCAACTTTCAATTGTCCCCTATAGGTCACTCAACTTTTAAAAATTATCAAATATGTCACTCAACTTTCAATTGTCCCATATAGGTCACTCAAATTCAAAAAATAATCAAATAAGTCACTCAAAATTTAACTATTCGGGTGACATATTTAGTCATTTTTTTAAAAGTTGGGTGACCTATTGGGAACAATTGAAAGTTTGGTGACCTATTTGATAATTTTTTAAAGTTGACTGACCTATAGGGGACAATTGAAAGTTGGATGACTTATTTGGTCATTTTATAAAGTTGAGTGACCTATGATGGTATTTACCCTTAAATATTGGTTGGTCTTCAGACCTAATTAGAAAACCAGGAATTGTAAGTACATATAGCATAGTTGGGTTTTTGTTGTTGAGAGTTTCAAATCCTGGAATTCAATTCCGGATTCGTTTTAATGGGGGAATTGGGTAGCTGGCCTATTACCAATTCCTGGCCCAATTTCTCTTTTTTTATCAGTTTTATTTTTTAAATTTTTTGTTTTTCTTTGTATAGAAAATAGAAAATAGTGTAAATAAACTTTTATATATAATTTTTTTTTCATTTGGATGGGGGATATTAAAGTCCTCTTCAAATTTTCTCAAAAAAAAAAAGATTAAATATTTTGTGTAAATGACATTCTATTAAAAACGAGATCATTTTGGGTTTGTCAGAAAAAAAAGAGAGTTTAAAAGTTAAAACTGATGATGAAATGTTGGGTTGAAGATAATTTTCCTAATTTACTCTATTCTATGGGACTTCTTTTAAAACAGCATAAAAAAATTAATTCAAAAAATAACGATTGACCAACTTTATTTATGAAACTAGTGTTTTCGCTCATTGATTGGACGAAGATACATAATTTCCGCTAGATGAACTGACAAAAGTTAGAAAATACTACCAAGAATTGCCAGCCTAATTAATTAACACTAATATAGGGTCAAATGAATGAAAAACCATTTTCTCCAAGCCAGTGGGCTATAATGGAACAAAATAAAATAAAACAAAATTGTTACAATAATTTCGCCTACTGATCTGGCGAATCTTTATTTATTTCTTGCGTCAAAAATCATATGTTAAATAATCAGCACTTTTGCCAGTTGAGTTAGCAAAAAATCATTTGTAGAACATCAAAAAAAAAAATCATTTGTAACACAAGATTAGTTCTAATTAAGCGTTCAAAATTTAATTTTTCAAACTTTTCCCTAGCTCAGATGGCAAAAATAATATCTTCAGTTGTGTCAATTAAATTTTTTTGGATGGTATTTAAAAAAAGTCATTCTATGGTGTGCAAGCTGCTGCATGATTCATTCTTTGGTCATATATGGCATGCAAATGCAAGTTGCTCTTTAGTTTATTGTTTAATCTTTATATGCATATGCTAGATAACTATATATCATATATGGCATGCAAATGCAAGTTGCTCTTTAGTTTATTGTTTAATCTTTATATGCTAGATAACTATGTCTCAGCTGCTAGTCTCTTAAATTAATGCATAAATGATTTTGCGCTGACACGATGACAACTATAATGTTTGGACTTTATTATGTTAATGGATTACCTTATTCCTGCCAACATGGAACCATCTCATCACATCTCATCTGCTCCCCTCTTCGCTCGTCTCTTTTCAACAATAAAAACAGAGTCCATTATAATAGACTTCTTTTAAAATAATCATTATTCAGATACAAAAAAATATTCATTAAAATCGACTTTTGCTCCTCCTCTTCACCTTTCAATTAAAAAAACAGAGTCCATTATAATTTAGACGTCCTTTTTAATAGTCATTAAAATAAACTTTTACATTTCGTCTGATATGTGTTGGACTTAGAGCTATTTGATCATAGTATAATATAATCTCTTTAGTAGTATATTTTTCAAAGGAAATATCATTTATTTAAGAATAATATTTATTAAGTATATTATTTGGCTGATTTTTTTTTCACTTAGGAAGTAATTTCCATGCTACTTTATTCAAAACGAAGATGATTACCACCATTCATAGATAACAAACACATTTGCTCGGTGCTAAATTCATTTTTTATGCAACTGGACAGATTATAATATTTCTTCGAAGATTAATTAATTTTTCTATTATTTATTAAATATATATTGGCTATTATTTAGTACCTCGCAAGACACAATTATCAAAATTAGAAGGGGGTTTGTGCAAAAGGCAAATAAACCTCTGTACAGTGGAAACTATTCGAATAACAAATTATGCGGACTCAATATTATATGTATATGTATCCGGAAGCTAAATCGATAACCAAATCCGTATTTATATCCAAATATAAAATTATTATTCATATCCGGTCTGATAAAAGATAATATTGGTTCGGATATAAATTTTTTGCGGATATGAATGTGGGTCGGTCAGATTATATCTGCCCATTTACACACTTACATTTACAAAATATTAGAATGGATATGATTAATATCAGTATCCGAATATGATAAAAACTCAAAATATATATACAGGTAACCTTATAAACATCAATATATGTATTCTATATAGAGTGAAATATCCGAAAACGGATACTACTCAAATAATAAATTATTTGGATACAGATATTATCCTTATCTGGGAGCCAAATCGATAACCAAATCTGTATCCATATCCGAATAAAACTATCCCGGATCTGTATTCATATTCGGTCCGATATGGATAATTTTGATTATGATACAAATTTTATGTGGATATGGATATGGGTCGGTCGAATACTATTATGCATATTTATATCCTTATATGTACATGAGTTGAATCTTGAATTCTTTTTAAAAAAATCTTGACCAAATCTTGCTAGCTCGACGGATAGATACCTTGAGTGAGATCTAAAATTCGCTGAAAATGAAATCTTATGCCCCACATATTTAACAAAGTCTCTCAAACCACTATTTGTGATTTTGAATAATATTATGAAATATTGTATATATTCTTTTAATTTTTATAGGATGGTACCATTCAGGTACGGAGCTTGACTGGATTTACTGGGGGGAGGGGGCAAAAAAAATTCTCCCTATTGATTAATACTGTACAAAATTTTTGGGAGGGCGAATGAATAAAAATACATATATTTCAATTTTTTTCATTAAAACACTACTGATATATATTACTCCGTTAAAATCTTTGGAGGGGGGGGGGGGGAGGGGAGCATGACCCCCGTAGTCCCTATTAAGCTCTGTTCCTAGTCCCATTGTCATTCACATATAAATAAATAAATCGACTTTGCCGAGTCTCGAACCAATTACAATTTGAAAAAGTCGGTGGACGCTTAACCACTCATACTAGATGAAATTTGATATCAAGAAATACTATATTATAAAAAAAAATCATTTATAAAAAATTTGGTGAGTGTTGGTCCAAAAATGAAATGATAAAATTAATATTAATATTAGTAAGAGATAAAAAAAAATGTAGTCCCCTTCTAAAAGGTAAAGATGTGTTTTATAATATTTTAGAAAAAGAAGTTTTTTCTTAAATTATCTCTATATAATTATGCTCACTGACACTGAGTGTTCTTATAAGGATTTTTTATTTTATTTTATAATTTACTTATTTGTTTGATTATCGGGTGGGACATATGCAGACGTTTGTCGTCTACTGTTTGAATTTTTTTTATTTAAAACTTGGAAACTAACTGGAAATAAAAAATAGGGAAAAAATCGAATCATATTCATGACTCTTATACCTCAGTTCCAGGGTGACGTGGTGGATCTCCGTTTCATATATTTCTTTAATATTGTTGGACTGTCTTCTCTCCAGTGTGCACCAAACACAGAGCTTCTGCATAAATAAAACCAAGAACAATGAAACTTTTAGACCAAGTACTTTATGCTTCGTATTGTTGACAAATCTTTTAATACATATTTAAATAAAGAATCTAACTACCTCTCATAAATTGTGATTTCTTGACTCTCGTCCAAGAAGAAAATCGCCACGTGTCCATATAATTAAGAGTCATTTAAAATCTTTCGGAATTTCTGATTCTATGCACTTTCGAGCTCTTATATCTTACTAACAAGATTAGGAGCTCCAAAATGATTCCCAAGAAATTTAACCTCTAATTATTTTTATTTAGTAGTTTTTTTATGGCTCCTAATAAATTTCTCATTTAAGGTATAATATTGGGAATATAAACGTATAATATTTAGAATCTAAGTTATAATGTTGTGATATAAATGTATATTGTCTTTTTGTGGCGAAGAGATCTCTTTATTAGTATCAGTCTTTAGATCTGTATGATGAGACTTCTACCTTCAACTACCTTCCGTTTCTCTTGTTTAGATGAATAAATGTATAATGTTTAGAATGTAAGGTATATTATTATGAATATAAATGTATAATATTTAGAATCTAAGATATATTAATGTAAATGCAAAGGTATAAATAAAAACCAAAATAAAACTATGAAGTTTTGGATTGAAAGATATAAGAGTCCGGAAGCCAACAATATGACTTGATTGAAACTTTGAACTGAAATATATTGGAGCCACTAGAAGCTAATAAAAAATATTTAAGTGTATGAGCCGGGTCCGAATTTGGATTCCGATCTTATTGGGAGCCAATAAGAACTAAATAAGATGAGAGATTCAAATCTTTTTCCTTTAAATAAAACGAATAAAATTGTATCATATGTTAGTAAAAAATAATAGTAAAAACAAGCATAAATCTTTATAAAGATAGAATAATTAAAGAGAAATTTGTAAAACAACCACTATATTATGCTAGAATATATAATAAAATATTTAACGATATACTATTTATGATTATTATGATATTTAATTTATGATTTATATTGTTTGAAATACTATTTTATATTATAATATATTACACAAATTATTATTTTATATAGAATTATAAAATAAAATACTGTATCAGATAAATTATATCACTAAACATCATAATATGATATCATAAAATATAATATCGTAACATATTATTTATTACTTGCCCAACAATAAATATTGGATGGAATGCTAATAAACATTTATGGGAGGATTTTTATAAAGGTTTTTTCAAGGAATCTAAATGGTGGGGGAGGCTTTTAAAACATACAAAAAAGTTAGGGTTTTTTAGAAAGAAGTTTCTTTTCTAAATACGACAAGCCCATGGACGCCTCCAGAACTTGAGAGAAGAAGGAACATTTTTCAAAGGGGAATTTTTTAGGGAGCCTTTGATCTAGTGTCGTACATCTCACTTCCCACTTGCTTATCTTTATCGCAACAGGGTCTTTTTAGGGGGTGATGATAATTACAGCCAAGAGTTTTGTTATTTGCAGGCTCAATCTTTTCTATTTTTAAATGGTAAACTTGTTTGATAGCTTATAATTATTTTGATAATTAATTATTCTTATTTAATTAATATCATATATTTAGGAAGTAATTATTACAAATACATTCAGTAAAATTCCGGATCTAAATCTTCATTCAAAAAATAATGAAAATAAGCACACAACTTTAGCACTTCAACATGTATCAAAAGGTGCAGACACTATATGTGTATTATGCTTATGAAAAATGTCAAAAAAAAAATAAAAAAAACAAGGCCAAATTTCACGTGTCCTCCTACAAAACATCATAATTTCATGTATACCCCTATAAAAAGTGAAATATCACCAATACCCCTACAAAATCATGCAAATATCTTGTATACCTCTATGATATATTTAGTGTTAAAATTGACATTATTTGTATATTTTTTCGTTTTTCCTCTATGTATATATTATTAGTGTTTATATTGAGTCATTCTATGTTCTTTTTTAATTTATATATTCATATATGGTAGGTTCAAGATGAAAATGTCCAAGAGAAAAACTTATAGTTCTCTGGAAAAATTAATAAAAAAATAAAAAAATTAGTATATAATAATCATTTTTTATTTTTAATGAAGTAATTAACAATAATGCAATCATTATAGATGTTATTTGACTAGCAAATTTTGACGGAATATTAACGATATGGGTATTAGTGATATTTCAAGAATTTGTAGGGGTATACATGATATAGAGTAGTTTTGTAGGGGTATTCATGATATTTGAGTGATTTTGTAGGGGTATTGGTGATATTTTACTTTTTATAGGGGTATACGTGAAATTATGAGGTTTTGCAGGGGTACATATGAAATTTGGCCAAAAAATAAAAATAAAAATGTGTGGTTTTCACACTTATGAT
Organism: Juncus effusus; assembly: GCA_027726005.1. Classification (NCBI taxonomy): domain Eukaryota; kingdom Viridiplantae; phylum Streptophyta; class Magnoliopsida; order Poales; family Juncaceae; genus Juncus; species Juncus effusus. The sequence continues at coordinate 5,922,355 of CM050909.1, forward strand.
TAATCTAGAGTTAACCCTATAATTCACAATTCACAACTACACAATTATCATGTTATTCAACTATACTTGTTTCCAATTTGCCTCAGTTATATATTATATAAATTAGATTCTGACACACACATACACACACACACATATATATATATATATATATATATATATATATATATATATATATATATATTATATAATCATCACAAAAAGATAAAATATATACTCATTATCCAATAAAAAAAATATATATATACTCATCATAGAAGTCAATTCGGATTCAATGCATTAATTTGGTCCTGGATTCATAAAAAAAACATAAAAAACACGAAATTTAAATAATTGATGTTATTTAAAGGTTTTGGAATGAATAAATTTGACAAAATAATTAATTTTCTTATTTTCCTTTTTTTCTCTGAGGTAAAGAAGGATGGAAGAAGTCCTCATGAAATTAATATGGAAAGATATAATTACAAATATCTAATTAGTTTCTTTCCATTTCAATATAAGAGTAAATTTGTCCAAAAAGAAAACAAGCCTATAAAATATCAATATTCTTGTCTGTAATTATCACCCCCCTTTTTAGGTTTTAGCCTTACTATTGGTAAGCTTGAGCAATATGAAAATTACTAAAATAAATATATATGAAAATTACTGCTTTTCTTTTCATTCTCTGAAAATATATGTGTTTTTTTAGAAGTTCATCAATTAACAAATATATTATAATAATAAATATAAAAAAGACACTCATTATCAAATCTGACAGAACATTTATTTAGTTGACGTCAATAAAATCTAAATCTGCATGTCAACTAGGATATTTATTGAGCCTGTAATCTCTTATCCATAAACTACTTAACAAAGAATATATGAGTTTTGACAATATTACAATATTAATGTTAGTTAAGTTACCACATCACTAACTTTGTGTGGACTTCTTTATCATGAGAATGAAAGGAAGATGACCAGGGCTCTTATCTTTTTACTTTTCTCGCCACTAAAATTTGGTTGATAACTACTCTCTTTCTCCATGCACTTCTCATGAGAGGGTATCAGCTTGTAGAAATTCAAATAAGTGCTTGTTCAACAATAACATGTCATTTTCATTCCTCTCATTTTTATTTGCTTCCATGACGATATTATTAATGATGAATAGTTCAGGTGACAGTGCTCCTTTTCTATATTATTAATGGATAATTTATGAAGATTATCTCTTTATTTTAAATTTCTGTTTTATCAGGCTTTCATTTCGTGTTTGGGTCTCTACAATTTATATCTTTGATAAATCCGTCCACAAAATGAACTAGTTACTAATAATAAAGTAAACAACTCGGGGCACCAATTTGGCTGCAGTTATAAACCGGCTAAAACGGAGAAGTCTGTGGGCTCTTGCGTAATCCGTCATCCCGTTACTCTCGTGACTTACTAGTTATTAGGAGAGAGCTCAGTGCACCCCGTGCACAATAATGTTACACTCCTCAATTATTGGATTTATGCAAATTAATTTGTCTCCCAAATTAGTCTATTATTTTCTTAACATTTCAAGATTGATGCGACAATAGAGCGGCCTGTATTTTTTTTGTAATCCGTTCAAACTCTATTTTAGAAAATCAATGAAATTTAAATTTGAGTGCGGATCAATCCATCTCAGAAAAAGCCCCAAAAAAGATTGAATTACCATATTTTTAAAATAACACATAAGTTATATAATACAGCTTAATTAAAAAATTGATAAATAAAATCAATTTTGTGTCTGTTCATACAATTTATATCAAATCAAAGTAGTTATTAATTATTTCTTTCAACAATGCAAAAAATAAGCTTCAATTAAATTTTAAAAAGTGCAAAAAATGTTTGTTCATTTATTTGTCCCATTGGATTTAAATCTTCTAACTATTATGCATTATATTTTCATGTTTCATGAGTGAAAATTAATTATTAAAAACATAAATGAATGAACGTTGACTACTAAATTTACAAGAAAAATTGGCACATACAAGTAACAGCTCAAGTAATAAACTCTACACCATGTCCTCACATATTCCAAAGAACAGAAATTCCCTCAAATACTGAAATCCATCATTATATTATATTATAATATAATATAATATAAATAAAACAGAGAGAGAGAGAGAGGGGGCATTAGACTCCAAACCAATCCCGCCACCCAACCCACTCTACAAAAGCTTCACTCGATCTTCGTCCATCTCAAACCCTCACGTTTTCACCAAGTGTAAGGGATTCAGTAACGAGGTGGGAGGAGGAAGAGAGGGATTGAAGAAACTCAGAGGCGCTGTATGTATAGGGAAGGTGGGAGTGGTAGCAGAGAGGCGTTTAACGGAGGCGTGAACGGAGAGTTCGATAATCCCTTGCAATGGCCGCAACTCAGGAAAAGGCGTCGTTGTCCTGCTGCAACGCCGCCGTCGAGGCTGACGCCGTCGTCCCTGTCTCGGCCGCCGGCTCGGCCGTTGTTGCCGGAGGCGGAGGCGGAGTTGTGGGAGCGAAGATGGCCGTAGAGGAGAAACCCACGACTGCGACGGCTTCTTCTAAAGGTAGATTGATTGGTTCTGTTTTGGTAGCTTAGTTTTTGGTGATTTAGTTAGGGTGGTTTTCTTGATTTCGTCTGATTTATTTCTTCCATGTTATTTTCATGATTTATTGCTTGATTTTGTTTTGATCTTGCTTTGTTTGATGCTATTTTGGGTCATTTTTATAAATATTCTTTTTGTTATTCTTGAAAACCGAAGAAAAAATGTAAATTATTTGTGGTAATTAATGCCATGTAGCCTCAATCTTGATTCATTGTTTTAATTTTAATTAATTTCATTCTCCTTTAAAACATACTATTTGAATAACATTAAATATATGCATGTATTTCAAGAAAAAAATATATATGCATGTACCATCTGGGACAATCCTATTTTACTTCATATAAATACAACAATTAATAATATAATCTAATTTATTATGTTCAAAAATTATCTTTTAGGAATTCCAATAATGACTACTAGAGTCCAAACAAGGCACCCGTTAGACCCGTTATCCGCTGCAGAAATAGCCGTTGCAGTCGCCACTGTCAGGGCAGCTGGCGCTACTCCTGAGGTATTTAATTAATTAATTTTTTATTTATTTATTTATGAATAGTTAGATCAAAGGAAGAAAAAATATGAACCATAGTTTATGTTTATTTATTAGTTTATATGACCAAGTAGGGACTTTAGGGAGTATATAGACCAAGAGAGTTTTGTTGCCAGCTAAGCTGGACTTACTTTTCTTAGACATGTTTGCTGGAATTCTGCAACTTGGTTGTTGGAATGATTAATAATTGTGGTTGGTAATGTAATTTTTCTTGTACTTCCATATGATGATATAATTAAGGTCTTGTTCACCAAAAAGTTGGTTCTGGTACAGCCGGTACACTGTACCTGGTACCCCACGATGCTTAAACCAAAACCAAATTGAGAATAGCACAAGTTAAATGCGTTCAATCATAAAACACCAAATATAGCCAGAATTAATGCACAAAAGCTCCAAAGAGGCTTGTCCCTGTGTTCAAGTTTGTTTTTTGCAATTTAACATAACACAGGAACTTATTTGAAGTTTCCTTTTTTGGAAACCATGATAAATTAAATCCTGATATTGAATTATATGGTTAGACATGTGTTATTTTTGAGGGACCAGCAGCACGTCAGTATATAGAAGCGTTAAATAGTATATAAAATTAAACAAACAATATATACAATTCATTTTTAAGAGGCAGTAAAACAATATATACATAAAATAATGAAAACGGTATACGGAAACAAAAAGTATATTGAAAAGTGGAAGAAACAGTATACGGTCACGTTTTTGGCTGCTCAACCCTAGCGCACTTTATGATTTTCCTATTTTTCATATACCATGACAAATTCGTAAACAATTTAATTTCCTATCTAGGTGAGAGATAGCATGAGATTTGTGGAAGTGGTTCTAGTCGAACCCGCAAAAAACGTGGTGGCCTTAGCCGACGCGTATTTCTTCCCGCCGTTCCAGCCGTCGCTGCTTCCGAGGACCAAAGGCGGCCCGGTCATACCCGGCAAGTTGCCGCCCAGACGCGCCAGACTCGTCGTCTACAACAGGAAGTCGAACGAGACGAGTCTCTGGGTCGTTGAATTATCGGAGGTCCACGCGGCGACACGTGGCGGGCATCACAGAGGCAAGGTCGTTAGTTCAGAAGTCGTGCCTGATGTTCAGCCCCCAATGGTATGAATATTTTGAATGAGATGAAGTTTGTGTTGTAAATTAGGCCGAGTTTCATATGTATCTGTGCAAAACCTCCTAATTTCACGTATGACGTATACCCCTACAAAAAGTGAAATATATATGATATTTGAGTGATTTTGTAGGGGTATTGGTGATATTTCACTTTTTGTAGGGGTATATGTGAAATTATGATCTGTAGGGGTACACGTGAAATTTGGCCTATAAATTTTGATCTTTTATATGGTTATAATTTATTTATGATATATTTATTTAGGATGCGATGGAATATGCGGAATGTGAAGCGGTTGTGAAAAGCTTCCCTCCGTTTATAGAAGCGATGAAGAAGAGAGGGATAGAAGATATGGATCTTGTGATGGTCGATGCATGGTATCATTACATTCTATTTTCTATATTTAATTTTACAGAGACTTTTAAATATTATTTTGATCATATCTAGTATTTGGCAGACAAACTCCTCTCTCAAATCTCAAAATCTCTTAACCTCAGTATATTACTTTATTAAACTTTTATATATTATATATGGCAATTAATTGTTATTTGGGATAAGTGCACTGTTAGTTCCTGTATTTTTCTTGGGTTGCAATTTGGCCCCTGTACTACTAATAGTGCATGTTTTTATTAAGTACAAGGACCGAATTGAATCCAATAAAACTAGAGAGACAACTAACGGTCTGTTCATCCCTCATCATTTTACACTATATTCCATTACTAACATTTCCACAACACTCTCAACAGGTGTGCGGGGTACCACAGCGAAGCCGACGCCCCAAGCAGACGTCTGGCCAAACCCCTAATCTTCTGCCGGACGGAAAGCGACTCTCCGATGGAGAACGGGTACGCGCGGCCGGTGGAGGGCATGCACATTTTAGTCGACATCCAGAACAACGTGGTGATCGAGTTCGAGGACCGCAAGCTCGTCCCGCTCCCGCCTGCCGACCCGCTCCGGAACTACACACCCGGCGAGACGCGCGGCGGCGTGGATCGGAGCGATGTGAAGGCGTTGCAGATTGCCCAGCCTGAGGGGCCCAGTTTCAGGATTAATGGGTATTATGTCGAGTGGCAGAAGGTAAGTGTTGTTTTCAGATTAGTTGTTTTTTTCCTCTTTTTTTTGTGTAGTTTCGTTTATTGGCTTGGAAGTTAATTAGTAGCATGCAATCTCGTACTGGGGTGTATTTTACGCTAGTCAGAATATCAACTTAATGTGTTTAAACACAAATATGGAGTTTAATTTTTTAGATGGGAAAGTTTGGTATATTTTGTGTTTTGGAAAGGTAAATCTGAAATTCCTGCAATCAGGCTAATATTGAAAGTTCCATTTCATTTGGTAGAAAATGTTGCCTTAGTTGTGATCTCTGAGCTTAATTTTGGAGTAAAACATGACATTAATATTTTTCTGAGCAGTCCGAATTGTTTTGTTTATTTTTATTTGTGTGAAGTTCCATTTATTGGCTTGAAAGTTAATTATTAGCATGCCATCTCGTACTGGGGTGGTGTGTGTGTTGCGCTACTCAAAACATCAACTTTACTGGTTTAAACACAAATATAGAGTTTATTATATTTTGATACTTTCTAATTTTGGATGGGAAAGGTTGTCTTATTTTGAGTTTTGTAATGATAAATATGAAATTCTGCAATATTGTCCTGTTACTATTTAAATCCTAATATGAGGATTGATCCCCATTTCATTCGGTATAAAAAGTTACCTTAAAAGTTAAAACCCTAGTTGATCTCTGAAAGCTTGTTTTTCCTCTAAAACATGAATTATTATTTTTCTGAGCAGTGGAATTTCCGAATTGGGTTCACGCCAAGAGAGGGATTAGTGATATACTCAGTCGCCTACATCGACGGAAGTCGAGGTCGTAGGCCGGTGGCCCACAGGCTGAGTTTCGTTGAAATGGTGGTGCCTTACGGAGACCCGAATGAGCCCCACTATCGCAAAAATGCTTTTGATGCCGGCGAGGACGGTCTCGGCAAAAACGCCCACTCTCTTAAAAGGGTAAAATGATTTATACTCTTTTTTTGTTTCCTAATTATTTATTTTATTTTATTTATTTGCAATGGTTTAAATTGCGATACAGCGGTCCATAGCGTTTGAGCTTTTTTTGTAGCGGATCGCGGTAGCGGGCGCTATTGCGCCGCTACGACCTCATAGCGGGGAAATGCCATTTTGTATAGTTATAACAAAATTTTCAATATAAAAATCAAAAATCAAAACTACCATAAATAAAGATATTACAATAATCCATAATTAAACATGCACCACACAAAATTCATTGTCCGCATTTAAACATGCGACATAAAATAAACATATGAAAACTTAATTATCTAAAATAAACACACAAATACTTAATTATCCAAAATAAATATTAATACTTAAACTAATTATTTACTCTTCGGATGAAGAGAAATTAACATTCATTATTTCATCATCTTCGGATGAACATGATGAATCAACTTCATCATTTTAGAAATGTAGGGTTTGGGTTTATCATTTTTTTGTTTTTATCATTTTTGTTGCCTTCGTTTGCTTATGGAGAAAGAAATGTGTTTTATTTTTTTTGGGTTTGGGTTTATTTACTTATTGGGTTTGGATTTAATTACTTATTGGATTGAATTCGGGTTAATGAATTTCGGGTCTAAATAAAAAAATACTATCCAAATAGCGCGCTATAGCGCCGGTTTTTTCCGCTATTTCAACCGCAATAGCGCCTGTAGCGGCGAAAACGCTATTGTTGCTATAATTTCATCGCGAGTTGCGTTTATGGGTAATTTCCGCAATTGCGCCGCTATTTAAAACACTGTTTATTTGAGATGATTATAGTCATGGCGGATGATAAACAAATTTACTTTTTCCTATAAACAAATTGCTATATCCTTTTTTCTTGGAGAGCCTTAAATAAGGAAAATCTAAACAACTGGTACTCTAATGCGATGGCTGTAACTTGATCTTTTTATTTGTTCCTTTTTGAGATGATAGTCTTGGGGAAAATTGCCACTCCCTTAAAAAGGTAAGTGATAAACCGATTTATGTTTTCCTGAGGGATAAATGCACCATTTGTCCCTGTACTTTAGTAGGATTGCAATTTAGTCCCTGTATTATTGTTTTGACATGTTTGGTCCCTGTACTTTAAAGATTTGTGCACGGTTTGTCCTTAGCTCAGGTACTAATCGTGCATATTTTCATAAAGTATTGTAGAGGGACTAAATTACAACCCAACTAAAGTACAGGGACCAATGTTGCATATATGTCTTCTCCTAATTATCATCTCTATTTTAAAACTTTTGAAGAAGATCATCTTGAATAAGTGAAATTTAAATATGTAAACAGCTGGGACTCTAATTTCTGTTATTCATTTAACTCAGCAGCTATCACTTGATCCTTTTTTCTCTTTTTATTTCCTAATTATTTATTTTATTTATTTGAGATGACTATAGCCATGGCAAATGATCACTAGCTTAAAATGGCAAATGATAAACAAATTACTCCCATCTTTTTTTTTCTGGGAGGGCCTTCAATAATGAAAATCTAACCAACTAACCAACCGGTACTCTAATCCGAGTTATTTAATCCAGCAACTACAACACGATCATTTTTCCTTCTTATTTTATCTAGGGTTGTGATTGTTTGGGCTACATCAAATACTTCGACGCGCACTTCACGAACTACACGGGCGGCGTAGAGACGATAGAGAATTGCGTGTGCCTGCACGAGGAGGATCACGGCATCCTGTGGAAGCATCAGGACTGGCGCACCGGCTTGGCCGAAGTCAGGCGGTCCAGGAGACTCACCGTCTCTTTCATCTGCACTGTCGCCAATTACGAATACGGGTTCTACTGGCATTTCTATCAGGTAGTATAATTTAAAAAGCTAAATTTCGTATGTACCCCTGCAAAACCTGATAATTTCATGTATACCCCTGCAAAAAGTGAAATATCACCAGTACCCCTACAAAATCACTCAAATATCATGGATACACCTACAAAGCTACACATATATCATGAATACCCATACGTAGATATCTTGAACCTACTATATATAAATATATAAACTAAAAAGAACATAAAATGACTCGATATAAATCCTCACCATATTTACATAGAGGAAAAAACGAAAAAATAACATTAATCTTAGCACTAAATATATCATACGGTTATCCATGAAATTGGAGTGATTTCGTAGGGGTATTGGTGATATTTCACTTTTTGTAGGGGTATAGTGAAATTATGAGGTTTTGCAGGGTCACATATGAAATTTGGCCTTAAAATTATGATGAAGACTTTTTAACGTTTTCGTTTGTTTGTTGTTGTAGGATGGAAAGATTGAGGCGGAGGTGAAGCTCACTGGGATTCTGAGCTTAGGAGCATTAATGCCAGGTGAATATAGAAAATACGGTACGACTATTGCACCGGGTCTATATGCACCAGTGCACCAGCATTTCTTTGTTGCTCGTATGGACATGGCTGTTGATTGTAAACCCACTGAAGCCTTCAACCAGGTATTTCATTTTTCTTACTTTACAGTTTATACATATGTTTTGTTATTTTTTATATTTGCCCATGCAAACTCTCAGAATATCGTGTATGAGTCTAACAAACATGAAACTTATTCTCTCTAGTCTATACGCTTGATATTCTATTTTGTTTGATATATGCCCAAACTCTAGGTTTATTAGCTGATATTAATTAAAAGGTTTTATTTATTGTTTTTGTTCATTTTTTGTTTGTAGGTTGTTGAAGTGAATGTTAGAGTTGAAGAACCCGGAAAGAATAATATTCACAATAACGCTTTCTTTGCTGAAGAAAAGGTCCTGAAATCTGAATTGAAAGCCATGCGTGATTGCGATCCTTCTGTTGCACGCCATTGGATTGTAAGAAGATTTCAAATTTTTACCCTTTACTGTTCCTATGATTGTGTTCTATTTGTTCATGCTACCCTTGCACAAACATCAAAATATAATAAATGCCACTTAAAAGGTGAAAATGTCATGCATTCATTCCCCAATAAATCATGGGAATATCATCTATGCCCCTGTAATTTCTTAAAAAAAGCGTACAATATCCCTCTTTACTCATTCATGTATACAGGAAGTGAGGGTAGTTTGGGGATCTTCTTAAGCCAATATTTACACATGATATTTCCAATGTTTTATAGGGTCCACATGAAAATACCCCTAAATTGCACTAGATTCTTACATATGACTCTTAATTAACACAGGTGAGAAACACGCGCAACGTAAACAGAACGGGTCAACCGACTGGCTACAAGCTCGTGCCCGGTTCGAACTGTCTTCCTTTAGCGGGTCCAGAGGCGAAATTTCTTAGAAGAGCGGCATTTTTGAAGCACAATCTTTGGGTCACGCCTTATAATAGAGACGAGATGTTTCCAGGCGGAGAATTCCCCAATCAAAACCCTAGGCTTAATGAAGGCTTGGCCACTTGGGTCACCAAAGATCGCCCCTTGGAGGAAACCGACATTGTTCTTTGGTAATTTTAACAAAAATAGTTATAAGTTTTGTTGGTGATTTTGAATTTTGGAATTTTGTTTTTTGGGTTTGTGATGAAATTTTTGTTTTGGATATTTATGTAGGTATGTGTTTGGAATTACGCATATTCCTAGGCTGGAAGATTGGCCTGTCATGCCGGTTGAGCATATCGGTTTTATGCTAATGGTATTTATTTATTATTTTTTTTGAAGAAATTTGGAGAGGGATTAAAATACCCCCCTTCCAAATGGCAATTTATTTATTTATTATTATTATTAAATGTGTGACATGTTTTATCATTGTGAGTGTAGCCTCAGGGATTCTTCAATTGCTCGCCAGCAGTTGATGTGCCTCCAAGTACCAGCGATATGGACGCAAAAGATGCTTCCTCCCCAAAATTGATTCCAAATGCTCTGCTTGCTAAACTTTGATTTGGTTGTGAAAATTTGTGACAAAGTTGTGTGAGAATAATGAGACTGATGTTTATTTATTTATTTTTTTTTGTTTTTGTTTGTTTTTATTTCATTTTGGGAAGGTTTGTTGTTGTGTGATAAGGCTTGAAGCAGTGGAACTGTGTTGTGTTTTGATAAAGAGTTGAAATAATTCTGCTTGGCCATCTTCAGTTTCAATTTTGTGATATACCAATTAATATGCAACTTGGCTTATAAAATGACAATAATCAGAAATATAATATTGTCAACTGCCAGAGTTTTCGGATTTTATCAGACAGATATTTATCAGCTTGCAACAAAAAATTATAATTGAGTGCCTAAAATGAGAAAAAAGAAATTACAACAACCGAATCCGCTCTAGTAATTTAACATAATTCTAGCTAAAATTAGAAAAATAATTTTCTGGTAACCTATTATTTTCCATGTGGTTGAAATCTTTTGATACACCTACAAAATCATAGATAAAATTTGAATTTAACGTGTAATCTGGCCCATGAAAATATGCAATCATGATTCATGAACGTAATGGCCAAAAAAATCCACATTCAAGGCAACAAGTACCAAAATTTGCTTGAGTTTGCTTTACTCGAAGGCTTCCTCTAAAGAAAAATAAAATAAAACCAAAGCCGCATAGTTGGAATTGCACAACAAAATCCGGTGCTTTCACTACTTTATTAGTTACTCCTCTATATAAATACACCATTTCCACCATTTCATTACAAAAGGAAAACCATTCAATCTCAACTCCTTTCATATTTCTTTTCCCAGTAGATATTAGTTTCCTTCATTCATCTAAAATGGAGGCGAGGGTTATGGTGTTTCTCGCTTTTCTGGCTCTAGTAAATTTTTGTTCGGCTGCGGTTTATAAGGTTGGAGATAGTGCAGGATGGACGATCCAAGGCAATGTTAATTACACTGCATGGTCTTCTCATAAGAAATTCCGCGTTGGAGATGTCATTCGTAAGTTTTTTTTCCACTGAAGTTACTTCTTATCTTATTTGTAAGATGTATTTATCGAAAAAAAAAAAAATACTATGAGATGTCAGATAGGTAAATATGATGTACATACATTTAGTTATAGAAGGTTAAAATCTGATACTTGGATTTTGTAGGCTGAATTTTGATATTTGAGTTTTTGGGAGGGTACGTGTATATGAAATTCCCCATCATTCAATTTTTTTTAATAAACCCTGTCATTCTTCCTACAATCAATAAGCACTAGCTACTGACACTACAATGTCATGATTCCAACAGCACGCTGAAACACAGTTTCATTTTATATTTTTTTCCCTACACTTTGCTTCCCTTTCACAAAAAAGATCATTAGCAACCTTTAGCTTTAAACACTATGATGGAAAATCAATTACATTAATCATATTTTCCTTCGAAGATTACATTTCTTAATTCAATCTACATTACTCATTTTGTTAGAAGATAACACATTCCATAATTCAATCCACATTACATTAATCATATTTTCCATCGATGATTACATCAAAAAATTACATTACTCATTTTGTCTTTCAATCCACATAACCATGTGATGCATGATCACATTTCTTAATTCATGATCAAACAACGCAGATTTTGAGTACAACAAAGATTACCACGATGTGATGGAGGTAAAAAAGGCTCACTATAAAGCATGTGACGGTTCCTCCCCTCTTAAGGTGTTTAAAACCGGCAATGACACTATCAAAATAACTCGTGCCGGTCACCATTTCTTCATTTGTGGCGTACCGGGCCATTGTTCTATCGGCCAAAAAGTTGATATTCGTGTCACTAAGGATGATTCTGCTTCGAGTTCTGGTACCAGCACAGATAGTCCAACTGGTACTGCTCCGAGTTCTGGTTCCAGCACAGATAGTCCAACTGGTACTGATACAGTGAAATCACCTCCTAAGGCTTCAGGAAGTGCAGGTATTGTGGGGGGTCTAGGGTTTGCATTGTTGGCTACTATTGGAACCCTAGTGTTGGTGTGAGTTATGTCTGACATTGGAAGAATGTGGAGAGAAAAAACAGAATTTGTTATTTTTATTTTGTTTTTTACTTGAATATGGTGATGGATATAATGATTCTTAATTGTTATGTGGACATTGTTTCTTGGTTTCAGATTTCTGATATTTTGTAGGGGTGTAATATAGTTTTAGTTCTGCTGGCATTTAAGTGTGATATTTTGATGTATTTCATTATTGTAGATTAACTTTGCCATTAAGTGACCATACACATGAATTTGAAAAACAATTATAATTTTCCTTTTACCAAAAAAAACCATGGCAGCAATGAAGCATAATAGCAATGAATTACTGTGCTGACAAAATTTTAACAGATAATATTAGAAGAAATAAAGTTATCACATAACGTACATTGATAAATATCCCAACACACAAACATTCACTCGCGACAAACAAACAAGCAAACAAATAAATAAACTAAAGTTCATAACATTATTTATTTTCGGTTGTGACATCACCAAACATGATAAAGCATCCGATGCCGATTCACATTGTAAATAAGCTCGAAGGCTCTTTAGGACTCTTAGAGAGGCTTCCTCACAACAATGAGATACATCGGTGTGAAGATCTGTTTCCTGTAATTACAAAAAAGGTATATAGTTTGGATCAAGTAAAAAAAAAAAGTAGCAAGTCAAAAAATATAATAAGATATATAATTATGAATTATATAATATATATTACTTTCCGCCCTCTACAAGTCCTTCAGCAGCCTTCTCCAGAAAAGACGAAACTCTCTCACTTCCTTCTGGTGCAATGTGAAGCTTCTCCAATGCTTTCACCTGTAAAAAAGAAAGAAAAATTATTTTTATTTTATAATGCTTCATATTTTTTTTATTCAAAAGGAGAAACAGAGTGAGAGTAAAGAAAGGAGAATGCTTACAAGATTGCGAGTAAAGAAACGGCCAATGGAAGTTAAGCGAAAACCAGAGAAAGAAAAGCGGCCAGGTTCTAAGGGAAGATACCATGAAACAGGAGAATCTTCAGCCAGATCCTTTTCAAAAACAACCTTCAAGAAAAAACAAGAATAATGTCAGCAATTAATTTATAATTCCTCTATTTTGTGACATTAAATGGACCTATATATCTAGTAGGTCACATTGAGCCCAGAAAATTAATTATTTCTAAACTGTGTACTTTAATTGGATAGCAATTTAGTCCTTGCACAATTGATTTGACATACTTAGTTTCTGTACCTCATAGTATTGCACTGTCAGTCCTTAAATTAGGAACTAATCAAGCAAGTTTTCATAAAATGTCACACTAATAGTACCGGGCCCGACTTGCAATTCAACCAAAGTACATGGACTAACAGTGCATTTATCCCACATATCAAAAGACCCACTAAATCATTCATATTTCCCAACCAACGAACCTCAAAACCGGCGTCAATTGCAGCTTGGAGGCACTGTTTGGTGCTCCTGATATCCGGAAGTCCATTTCCCAACTCGATCTCAGCCTTGATTTTCTGATGAGTCGGATTGGTCGAGTCGAAGTGGTCCGTCACGCACCATTCGTACGCCGCGAAACACTGCCCCGGCTTTAACACCCTGTGTATCTCCTTGTAGCACCCCACCTAGTTTAATATTTAATTATGTTGGTATAGTAGTGGGTGAATTATAATTCAGAAAGCTATAACAAAATTATGAAAAGGTATATTGGTAAACTAAAAGGTAGAATGAATATATGTAAAGGTATATTGATATACAAAAGATAGTATTTTTCATTAAGTTATATATAAAGGTATAATGGACAGCTAAAAAGGTATAAATGGATGGTGCGTGGTGTTTAGGCGGTGTTTAAGCGGGTGATACGACTAGAAAATTTACAAATAACCCCCTAACCTTTCTCAATATTAAACAAACTCCTATATTTTAAGATTTAAAAAAAAAACCATATGATAAACTTTTCATTTTCAAAAAAACCCATCCACCCACTTTTCCATCTAAATATTAGTTAAATTTCAAAAATTCCCATTTTGCCCCTATGATAAAATGTTTTTCCAGAAGAAAATTCTTAAGAAATAATTTTCTAAAAAACTATTTTCTGAAAATATAGGGGTTTGTTGTAATATTCAGAGAAGGTAGGGGGTTATTTGTAAATTTTCCTTGTAAATATAATAATTGATTTGTACTGCGTCAGGAGCGTGGCAAGTGGCTTCTATTGCGTAAACTGCGTCAAATGTGTCATCAGAAAATGGCATATTCATGAAATCAGCCTGCAAATTAAAATTAATGTGTTTTATTTGTTAATATAAATCAGATGCATGATACTAGGAAATTAGGCTTGTAATTCATCATTTAAAATTATATCTTTTACCTTGACAAAGTTGCAAGAGCCACCCAAACCCACGGATTTATTCAAGTCCTGCTTAGCGAAATAATCACATGATTAGTATTAAATTTGATATAATTTACTTCTAAAGGGAGAATCTTCAGAAAAAAGGGAAATTACGAACCTCGCCCCTTGAAATCTGGTACTCATTGTTGTTCAGTCCGGTAATTGAAGTTCCACTGCAATAAAAAAGTGAAATTATATATTTATTATTATTATTGCAATTTTTCGCTATAACTAAGAATGAATGAATTAAATTTCCACATGGCATGTCTATTAAATGTATAATAGTTGAAATGGTTTATTACCTAAATCTAGCAATCTCTCTGAGGGGTCCACCAATTCCACATCCCACATCCAAAACCTACACAAAAATAATAAGAAAATTATACTTTAGAGATGAAAATTGTAACTAAATATATCATGATGAAATTATACTAGATTCAAATTAGTATAATGAGAAGTTAATTATACCTTCATTCCACTTCTCAAACCCAATTGAAGTGCAAGGAAATGCTCATGTCTCTTAATGCTCTCTCGCAGTGTTTCGCCTTTCCATCTAAAAGAAGGAAAAAAATAACAAAAATGAATTATAATAATCATACTCACAACACATAAAAATAAAAATTAATTATGATTTTTATTTAATGAAGAAAAAGATATCAACCTGTGAGCAAAATGGAAGGATTCGCCCCAGCCATATTCATAAAAGCTGGTGGCCAGATCATAATACTTGTTAACCTGACATGAATAATTTATTAATTAACATTAAATAAATAATATTTTACACACAAAGGATGAAAAAAAGAATATTTTTTTTACCATATCACTATAATTGGATTTTCTTGCTGCTTCATCACCTCCATAACAAACATGGTACTTCTCATACCTAGTTAAAAAAAAATGCAAAGTTTAATTGCTCAGAAAAAATGTGAAAAAATTGTGTTTCAGTTCTAAATAATCTAAAATCCAAATCTGGAAACTTCTAAGAACAAGATAATTTCTCCAGAAGGGGATACAAATAATTCTCAGAAATTTGCAAATATGACCCCTTTTTAATTAAGAATTACAAACTAGTTGGTTTTTACAAGCAAAATTAGTGCTTCAATCTATTTTGTCTAGATCCACTTTAAAATGGAATTTATTTTAGGTGTCTAGATTAACTTCATCTGATTTAACTACTGATTTATTATGTTATTTTACAATTGGTGAAAAGATGAGTTTTTTTCTAAATTGATGATAAGAGAGGGCCGTCTATGAAAATTCCACATTTTGTAATTGACTACAAACAAAAAGGATTTTAGTCTTCCAGAGTCCAACAAACACATCCCCAAAAGGAAAAATTAATAATAATAGAAAACCACTGTTAAACAAATTGCATGTTAATTATAAACCAAGTAGTGCATGTGCTTATCACGTGCTTGTCTGAAAGCACTTTTAAACAAGTCTTATTGTCTGAAAATAAAATAAAAAAACAATTCTAAGAACACAAAAACCAGTCACAAATTTTACCCCGAAATTAAAATATGGAAAAATTACCTTCCTTGTTTTCACTATTGAATTCCTTATTTAATTCTTCGGTGTTAGATTTGTGATTGGTTTGTGGGTTTGTAGCATTTTTATAAGAAAAACAACAATTCTAAGAGTAAGGAATGAAGGTAAAAATAAGGAAAAGTACTGTTCTACAGCCGATTTAACATCATCTTTAGTAATTTTTCCTCCTAATCCAGAAGCAAGATCCAAAGCACCCGCCTTTGACATTTTCTGTCAGATTTTCACAAAAAATATCAGAATTTATATGAAAATTTACTTAATTAATCTCTGTTGTTGGATGATCAATCGCTGTCAGATCTAAATCAATAACTGATTAAATAGTTAAGTGGTACTGAAATACTGTGAAGTGAACTAAATTGTGGGGAAAAAAAAATTACAAAAACAGAGTGACACAATAACATAAAATTTTCCCCAAAGAAGTGAGTATTACTAGAAAAAACAAACGAATTAAAAAACGATTGCTTGGCCCAAAAAAAAGAAAAAGAAAAAAACCAATGAAAGAATTAGCATCAATTGCACGGAAAGGAAATGAATTGCTCGTCTCCATTTTAAGCAAATAATAGAGACTACGTCCCAACACTGAAACAGACATATAGAACTGTTACCAATGAAAACGAAGCTAATGAAGTATCAACAATCGAAGAAACAAGACGCAAATGTATATACGAAGAAAAGTTGGTATAAGAATGAAAAATCAAATGATAGCAGATCAGACCATATTCATCAATAAAAAAGAATACACAGAGAGTGTGAGAGAGAGAGAGCGCTTACAAACGGTAGTGGTTAGAAAGGCAAGGCTTAGGACGAGTGTAAATTGTAATGAGAGAGAATGAATGGGAAGAGAGTTGAAAGGGGTCAAAGATAAATACAACGATGCAGAGCTCGCTGCTGAACTGTCACGAGACTGTGAGACGGCGCAATAATCTCTCTTCCCTACTTCGTGTAGCGAGTCGATTTATATCTTGGTATTTTGGTTTCACAGGATTTATTTAGATAAGAACACAGAAGATCTCCGGTCGACTGGAGTGAAATAATTTGCTGACCTGGAGTGTTTTGTGAAATAATTTGCTGATTTAGAGTATGTTTGCGGAATAATTTGCTGACATGGCGTGTTATGTGAAATAATTTTCTGACATGTGGCTCTTTGGGTGCTTATTTTGGGGCTGCTCGATAGTTTTTCCCTACGCCGGTCCTGCCGCATTTATTATGAATCACCGAAGTGTTTTTTAGAAACAAGTCTTAGGCACCGAAGTATTCGACATATCAAATAAATGATTTGAAGTATGTAATGTCAAGATTACATCATTATCATTTGGAATAAAGCTTCATATATGCATTAAATGAAGTCGTCATTTTTTGCGACTTTTGAGACTCTAGCGGAGCGGAAGACTGGCCGTGGTTGAGGCGGTATTCCTTTAAAGCGGTTAGCCTACACGGAGCTCTGAAAGACAAGTGTGAAGAAAGAGCACACACGTGGTCGGGGCGAAGACACACGTCAATAGAATAAGAAAAACATGTTGCAGCTCTGAATACCGTCGGATTTTTTGTCCGACGGATATAACAAAGAGACTGATGTCGAATTCTAATATTATAGGAAATTTTCAGGATTATATTCTTTCATAGAGAGGAAAATCAAATATTTTGGAAATCATCAATTTCAGAGGAGGCTAGTCAACAGTTTAGGAAACTTATCATTTATTTTAAAAAATTCAAGCATTAATTATTATGGACGATTTACTGCAATAAGCATTGTAATTTTTCATACTTGGCATGTTTGTTATGAGAGATTAGAAGATATCTAATCCTAAATCGTGAATTTGATTACAACTCATTGTTTGATTTTAATATTTTGAAATACATATATTTATAAATCCTCAAATTAATGTATTTTGAAATATGCTCAAGTATTTTTTTTTTTTTTGCTACAACATCCTCTATCTCCTCTGAAAATACACCAAATCAAACAACCTAAATGAATGAGTAAATACATGAATTATCAAGTATATACATTTGAAAAGACATTTATATCTAAAAATCCACCAAATCAGTAACTGAATTAACAAATAATGACTTATCAAATACATGCATTCGAAAATATACTGTATCTAAAAATCCTTCAAGTCAAATATGCGGCATGCCCACTCTAAGGCGATCTAGACCCAAGGGGTAGTAAACAACTCAAACAATATCTGATCAATCCTTTATCCGCAATCTGTATCTAAATAAAAATGGAAAATGTGCAAACACAACGCACTGTAGCACGATGCACTGTAGATATACTATTATTTTTTATTTTATATACTATTTTCTCATTTTATATATTGTTTTGCCATTTAATATACTGTTATTTATTCTTTGTGTATTTCTTATTTTTTTTACTTTTATATACTGTTTTCCCATTTTATATAATGTTTTCCCATTTTTATATACTGTTTTCACTTTTTATATATATATTATTATTAGAAAATAAATTATATATATTGTTATGTATATATTGTTATTAGAAAATAAATTATATATATTATTATTGGATCCCGTCGTGAACAGTCGTGCTACCGTGCGTCACCCTGTAGCAGGTCCCAATAAAAATTATTCGGATATGGATACTGATAGTTTCATTTGGATAGAGGCACAAGCACTTCAATCGATTTGGCTCCTAGATCCGGATACAATAATATACGTATTCATGGTATGGGAGTAATAGATATAAGGCCATAAATTTGTGTAATAGATCGCCATCAGTCATGAAGAAAATAAATTGGATCATATCTCTCAATTTATGTACTCATTAATTGAGGAATCATGTTGCCCCATGACTGTATTTTGACAATGATGATGAATAGGGTTACAAGTTCGAACCCATCATATTTCATTCATTGCCCATCAAAATCTTATGTACTCATTAATTGAGGAATCATGTTGCCCCATGATTAAAAGAATGAAAAAATTATACTTTGTCCAAATTTGCCTCCCCAAGTCTAACGATGTGATGAACATCGTGTCACTCCTGGTTGTTATGTATGTATCGATATCTCAACATAATATATTTTTTTTCTTGTAATGATATTTAGGAAACGATTAGGAGAAGAAAATAAGTATTTAGGAAATATTTGGAGGATGAAAGGAGGTGGATTATTTTCATCTATTTATCGTATTTTAGGATATTTCTATATTGTATTGTTAGTTTAGACAGTTTATATTTTTTTAATTAGTCATCAAATGAATTAATTATTAGCACCAACTAAACTTAAGTTTTTTCAGGCAAAAAATTTATTGTAGTTTGTACTATTAACAAAAAAAAAATGTTGCTATCCTAAGCAAGCACAGTGCAGGCTAATATATCTTTTCTTTATTGTGTTTAGATTAAGCTCTAGCCATCATATAAAGCACAGTGCTCACATGCTTTATTGTTTAGACTTTTAGGCTGGGATTGCATCTACCTTTGTTTAATTCATTTTTATGAACTGCTTATTTTATATATATATATATATATATATATATATATATATATGTTTATTATTTTCATATATATTGTTCTTTTTATATAGTTTGTTTGTAGTGGGTTCTAAATTCTAATTAAAAGAGCATTATCATTTATCAATCGTACTTGCAAATCAAAGGTATCCCTCACAAGAGACATTACACGCAACTTTGTTTTATATGATGTATGCAGTATGCACCAATAGTTTATATGTGTACAGTACGCAGCAACAGTTGGTGAGATTGCGACTGATTAGTATGTGTATTTAATTGTAGAACAGAGACAAATTTTGGTGAAATTACTTTAATGCATTCGATTTAAGTACACATAAAAAATAAAATTTAGCTGAAAATGGTTCTCAGCTATTCTAGTTTTCAATACTAAACTCGGATTGTCATTCTCCTTGCGGTTGAAGGTGATTGCATTTGTAAGGAACTGTTGTTTACGCCCAAATTAGATGAGAATAATCCTGATCTTCATTTTGAAATCTATAATTACATATTTATATGGTTAGATTATCGTCATTTTGACTTGTCTGCAAAAATTTTAGGGCTATATTTACAATATCTGTGCATA